>VZTM01016361.1:0-64198 GCA_013400555.1 Jacana jacana | reverse complement strand
TTTTTTTTTTTTTTTTTTAAATTATTATTGTTAGCAAGTGGGAGAAGGGAGGCTTTTCATACAGGCGGGCTGGAGCCTGGATCTGGCTGGAGCACGGGGTGGGGTTTGGAAAGCCCCGCTGGCTATTGGGCCATCAGCTTAGCAACAGCATGGAAAGGGCCAACCCCAGCATTTTTAGAGCCGGGCCACCTTCCAAGGATGGGTGCCAAACGCTCTACTCCTCTGCCAAGAAAACAAACAAGGGCACTTTTAAAAACTCCAGAGTTAAAGAGTTTTGGTTTGTTTGGGTTGTTTTTTTTTTTTTTTTTTCCCTCTCTTTGCTTCTCTTTTTTTCTTCTCCCCTCCATAAACTTCCCTGCTCGCAGTTAGTGATCTCTTTCCCTTTCTCACACAAGTTCAAGCTTCAGGGAACTGTCGCTTCTGCAGGTTTCAGGAGTCGCTTCCACTTTCCCTGGCTGTGGCAGTCTCCCGTCTCTGCAGGCTGGAGCAGGCGCTGGAGTGTCAGCCCATTCCTCTTCAGATGCTGCAGGTTCCCTCCTTTCTTCCTTAACAGTAGAAATCTCTGCCCTCTGCATTAGCATTGAAATCTGCTTGCTATTGCCCTGCATTTATATAACTTACATCATTTATTAGCTACGTCACTCTCTCATCTCCTATCTCTTCATTCATTTCAAGCCTGCTAAAGAAGTGAAATAAGCAGCACAGAGACTTAAATAGGCTAAAAAGTGGCTTGTAGCTAGAAACCTTTTTGCTTTTTCTGCAGAGTAAGTAGAAAGAATTTTGGAATTCCCATTTCCTTTTATTAAAGACATATTTTTACATCATAATTTTAATGCAGTCTTTCTTACATATTAGTCTTTGTGATTGCTGAAGCTGGGGTAGAGCCAAACTTTTGCTGAGAAGAAATATGGACTATGGTTTTTACCAGCTGAGAGAGGCAGAGGTCCATATTGTGACCCCAGATCTCCTCTTTCCCCATGAAGGAGGAAAGCAGAGAAGTCGGACCCCTTTCCCAAGAAAGCATCTTCAGGTCCTGGTGGTTTAGCGCCTACTCAGAGAGAGCTCTCACCTTGCATCTTGGCTTTTTTATGCTAGAGCGAAAAAAATGAAATTGAGCTTTCTCTTGCTGTCATTGTTGTTGCTATAAGACACTTTGGTTCGAGATGAAGCCAAGCAGTACCTCATGGGAAATACTAAACACTTCACAGAGAAAGGCCTGAAAAGGCCAATACTGCAACCCTTTTTTCACACCAGTTATTCCATTCATTGCAGAGACACAGCAGGGTCAGGCCTTTATTTGCACACAGTAGCACCTCTGAAGGTTAAAGGATGTCATTTGCAGTCATGATTCTGTTTCACTTCCTACTTCTACCTCTGATTTACTGGGAAACCTCGAGTAAATTACTTAACCTCTCTAAGCCCAAGTTTACCCAAGTACAAGAATGTTCAGAGCTTCCAACGGTGTTTATGAAGTGCTTTGAGGTCTTTGGAGGAAAGATGTACTTGCAAATTATCAGTGTAGCTGATTTTATGGAAATAAATCCAAGTTTCTGCGGTTTAGCATATGCCCCAGCAGCATCCCAATCTCACATCTGCATAAGAGCAGTTATACAGCATAATCTGCTTGGATTTCATAGAAAAAGAAATGCAGGAAAACAGCTTGAAAAGGCTTCTTGCTCAATTGC
Source organism: Jacana jacana (assembly GCA_013400555.1). Lineage (NCBI taxonomy): Eukaryota > Metazoa > Chordata > Aves > Charadriiformes > Jacanidae > Jacana > Jacana jacana. The sequence goes on along the minus strand of VZTM01016361.1, from coordinate 62,513 downwards.
AGGCAGGTCCTTTGATCCAGAGAGCTGGGCTTCAGGCATGCTAAAGCGGGAACTTTGTTCTCAGAAAGGTTTCACCTGATATACTGAGGGATATGTTTCTGCAGCTGGATGCTTAAGCTGAAACTGTAGTTCACTGATATGGTAGCCACGGTCATAGAATGGTTAGAGTTGGAAGGAACCTTGAAAATCATGGAGTTCCAACCACCCTGCCCTGGCCAGGAACACCTCCCAATAGACCCTTAGGCTCAAAACCCCATCCAGCCTGGCCTTGAACACTTCCAGGGATGGGGCATCCACAACTTCCCTGGACAACCTGTTCCAGTGCCTCACCACCATCAGAGTAAAGAACTTCTTTCTAGTATGTAATCTAAATCTCTCCTCTTCTAATTTAAAGCACGGCCCATGCACTATTTGCTTTCTCCAACTACCCAAATATCCATTGTTACCAAAACTGGGCTGGAGAAGATTTTTCTGAATAGCAAAGACACAAGATGATGGGAACCCATGTGGTTGTGACCGTGCTCCCTGCCCTAGGCAGAACTAGGAAATATATGAACAACAACAGGAACCATGCAAAAGAAAAAAAAAAAGAGAGTTTGGGTAAAGGTTCACTGCTGGGAGTAAAGGGAAGGGGCTTCCTTTATATCTGTACTGGTTCTGCTTATCTTTTACTAGGTTGTTTGCAGTGATGAGGAAGTAGAATAAGAAATCCACTTGTTTTTCTCATGACACAGCAAAATACCCAACCTAATAACTCAGAATAACATCCTCCTGCCCTAAAGAAATAATCTGACAAAATTAAACCAGGACTTTATCCAGAGATTGCCCAATTCAGTAGTAAATTTCCACACAACTGAAAAGGCTTCAGGTGGGAATCCAGAAAACTGAAGCAACATCATAGATGCTTGATATTAATTCTGGACTAGGTTCTTAATTATTTTCCAGTTATTATTTAGGCGAGCAAAGGGCTACATATTTTGATGGGAATTTACAGGACTACAAAACAGGACAAAATACTGTGGCACATAAGGGCAGCTGGATCAACCTGCAGGCCCCGAGCCAAGAGTCAGCCTGTACGCATTGAAGCACCATTTATCACTGTGCTTTCCCCAAGAACGGCTTCCCCTCCTGCGCTGCTGGCTCTGCTGTGCTCCAAATAACTCCAACACCCTCTACAGCATGCTTTACAGCCTCCTAAAATTCTATGGTATTTAAGGGATACACACATTGTGTCGCTAATTCCTATATAGCCAAAATTGGTTTTATAACACCTGGTTACAGTAGGTAGTATAATTTGCCAAGAACTTGATATGAATGCATTTCATAACATGCCTTTATATAATCCATTATTAGAGAACATTGCTGCATCTGTAATTATGTTTGCAAATGCATTTTATTGAGTTCTACGTGAAAGTATGCAGTACTCAAACCAGCTCTTAGGCTGCAGAAGTATATATAGAGATATACACACACACTTTACTTTCCATATATTTCTTTTTTTTTTTTCTGTATAGTCAACACTACAAGGAGGAAGGTGCAAAATTAGCCTCAATTTCCTAGCAGACTCCAGCCCCTGACCCAAGCAGCCTTGAACCTGGAGACAGTTCAGACCTTCACTGGAATCCTGTCATTTTTATCTGCTTTAGTTCTACACAGCAGAAGTGATTACGTGAGTTCTGGCTTCAGGCTGATCAAATCTTTTAGTGTCTCTTCTGCTGCTGACACCACTGTGAGAGGCACAAATTGCATTTGATACAGGCTTACATTTACCTGCCGAACCCACACGAGCGACCGAGCAGGAATCTACCACAGCTGGTGCTAGAAATGTTAAATACAGTTTGATTTCCCCACCTCTTTTTGGCAAGGTATGTGCCAAAGAGAATCTGGGTGGATTGTCACATCCCAGATTGACTGTGAGTGACCAGCAGGCTTGGGAGTGGAGCTGCTTTCATAGCTCCTGACACCCGTTTGGTTACATGCAAACAGTGGAATTTAGCCTCTTGCCTACAGATTTCCAAGAAAACCTCTCCTTTACACTATTAATTTGCAGAAGTCAGGCAGTTCAGATGGTAGCAGCATCTTTTCTCATATTGCCTTTCCAATAAATACCCTTTCAGGCTGGGTTGATCATTTCGTCTGAAGCTGGAGCCCAAGACCATCACAAGCCCTTACATCAACTGAGCGCATCTACTGCCGTGCTAATCTGTCATGAGACACTCATCTGTTGTGTACTTAAAAAATACAGAACATGTGAGTTTTGGTGCACTTTTTCTTGTGTATGGGAATACAGTAGAAATGTGGTAAAAAACTCAGACAAGGTAAATTAATTATAGTTCGAGCCTTTTCCCATTTATGGTGAGCTTTCTTATTCCTTCCCAGTTCCCCACCACCACCCCCAAGGAATTGCACTGTAAAACACTCTCTCTAATAGGTTTTATCTCATTCTGCCTTCCCTCCATTTTCTCCAGCTCCTCTAGTGAATATTTGTCTTTTCTACCTGCTGCCCAGTTAAATCCGCCTCAGAGGCAGTGACATATGCCAGATAGCAGGGTCTGTCACTTTAATTCCCTGTGCTCATATTTTTCTCCTCCTAGTGGGATGCTGGGGGCAGATGTTTGGAGAAGGGACCCCTTTGCTGCCTGGCAGACTGAAGTCCTGATGTTAGCTGCTAATTACAGGAGTCGAAATCCTGGCCCTGCTGACAAGTACCCAGAATTAAACAGCCGGCTTCTCCAAAGCCCAGTTCAATGCAGGTTCTAGACATTAGAAAGGAAACCTTACACTCCACCACGAAGTGCCCAGGAGCAATTTCTTCTTGTTTCAACTCAACTATCTTGTCTAATTCCTGCCTAAAGGCACAGGCCTCCACAAGGTGTGCATGTGAATGCTGGTCGGCTCCCATCCTTCAGCCTTCCAAAAAGCTATTTTCCCATCTGCCGGAGGGGAGGCAGAGACCTAAGAAGCTGTAGCCTCCACCCCTGCATTTCATGGATCAAGAAGGACTCCAAAGTGTCAGTGACTCCTGCAGCACAACCTGCTCAGGGAAAATGCTTATAAGACCACATGAGGGGCAATAGCTTGATGGGGGTGTATATCCCTCATAGCTCCCTGCAATGGGCAGGGGATGCTCTGGGGCCACATCATGCTGTAGATAAGCCAACAGGTGCATATTCTGCACCTTCTCTCCTCATCAGAGGGAAAGGGAGTAGATATGTCCTTCTCCTTAACATAGACCTCCTGCCCAAATCCACCAAATGCAGCTTTTGAAAAGCCTTCAGGTTTTCACTGTACGGGATACATGGTACACCTGAAAGACTTTGGAAATCAATGGCAATATCTCCATTGACTTCACACGGCTTTAACCGCAAACCTGACTTTAAAAATCTCACTGGGCCAAAACTCAAGTTCCTGCTTGGCTTCTTAGACGTGTCAGAGAGGTCAGTGATTTTTCTGCCAACCTGACTAGAACCTATTCTTCTGCCGGCAACTTTTGTCAGGAGTAAAGCGAAACCCTGAAGCTTCTGATGGCTTGCTAAAAACCTCCAGCTACATAAACCTCTTTCCTCTCTGGCACGATATGGAGCATCCCTAACCTAAGTCCTCCTCAGTGCAGTGGACATTTAAGGCTTAGCCAGATGAAAGCCTGATAGAACAAAAAGCATGGTTTATTAGTGGGCTCCATTTTAGGTTTTAAACTGGTTTATCAGGGAAATACCAGAAGGGGGGAAACAGTCAAATCAACCATTAATAAAGGTACAATGGCAGAAGTAGCCAAATTGCATGATGAGGTAGAGTGAAATGGACCATGCCCTCTCATCACCCTGATGTTCCCTACAGCCAGATCAGAGGAGACCCTCTGTCCATTGCTGTCCTTAAAAAAACCACAGACTTTGGTGTTCCTTTTGGGAAGGATACAGTTCACCACACCTTTCTTTTCCAGCTAGAACTTAACACCATCTCTAAACAGACAATGATATAACACACATTTCTAAGTGCAAGAGTCCAGGGAGTGATAAATTGAAGGTTTGGGTTTTAGTAACATTAATAATGCATAGAGAAATGCTATTTGAAAATAAGAAAGTGATACATTTTATGCTGTGCAGTTTGTGGAGCAGGAATGGAAAGAAGAAATTTAGTTTTACATTTTCCTTGTAACGCTGGGTCAAGGTGACTCCCAGCATAAGCTGGAACAACCCCACTGGCAACCTCCTACGCACCTACCTCGTGTTGCTCCAGCTCCTCAGCTCCAGCTTAGTCAGTTCTCCAAGCATATTGAGGGGGAGAGCTGGGAGAGATAAGGCACAGGACTGCCCATCCCCTCCCTAGGATGGCCTGGGGCATGACATGGGGACTCTTTCCACTCCTTTCCTCCTGTGTCTCCATCAGAGTCAAGGATTTCAGTGGGAAAACTGTGCCTAAGGATGCAGCTGTAAACCACGGAAGAAAAGAGCTGGAGCAGAGCTTCTGATTTGTTATTACTCAAAAGCGGGCAAGAAAACTGCTTCTATTGAACTCCAGCGACCACACAAGCTTGACATAAAAACAGTATGTGCAAATGTTCAACGCTGCAGCATGGGTTTGCTCCAGCTCTACTGGTACGTGATGGCAGACCATGGACATGCAAACCCTGCACGGTTAAGGAATGCCAGCCTGACTCTGCTGGCCTCGTTTTACGCATGCTTGACTCACCCAGCGAACAGAGAGTCCAAGCATGAAGGCAACTGGGAAACGAACCCAGAGAATGCTGCAAGAAGGGGTGCTCACACCTATGGTTGCTTTTGCTTGGGGGGCTGTCGTGACAGAAAACTGCAGTGATGCACTCGGGGATACTTTCTATGAGATGGGAATGGGGCATTGCTTAACAAAGCAAGTCTACAGGCTTCCCAGCTCACCACTGCACTGGCAATTAAATAAGCCTCTGAGCCACATGTGACTGTGCCTGAAGAAATTAGTGTGAATCAGGATGATTTGGGTAGAGGAAAATATTCCCTTAAAGGATCCTGCCTGGGCTTCTCGGTGCACGGAGGGTGGGAGGGGAGAGGTTTCCCAGTCCTTGTGCAAAGGTGAACTCTGCCCAGAAAGAAGAAATCTGAGCCCACTGCAGCCACCTAAAGGCATTCCACCAACCAAAATGGAAAATTAATTAAGACAGTGAATAATTTTCTGAGACTTACTCAGTTTTGTACAGCTTCAGTGTTCGTCTTTTCTGTCAGTAGAGAAGCCCTTGATCCAACACAGTGTTTATAGCCACGTTTCCATAGAGTCCTGGCGTGCAGAGCCAGGTTGTGCGAATGACCTGCAAGACCTGTTTATAGACCTCCATTACAGATCCTCTCATTTTCTTGGATGATTATCCTAGGTGTCAAATAAAGCTAGATTACCTGTTTTATGTCTTAGAATGATAAGCAAGCCAAAGCAAGTAATTTGGCTCATGCAGTTATACAGGTATACCTAGATATACGCATACATACATTATTTGAAACACTTAGGGCAATCTCACAGCCTTTCTTGTTGGAGATTTTGAAATCTTTCCATTTTACCAAAACATCCCTCTTGGTAAGGCAATGCTGGAGTTTCAGCTTCTCTTGGCTGAGCTGCAGATCTAGTCTGCAGGACTTAAAAGGGGATGGCGTAGGCACAGCACTGGGGTCTCAAGGGGACAAGAAGACCTCCTCCCAGAGGACCAGTATGGTCCTTGCTGATGGAAGGGGCATCTCATTCATGACACAGCTTGGCTCAACAGTGGTAGTGGTGCCTGCGATGGTAACAGGGGGTGAAGCATGTGCTGACAGGGCTCATTGCTGGGAAGCTTATAAAGGATTCCTGGCACCCTAGTTGGCAGTGGCCAGTGTTACCAGTCCTACCATTGCATAACATCTGCGCTTTACCACAATCGCCAAAACAATCAGGCGAGAGAAGCATGCTAACGCTTGTTGGAGAATAAACTCAGCTCTAATATCACATACTTTTCCAGCTCGCAGCTCCACCTCCTCCTCTGCCCAGGACGAGTGGGCTCCTGCACTGGTCTCCGGAGGCCGCACCTTCCCGGGTGTGGTGGGGACCCATCCCTGCTTCCCCCAGGCAGAGATGTGCTCAGGCTTCGGGATGCGCTGACTCAGTGATGCAGGGCTGATTGTGAGTGGCAGTTTCAGCCAGCCAGCTCCAGCTAGTGTATAATATGCATTTACCAACAAAACAGACACAACCACAAGCTTCTTTTATAAATGGATTCCAGAGCCCGGCCGGCAGCGAGCTGGCTCGGGCTGGAGGCTCGCACAGTGCAAATGAGGGTACGTGGGAGGCCTGCACCGTGATGGCCTTTGCGCTCCCACGGCTTGGGTCAGCTAAATTCTCAGTGAAGCCCCATTCTTCAGCATAATCGAGAGATGCTCAGAGGCTGTTCTAATTAAAACAGATTGCCGCAGCCCCGGGGAGGCCATTACAGGAAAGAGAGTTCAGCTGGACCTAGGGGAAGCTCTAGGAAAATCCCCTTTCTCTTCCACCTATTCTAATAATAATTTATGCCCTCAAAGGATCCCCTTCTCAAAGGTGCACCCTAAAAGCCAACAGATTCAAGTACCTGCAGGATGAGCCTGAGACCAAAGTAGCCCTTGCAAGAGTCTCAAGTCCTCACTTGAGAGCAGCTCATTCTCCTTCCCCTAAAAGAATGTTCTAGCTGCCCCTCTCAACCTATGAGGCCATATTCCCTGAGAAGAGAGGGTGTCCCTCACATAGACAAGCTATTCGGAGCCTTCTGGACCTGACCCAAAACCAACTGAAGAACGTGGCAAGCCTTTCCACTGATTCCAAAGAGGTTTGAATTAAGCCCAAACATCAAAGCCAACACCATAAACTCTGCCTGGAAGCCAACATGCTGCCAAGCACCGATTCCTCAGCATTGGTGTCACGTGCTTAGAGCGAGATACCCCCCTTACTCAGCAGGATGCCTGACTTTAGCACTGTCTCCTTGTTTCCCCAGGGATTTAGCTCCCTTTACTGCATTGCAGTGTCTCTTCAAGCAACAAAAGAGCACCAAGGATGACAACCATGAGGAAACACAACAGCACTCGCCACCAGGCAGAAGGTGGGGTCGGGAAAAAAAGGACAAAATTCCACAAACCGACAAAGCTCCTGTACACAAGGAAGGGGGTCTCTGAGCTCTCGGCCAATTATGTTAAACAGCGGAAAAATCTTTATTCCTCCACAACCAAATGGAGCAAAATGATGACACAATGGCCTCAGTACTTTAATCAGCAGGACAAGTCAAGCCTTTTATTCTTTTGTATATTCCAGTCAATGGAAAGTTATTGCTTAATTAACCCCCTTGAATGAATACCTGATAATTAATAAGCCCATATACTGTACCCCAAGGCTCTGAGTTTAAGAAATCTCTTCTGTTCAAGTATGAAAAAAGAAAACATGCTGAACTAATGGGAAATAATTCTGGTAGAAGGCAAACCAATTAGGATTAGTGAATTCCATTTCATTTAAAGTTCCAAGATAGAGAAGTAATTTATCTAGTAAATTAATAGTGTTAGTGACTTTCCTAATATATTAGCAAGTCTTTCGTATCATATTAGTGAAAACCAAGCTGGCTAATACAATAAAAGACTTATTATAAAGGTATGAAGGTTACTAATGTGATAAGATTTTTGCATCCAATTAGTATTAAAAGAACACTGCTCAAAAATGGACTTCTCTATTTATTTATATGATTACTCAGCCTATTGTAGAGGCCACAACTTTTATCTCAGCAAGTTACTAATTCTCCTTCCAAATTTGGAGCTCCTTATGTTATGTTCCTCATGCAAAACTGCATGCATGTCTGTATCTGCCAATCTGCATGGATAACTGACCCTGGTTACTCGGTCTGGCTGCATTGTGTTTAGCACAACAATACAGTGGTTTTGCATTCTCCTAACCTTGGATCAGCCAGAGCCCGGTCTAAATCAGATAGAGCAGCCTAAAGGCAAAACAATTACGCTGAAATTATCATATGGAATCAAGCCAATGCCCCATCTTGTCTGCTATCCTGTCTTCATCAGTTACTAGATCCTCCCACCCTTCTCTGGAGCAAGGTGAAAAATACCTGCTGCGCCGAGTTGATGGAATAGCCTACTTGTACGGGAATTTCTTCAGAGCCTCAACAGACAGTGGCTTCCTGAGTGAAACAGCAAACTCCATCTCCTTTTAAAAATCCTGAATTATAAACTCGATTATTATAATACAAACCCATGTGACTTATCCCCAACTAACACTAATGTGTCAGGGAGATAGAGAGGCAACTTTTCAATGGCATGAAAAGGTATCGGCTTTGCTTAATTTTATAATGTGCTGGCTTTTACACTGTATTACAAAATATCATGAACACAGCTTGCTTTTTTTTTTCTTTTGCATGAAAGATCTCAGCTACCTCCCAATGTCTCTGCTGAAGATTTGCCTTCAGTGCCAACTGCATGCAAGGCTGCACATGGTGGCACACAAAAAGGGGGAAAAAAGAACCAAAAAGAGGTTCTGCTACATTTATTTGACCCACTGCTGTATATATCAGTAAAATTTTGGATCTGCATACAGTTATTAATTCTTACCAACTGTTCTGGAGTATCTGTCTCTATATATGGCTTTGCAGTCTATGCACGGTTTTGGGAAAGAAAGTTTTCAAGATCTTCAGAAAATACCTTCTTATGGGTTTAGCGGTAGCATTGTACAGAATCAGAAATGTACACGTGGTACTTAGAAATCAATCATATTAGAGAATATAATTGGTGCTATTTTTCATCTTTAAAGTTCCTGCAAGACTAGTTTTCTGAAGTAGATCAAATGAGCAAAGTAGAAACAGATGCAGTCGATTGTCCATCGTTCAGGCCAAGGTATGGGTGATAAAGACTGATCACAGCCAGGGGATGTTAATGTGAGAAGATATATTCCTGCACACTCTCCCAAATTGGAGCTGTGACTGATCTGGTTCATCTCATATCCTTAAATCACTGGAAGTTGTCTGTTTTTCAGACTTATGCCCCACTCTCTATTTTCCATGAAAAACACAGCCTCTTAAACACCAGCCTGGAATTTTGCCTGGCTTTGCAATACTCACACCACCAAACCTCCAAGCCAAAGGTAATGTGGAGCAATCACAGCTGTGTGCAGGTGATCTGCATGCTGGGGTTTACACTGATACATGAGTAGAAGGAGCTGAAAAGATTAGGATAAACTCCACCCGAGAAGACGTCATGCACTTCTGTTTTTCAGCCCCCTCCCAGAAATTCAGACCAAGGGAATTCCTGGTGAAGTGTAAGGTCAAACTTTTAAGAAAGCTAGAACTGCATCTTTTGCTGCAGGAGTCAACCTGAGCCATCACTGAGACAATTGCTACTGTCAAATGTAATACAGAACCTCTACCTCCCTGAGTGTAGGAAGAATAATTATGCAAGCATGGTAACAGGTATATTTAACTTAATAACTCATTTATTGCCCTTGTGGGGGTTGAGAAAAGATCTCACATCATTACACCGGCATATAGCTAGCCAAATTTGTTCATGTTCCTCTTTCTGAAAGATCACAGCCACATCTGGATGGAGACCATAGCAAAAAAAAAAAAAAAAGGAGTTATTTAAATTCAGGGTAGAGGCAAAAAGGAGGAAACAGGGACAGGGAAGGGAGTGAAGAAGTCAGAGTGAAAATAGGAACAAAAAAATATTAAATGGAACCAGAGAAACAAGTGGGACTAGGCACAGTAGATATCTTTTAAATCTACAAGCTCTACAGACCTTATCAGGGAGAAGGCATAAGGTAGGGACAAGGCTGGGGCCACAGTAACAGAGAGCTGATGTTCCAGGCTTTGAGATGAGCCCTGGAGAAGATGTTGAAGGAGCCTGAGTTCACAGGAGGCACCAGGGGAGCTGCTGGAAAAGCAGCTGGAGAAGGAGGAAGATTCCTGGACAGCAAGGAGCTACGGATGCCACAGGAAGGAAAAAAAAAGAAAAAAAAGACTGACTGTCAAACCAGCACATAAAATGAGACAGCTGAAGAGAGAGGTCATGGGAACAACAAATACCAGGGTGACTGTGGGGCTGGGGAAAGTGAGAACAGTCGTAGGAAATCAGAGGACGACTGGATAAGGGAATTTCAGATGATGAGGTCAAAGGGGAAAAGTTATTGGTGAAAAATAGGTCAAGAGAGCAGCCCGCCTTCATTATTTTGCTTTTCAAACCTTTAATTTAACAGCTGCTAATGACAGACAGTGAACAAAATGGTATTTGTATTACCCTGCAACACTGATGCAAAAAAAGGCATAATCCTGTTTTTCATGACAGTTAATGCAGTGTGAAAAAGATAATTAAATGAGGCCTGGTGTACTTTTACTTTCTATGCCTCACTGCTACCTTCCATGGCTCCTGCTCAATCTCCTTGGAAATCTGCTCATCTCTTCTACACCATGGTATAACTTTTCCTGCGTTAAGTTAGATGTGCCATCCCTGAGCTTTAGACTGGTAGCAGTTCCTCAAGAGGCAAAGCAGGAGTGAGAGCCCAGCGCCTCTGCCACCTCCAGCTCATGTCATTACCTGGCCTTTATATAAATTCCAGCACATAAATAATTTTACTGGTAATTCTTGCTCTTAATTAGCTAGCTTATGCAATAATAGCAACTTTTAGTCCTTCAGCTGGTTAGAAAAACCTTTGGCAGCTGAGATCACTGAAGGTGATGAGCTTCACCAACTCACAGTTTGAGATCTCATTTCTGAGAAGTATGGAGGGGGAAGAGGGGACAGAACTGTTCTGAAAACAATAACAATACCTGGTAAAATATTTGCATATTTGTAGAAATTAATTTTTTACAATTCTGCTTTGGAATTTTATCTATTTTTTTATTACCAAAAAAAATTAAAATGTTAAAAAAGGCAGCAAATATCTGAAAAAATATTTTCATAATCATTTTCTTTGCTGACGGCCTAGAAATTGGCTGGATTTGATCTGAAACAAACTGCAGACAAACGTCAGCGTCCTCCTGACGTTTTCAGAAATGGATTTTCTCCCTTTGTGCTGCTCCATACATAATCAAATGCACATTCAAAATACCTAATGGTCTGCTAGTTTAAAATTATTGCTTGATCCTATGGCTGTGGAAAAGCATTGGAGTCAGCCAGTGTTTCTTTGGGATGCATCAGCGGCAGAGGCAGGACTAGAACTGAAGACAATGCAATACCTCCCTCTTCTTCCAGCTCCCAAAGCAATAAAACCTTTCTATGCTAAATTAGACTATTGATCAGTGGCTACCATTCCTAATGGACATTCTGTCTCTCATGTCTGGGATTAGGATGTTCTTTCCACTGCTGGATAATCTTAGTACTGCACAATTGCCCTTTCTCTGCTAATGACTAACTACAAGAAGAAACATTTCCTGGTTGCTTTTGGTGTTTGTAAAATATCCTCAAGCAGGCTCACGTGAGAGGAGGTAGCAACCCTAATCTGTGATCTAGTGCTATCTGATCACATTCAATCTAAATACCAGGTATGCATTTTATTTTCTATGAAGGAATGTTACATCATTAAACCACCATCTGCAATGTGTTATAAGATACCTTGATAATTCAACCTATCATGTCACTATGTTCATTAGAAAGCAATAGAATNAAAAAAAAAAAAAAAAGCCAAACCTTTCTTCCTGTTCTGGTGATGGTCAAATGATAAGCACAAACCAAAATTAACACCCACTAAACTTCTGAAAATGTACCACAGACTGAACATCTGCACCAAATACAGCCTACGTGAGCAAGCTGTTAGCTGGGGTATCCCCAATACAACAAACCAAACTTGAGCTTTCTGGGATTACATGAGAACTAGGGCAAGAGACTCCTTTTCCTGTGACCCAACACCCACGCACGCTCTCACACGACCAGATGAACATATGCCACAGGCTCAGCAAAACCTGCATTTTGGCCCAAAAAGGGCAGGCGGCAAGTGATGGTGTGACAAGAGAGTCCACAGAGCAGTTTCTCCAGCTCTTGGCCACATCTTACGACTGCCAGGCAAGGAGAATAAAGGGAATATTCAGAGGAAAGCCTCAGTACTTCTCTACCCCTTCCAGACAACATCAATTTAGGGTAGTTCTTACAGATTCTTTATCTTTTGGGCAGGGAAGAAGATCGATCACACGTTAATGAATGTTTTGGTACCTCATCTGTAACCCTATAGTGAATATATTGTTATGGCCAGACATATTTTAATCCATTTTAATCCAGTCCATTGAAATCTACAAATTTGCACACAGCTTCTGTTTGCAGACACATCTATTCTATCTTCACCCATTAGCAAGCTGGGCTCCCAGCCTACCTCCCAGTAGCTGACCACAGGTTAGCAAAGGGTAGAAAGGACCATCTCTCTGCCAGATGTACCCTAAACTGTTTTGTGCTCAATGTCAAGCACTGGTGGTGAATGAGCAGCCCTGCCACACACTGGAACGGTGGGCATATTTGAGAGAGCTGCAAGTGCTCTCCTGCAACCACTGTCCAAATGGATGTCACGAGAGGATCCATTTTTCCTTTGAGTGTAAGCTGTTTTCTATGTCATTGTGTCCTGCAACTCAGCATACAAGATGTACTATGGCATTCTGAGATAGTGACAGCTGCTGAAGAAATGCTGTGTTATAAACATGCAATGATGCAGTGAACTGGCACATCCATATGGAGGATGGAGGAAGTAAAAAAACCCCTCACTATTTCAGATTTTTTTTTTTTAAACAAAGTAGATACTCAGTAGTTTGCTTCAGCTTACATGCCCTAATCACAACTTTTTTCTTTAATGGAAAAAAGTTTTATATACACATACACACACATATATATATTTATATACCTATGTATAATATATACAGTATTATCCTAGGATTGATCTACATGTGGCTGGAGAAGCAGAGGTGATATTTTCATATTTCACCATGTTTCTGCTTCTTATTTCTCTGAGCTCTTTGGCTGAACAACCACTGCTTTCAATCGTCGCAGTACTAGCTCCTTCAAGCATCCCCCTAAAAATCTATGTGCTGTTTTCCCCTCCCTTCTTCCATGCAGATGGATAATCTCTGCACATATACACCAGGGAAAGGTCAATTGCTCATGTTTGCAGTATCATCAGTCATGGAGGATTCTCTGTGTGTCAGAATAAATGAGCGTGGACAGGATGGACATAGGACATCACTGAGGGGGACCCCCAAACCACATGGAAATGTTTATACAGCTTATAATTGATGGGTCTCAGCAAGCAGACACATCCACTGCTTCTAAAAATGCTGATAAATCCAAGTCCATGACACATGCTTCTTAGGAAAGCAAGTATTACAGCTTTTTAAACAACTGAATGAGGAAATTATATCCATCCCCATTTTCAAATCTGGCTGCTGCAGCTCGCTTCACATCTCTGAACATAAACCCCTCATTGAAGGTGGCACAGCTTCACGATCATCGTGTGTGTTAACAGTGGCCACCCAGCCTCTTCTAAGTCACTATCGCTTGGGCCCTAAGTACAAAATGAAAAATCCCAATTTTGTCACTTGGGTTTGAACTTGCAGCCCAGATGATGCCTGTGAGTCTGCTCTTTTGTATGGCATGCTTCCATCTACCTGTAATCAATGATGTCTGAGAATCAAGGGCTCAACAAGTATGCAGTCCAGCACTGGCACCATTTCCCAATGCTCCATAATCATCCTCAGATTTTTATGGACAGTTTTCTTCCCAGTGATTTTTTAACTTGTCATTTAGTGCCACTATTTCAGATTTCCTCTTGCTGAACTGCTGTAGTATCATCAGTACATCTATATAGAGTATGAGAATATATTTGGAAAGATTATTTCCAAGGGCCATTGGAGATGACTAACATTTTTACACTGCACAAAAGAAGAGAAAATAAATTTAGGAGTAGCAAATAGAGCCTCTATGTTATTTCCTTCCCTGTAAATAAATAACTGTAACGCTTATAGTCCAATCGCGGAGCTGGGTATCAAGCATCTTTGTGGGGAAGGCACATTTCAAACAGCCATAGATGTTCACCCAAGATATTGACAATGAAGGCTTAAGACAGCACAAATTACAGAGAACATGAAAGAAGCCCTGCTTCCCTTGAAGACACCACCTGTTTAAGCACCTGGGAAAAATTATTCATAGCACTTTACCACTACACAGACAATAAAGATCCTATGGAAATGTCTTTGTTTAAAATCAACATTTACAACCCAGATTTCACAGAAGTGAATGTATGTAAATCCTAACTGATGCAACCCATGCAAAATGACATCTTCAAAAACACGGGCCCTGCACACCCAGCCCCAGTGCAAGTCAAACCCTTTCAGCTTTAGAATCTCATACTTTAGGAGCTGAGACCTGAGACCTAAATTTCCTTCCTTCTAATCTTCATTCTGGGTTGCTTCACCTCAGTACATATTTATATAATGAATTTTTCCCTGCAGAGAACTGCCCTCCTTGTTTGAGCAAGTAATAACTGGAAAACAGGAGCAGAACCCATTGGCATTCATCCTAGCACCACTACTCAGCTCCATGTCCTTGCTCAAGTCACTAGATATCTGATTTTTGTAAGAGCAACCAAAACCTCTATAGTTGCCCCCCTCCCCTTCTCTGTGCTGATGAATAATCTCTATATAGAAGGGAAAGGCTCTATATACACCAGGGAAAGAGGGATAGGAGCCAGACATCAATTCCATGAAAGACCCAGGTGATGTGTGTCCTCACATCCGTACCTAGGAAACACCTCCAAGCCTTCATTTCCCTGCATTGTGCATGATTTACCTATCTGCAGAATGGGAGACATAGTATTTCACATCATGCTTGATCACAGTTATAATTTAAAAGCCTTATGATGCTTCTGCAGAAGTTTAAAATATTATGTTTAACAAGTACCGCATAATTTAATTTTGAACCATAAATTTTACAGTTACCTTACACTGGCTTGATTTGTTTCTGAGACCTGTTTGAAGATCTTGTGAAACCAATGAATGGGTGTTCTCCAGCGATCTCACATCAACTCTTTCATTGCTGGCACCTTTTGACAATAAATGTTCTTTCAAGGTGGAGAAAGCTTTCAGAAATATTTGATTTAAGTCACCATGTGGCAGAAGTATCCTGGTGTCCAGATGTGGTTTGAGGGTGTCCTGCTGCAAAGGACTGCATGGTCCTTAGGTGTAAAGGACTCAGGTGGTCCTAAGTGGCAGGAAGAATGGAGACAAGGCACTTTTAGCCCTTCTGTGAAACATTGTATCATCCAACTAGAATTTTCCCCTTATACACAGGGAATAGCACTTAGGAGGAGAAGGGTGGGGGGGGGAAGTGTGTGCGTGAAGCATGAGTAAAGTGTTCTTGTGTGCTTTACAGCCATCATCATGGTACCTCAGCCCTTACCATACACCATGCAATGGTATTACAGTAGGGTTCACCCTTTCCGTAACTCTTCTTTTGAGTCACATAGGAAGCCTGATGACTTTGCTCTGCTTTCTAAGCTGAGGAAAATACCAGGAACTCTCCTCTTCCCCACCCCCCACTTCCTTTAGAGAAACCCCAACAGTCTTCACAGAAATAGGAAATGACTGTTACCTTCAGGCTTTGTGGGTTTTTAGGTTATAGCCTTCTTTCTTTCCTGTTTAAAAAGTTGACTCTTCCATTTCTCTCTGCTGGCCTCCATTTTCCAATTCTATGTGAATTGAATCTCCTCCTTTTTGGTCCCATTTGTAACTCAGAGTGCTTCAGTCACCACCAGAGATGCCAATGATCCTCAAAAGAGCCAAAGAAGTGAGAACAGTCAAGTTTTGGTACTTTCATTACAAGAAAAAATCTCTATCTTACTCCTATCAAACATGGTTTCTCCAGGAGGAGTCAAGCTGGTGAAGGGACAAAGAGAATCTTTCTCCTGGCCAGAGCAAAACTCTGGCCTTTGAGAACAGGGTGAATGGGCTTGTGGTGGGGTGAAGAGTTGGTCCCTGGTTTGCTGGAGTGTGCATAGACATCTCGGGCTCACAAGCTCTTGCTATGAAAGATCCTCCCTTGCCATGTTATAAAGGAAGTCTATGTGGCATCACCAAATCACCATTCACAGGGTCAGACTGCTTATACAAGGAGAAAGTCACCAGTCACAGCGACTGCTGTCATAATTTTACACCACAGGAAAGGGACTAAAAAAAGCAATTAAGACATAAGAAGCTGCAGCATTTTGAACTTCTTTTTCTGTTGCTTTTTTCACTGAGTAAAAAAAATCATTCTTTGAAATACTATCTAAGAAACCAGGCAGTCACTTAATATTACTTCCAGTGCTTTACGGGGAAGATTTTCATACTGTTTGGTTGAGGATCCAATCTGCTCTGGCAACTGTTGTGGCTGGTTATTTTTCCAAGAGAATGAAAACAGAGATACAAGCAGAAGTTAGGGCAACCACCGCCACCTCATTTACCCTCTGCAGTCAGGTTGCTACTGGTACAAGCACTTGGTTTTATACAGGCAATACAATTGCAGGTGCAAAGCTTCAAGCTCATGTTTACACCCACCAGCGGGAGGCTCATCTTCTTAAATGCATCTGTCTATGTGCAAAGCACTACAGAAATTGCTGTAATAATGATACCTTCTCCAACGCATACATGAATATTACAATGCCCCTTCTGCAGAGCAGAAAGTTAGTGCAGGAGTAAAAAATGAACATAACTTTAGATCACAGCCACAAAACAAAAAAGCCAAGGTTTTCAGGAGTCCCTGCTCCTTAAGGCTCAGTCTGCTTCTCCATTTTAACTTGCTTTTAAAAATAATTAAAAGTATTGGGAAACTTCATAAAAACCCACAAGAAGCCTTTTGTGAACCTATTTCATATTTGTTTGCTCTACAGTTGCCAGAAGGTCTTTCGGTCTCCTTGTCATTTTGCACTATATGACCTAAGTAACACTGATATTTATTGCTCATTTTCATTTAGCTCTTTGAAGACCAATCCACTTAATGATCAGAAACCTCACACAATTTAGCAGATAACATCACTGCAGAGACTTGTTGGGAAGCTTTAATAAGTAAAATGAATACTAAGAGGTGGGCTGGGGCGATTGCTGTGTTTTAATCCAGACGATAAGAATCAGAGTCATACCTGCCCATTCTTGCTCTGCAATTACAGAGACAGAGCAGTTCAAGTGGACACAAATTTTAGGGGATGTTGTTTTAGTGACTACCTCAAGCACTTGTAAGACACATATTATGATAATAACACCTGCCCTTGGTGTCACTTGCATTTACCCCCACACAGTTTCTCATGTGGTAGGTGAATCCTGTTACCTCTGATCTGCAGATGGGAAAACCACCGCGACCCCAGTCCCAGCAAGCCCCGGGCAGCCCCAAGCAGGCAGGGCACACGCTGCCAGCCAGCCTGGCACTGGAACCCTCCCCTCCATCTTCCTCCAGCACTAGATCTGGGACCCGACTCCTTTGGAGCAGGTAATCACATACAGCACAATCAGCAGGCAGCAGGCTCGGGAGCTAAAGGAACCTGAACAAGGGTGGCTTTTGTGGGTATAAAAAGTTTAGAGTATTAAAGGGAGTACCATGGAATATGAAAGGGAGTATAATAGAGTACTGTCTGAAAAGGCAGGCAGTGAAACTCAGGAATTTGTTCAAGGTCACAGAGGAAATCTGTAGGGGAGCAAAGAGGAGGATCTGGTTCCTCCTAGCCCTCAGTTTGTGCCCCAACAGCTGGATGTGGCTCTGTGACATATGGAAATACGCCTCTAGTCCCACTGCAAAATGCTTCAAATTACAAACTTCCTACTGCCCTCTGAGAACTTTTTATTTGTGGAAACTTTAAAAAAACAGTCTCTATATAATAACCATAGAAAGTTGTTTTCTTGTAGTATTGTAAATAAATCAGTATTTATATTATTGTTACAATCTCCCTGGTCTTCAGTGACAGGGTGACCCCCTTGGTGTACGGAAATGGAGCAATTAATGAGTAATGAACCATTTCCTGATATGAATATGCTGCAGCCCGTCTTTTGTTCTCACATCTTCAGGGACTATCTCTTATCACAGGTCTTTTCCCCTATGGAGAAACACTTGGAGGTTGCTTTAGGTAAGAGAGCAGTGGGTAATTTTCAGAGCCAACTTAAATTAAAGAGTCTTTTCAGCAGTTTTGAGTACACCATTAGTGGATGACTGCATAGGTAAATGATTTGACTCACCCTCAAAGAGATTCAGGCTTAGAAATTTCTGGTTTTCAGACCTCTACTCACGAAACGAAGCAACAGGCACCACCTCCTCATTGGCATGAGTACCTTCTAGTCTCATATGAAACCATGGGGTTCTGTTCTATAACCTGTGGTCTTTGCAGAAAGTATCGCTTTGAGGCATGAGTTATGACACGTTACCTATCAAAAAAGGCCAAATCCTAGGGCTTTTCTTTTATTTTTTTTTTGGTTTTGTGGGATGTTCACCTTTTGTATCATACACAAACAGATGGCATTGGAACAACAGGTTTCTGCGCATAAGGCAGGGGTTTGTGGATACGCAGTTCTCCCGCGAGCATGAAACAAAGTAAAACCAGATTGAAAACTTTCATTACCCAGCAATGCAAGTCACAACAGCAGGGTTAAATCTGTTTCTATTTAGACAATATCTGGAATGGCATTTTATTATACAGCCTGTAAAGCACTGCCTGTGCATGGGTGGAAAGTACATTGTCTCCTTAAATAAAGAACTGGGGCAGGATTGTTTGGCACTTTCTTCTTTCTTCTTCTTTTTTCTTTAACCATAAACACCAAGTACCCATTTCTCCGTAACATTGAACTCTTTGTGGCCTTCCTAGAAACAATAAAAGTATCCAAAAATAAACATCTACTTAGAATAAATATTAACTCAGAGACCTTTAAAATATGAAGAAAATAGCCTCTGCAATATAATCTCTTCCCTGATAATGCAAAAGCCACCCCACGGGGTTTAAAACTGAAGTATTTCAAGGCTTCAGGGTGTCTTATGATGCTCGTTCTGAGCAGGCTGAATGCCAGGCTTTGTGAATGGCTCTGTCTTAAAAGACAAGAGTCCTAATCGCTTTCAACTTTGCTAATTCTTCACATTCCTTCCTAGCAAAATAACTGCTTGCCTTATAATGGTAGAAATATTTGGAGACCAAAAGAAACAAACAAAAAATATTCAATTTTCAAGGTCCACTTGCAGACGGAGGAACTGCTTATGAAACATTTACTGTTCAGTTGCAGGAGAAAATCTCATCTTAATGGCAAATGAGGAAGCACGGAGATAGTGGAGAGAGGTTTCTCACTTTTTTTTCTTTTTTTTTTTTGAGGGGGAGCACGGGGCAATGGGCATAGAAACTCTCCTGCTCTACAATTCAGATAATTAACTTTCCCAGCAAGTAGACCCTGCCCATGCCTCACCCAAGGAAATGGGAATTTTAAGCTCTGTGGAGCCACGAGCAGGTACTACCACCTCTCACGCAAAGCAGGACGTGTTTGCTGTCCTCAACAGGGTCAGTTTAGCTTGTAAAAACATCCCCTGCCAGACCAAAACTGGCCAGGCCAAACCCCAAGTGCTTCTCCAGGGCAGATATGGGTTTCCAACCCAAAATTCTCCTGCTGGGTTCTGGCTCACCATATTTTACAGATTTCCCATTAGCAGAGGACAAGAAACTGGAATTTTAAGCCAATCTTTCTATGGAAGGCTCACCCTCAGCTTTTCCCCACATTCTACACAAAACATGGAATGGTTCTTGCAGCAGCAGCTGGTCCGTGTGGCCCCCACACCCTTCCTGGCTCCAGGCGCCCGGTGCTTCCCATCACTGAGACCGACAAAACAGGGCAACGCTTCTGATAAAAGCCTCATGGATTCATCTGACCCAGTTGACCCTACTTCTGATCATAGCCTGTTCATTTCTCTAAAATGGTCTGTCTCCTACCCATGAGGTTAGAGGTTGTGTATTTTGTTATCTGTATCGCCTCTTGTATCTGGTTTTGATCTTTATCTTCTATGGTAATATTCTAAGAATTAAGGAGAAAAACCAAACCAAAACAAACAAAAAAAAAACAACCCAGCTTTTATTACCTTAATTTAAAACCAAGACTTGCTTTTCATTTCCAGTTAAATAATTCATTTACATCTTGCCAGAGATGTTGAAAAACTAATATGTACAGATGAGAAGCAACCTTTCTAAAAATATGAATGGAAAACATTCAGTCTTTCCTGTTATGTTTATAGTTTTTCCCTTACAGCATAACATTAAAATTACCAGCTCTCATGTGGTATAATTTGGTTACATCCCCTAAAGACACATGAATGTAGTCCCAAAGGAACCATTTACTTCAGCGAGAATAGAAGGTGCTGAGTACATCACTCAGGAACATTTCTTTTTCGGTCGTAAGTGGGTGGGAATATTGGTTTACTGCCTAAATCTCCCCCAACCTCCCTTCCATTCACATCAAGATGGAGCCAAGGTGCGGTGGCCCAGCTCACACACCATCCTTACACAGAGGTTTCATGTCTCTAGGTCTTGGGGTCCATCACCTTTGTACACATGGTGGAAATGAGTCGTGAGAGCAAAATACAGTTGTCTCCTGGGACTTGCACAAATGTAGCATGTCCATGAGTGATCAGAAGACCAGAGCTCAGATCTTCTGTCTCTGACAGCCGCACGGAAACCACAATGTTCCTCTTACTATTCCCAACCCAACGACCAAACACTTCCAGAAGTCTTCAGCAGTGGCCTAACTGTGCTGCCCTTGGGACTAATGACAGACCTAGTGATGTTTGCCTGTGGACTCTGGAAAACCCGATCTGCTGCTGGTGAGCTGCTGAAGACCTGCCCTTTTGCATTTTCCCCATCTGTATTCAGCTTATTACCATCCCTCTGTCCCCAGCTCAGGAAAGCTGTGCTGTGCTGCTGCTGTACGCTCATGTCACCCCACTTGGCTGTGGGCAACCATCAATTCCTCGTGTGCAACAACAGGAAGAGTGCAGAATAAACACATTAAGCATCTTAAATTTGCAAGTAAGTGCACAGGCTATTATGCCCTGATAGAGAACCACAGATAATTCAGTGCTTTAAACATACACATAATACCACTGAATTCACTTGAACAAAATTATGTTGCATGCTTAACATTAAGCTTATGCTTAAGTGCCTGACTGATATTTATCAGAATATTAATTCTCTCCCTGTATACTTCACCTCAAGTTTGTTTGGAGTCACTTGATGCCATCTTACAGAGACATGTAAGAGCACAGCTTCTGTAGGACAGTAGACTGGAACCAGTTTTCACATGAGGGTAAGTGAAGATTTGTTTTCCCATTAAATATGACCCTCAATTTGTTTCACTACATTTGTGGACAGTTTATCACCTGAGACGCTGAACCTGCAGTTCTCACAGTTTCAGGATGGCACCTCAGCTGCCTGGATACAAGCTGCATTACCAGACCTTAATGGAGAGGAACATACAGCAAATACGTTTCTGAGAATTTGTGTACAGTCTTGCTACAGCTGTTAAACCAAATAGTGAGACCTAAAAGAGTCGTTTTGTCTAGCTGAGTATTACTCATTACACTTTCATGGTCTTCCCATTTTAACAGTAAGATGCTCAGCTTCATAAATTGGTCCATCCTGGGTAGGCAGAAGACTTACAGAAAGCAGAAGCTCTTTTGCATCGTCTTGCAGCTTTCACTTTGAAATAGTTCCCCTGCATACACCTATACAGACGTGAAATAGGACTTGGTAGGGGAGAAGCATGAGCACATTGTCCTTTACAAATGCACCCTCCCCTCCTACAAGAGTCAAGGAACGAATTCTCAGTGCAATCACATGGGGTTTGGTGGGTTGCAGTGCTTTGACAAGGAGAGGTTGTACCAGTTGATTCTCTCATTGCTTAATCCACACCATTATTGTGCTCTAAGATCAGTTACTATTTGCATCTGTAACAAGAACTGGTATCTCACTAGTACCACACTTCTCAAATCACCATCACTGTGGAATCTGCACAAGTACCAGCAAGGACGAGGTTTTGACTTGTGTTACCCACATAAGGAAGCAAGCGCCTAAGTCCTGGTGATGAACAAATGTCCCACGTGCAGGGATAAATCCCAACTCTGCCAACCTGGTGTGCAGCTCTAGAGGAATTGAGCCAGGTGAGCTGCAGATCCCCTTCCTGAAGGGAAGGAACTGCAACTCATATGGCGATTCTACTCTTGCCATGTGGAACCCCTTACCCAGAGCTCTATATAAAGACACAACCTAATCTTCATAGCTGTTTTTGAAAAGTCGATTATAAAATCCAATAATTAGCCAAAGAAGCTAATTGCTGACATTCTGTTAAGTATAATGAAAACAAAATGCTTTAGTGATCTGTGTTGCACACTGCTCTAAACGTATATTCAAATAAAGCATCTGTCTTATTGAACACATCCTAATACTGGGCATTTCAGATTTGGTATAAATAATCAGATCTGTCTCTCTTTAGACAAATTATTGGTAAGGAAAGCTTTAAAAATATTTTCTTGTGAAATACAGTGCTATTTCTTTAAATAAAGGGCTCTGGCAGTTCTGTGAGGCAGTTAGCTTAGCACCATTAATACAGAATACAGACTATCAGCATTTAATGAACTCTCCGTGACCCTGGTGGAGAGTAACTCTTTTAGCTTATACTTATGAAAAATATTATTTAAAAATGCTTTTGAAACGTAAAACTGGAGTGATATTGCCAGCTCCATCAAGCATTCAACCAAGGATGGGGACCACTCATCATCTTTTCTTGGGAACATAGAGGACCTCTGGGATCTGGAAATGGGAGTCTCCCAAAACATCTCAGTTGTCTCCTGCCGTGTGCACTCACAGGTTTCTCTTTTATTTGCTACCTATATTTTGGCCTTCAGCAGAAATCTCTCAAAGTTAGCTGATAGGGTAAGTTTTTAAATTCACCTGCTTTGCAACAAAGAAATGAGTGGGTGCTACACATATGAGTAGATCCTGATGTGCCAAGACATGGCCTTTGAAGGTCACGACTCCTCCCTTGGAGAAGGGCATCTTGGTCAGGAAGGATCTGGGAGAGGAAGTCCAGGGCTGTGTCTGCTCTTCCTCCCTGCGGAGGAGGAAATTTTGATACCTCTCTGCCAACAAAAGACAGTGTAACTCCTTTTGGTCATTCAGACACACAGATCTTTGTCTTGCTAAACAGCAGTACTGTCCACAGGATTATGCTCACACATACCAGCTCTCCACAGAGTAGTATGAGGTCATATAAGAATATGAAGAAACAATCTGAGCTGACTTTTTGCCATGATGTGTAGCTATCTAGGTTCAGATCCACAGCGCTGCCAGTGCCCACCTAAGATGCCTGTGTTATGATCTTTGTTACCTTAGGCTTCTTCTAGAGCCAATGGATGGACAGGCAATGGATGGACACAGAGGACAAACACACTTCCTCAAGGTATCCCTGGGGGTGCCTGCCCCTCCCAACTGAATATATAAGGGAGCTTCTGAGCCTAAAACAAGCTCCTAATTTAGATGGTTCATTTAGTCCAGGCCTTAGTCCAAACTTTGGCAGTTGTAAATTGAACTTAAGAAGCTCTTGCAAGCTCCTTATTTGTGTAACATACAGGAAATACATCTGGCGACAGGGGCTGAGCCCTCAGCCCACAGCTTCGGTGCTTTGGTGGATCGAGCACACAAGGATTGCCTGTCTGAACCCTCTATGTCAGAAAAAAAAGGGGTTTTCCACATTTGGAAGAGGGCCACCACTGGAAGCTGAACCTGGCCAGACCGGTTAGTAACGTTTTCATGATAAACAAAGAAGTGCATTGCTTGGGCCACTGGCTGATTATAATAGCTATGAAATTACCCAATTTAGTTCACCACGTCAATAAAATTTATACGAAAATACCACCAGAATCTTGGCGAGCATATGGATAACTGTACAAAAGTTCTCCCAGCCAATGTGACAACCATTTAAGAGGACTAACCTCTGTCATACGGTTTTCATTTTATGTGCATGCTATACAAACACAACCACCACAAATATGCATTACAGGCTGCCTGGGTCTCACCGCGGAGGTGAATTAGCGCTGCAGTCTGACCTGTTGAAAAGCTTAACCTTTAACCTGCCAGGCAATGGCGGTTGCAATTTGCAAGCCATTCTTGTGTCGAGTGGCTGAAAACATACTTATTTACTTGTGTAAAGCCATAAATGAAATGGGTTGGGTGAGCTCAGCTTACTTCCCAGTTCACAGACCGTGTCGCAAAACACTACCACATGTTCGGCAAGTAATTCAGTGTGAGGACTGAACGCCACTGCACCGTGACCCAAATTCACTCTGCAGAGAACGAGGAGCTGCTTCTGACCTGGAGTGAAAAGGAGAGAATGCACTGACTTCCTTTTTAATGTGGCTTCCCGCTACGCTTCCAAGAACAAGAAACACAAAGAAATTGTTTGAAAACAAGTCATTGACCCCCATGAAAAATCTACATAAGCTTGGGGCTTGAGAAACTGAACTGCTGTGCGTAACCGCACGGATGTACTTCTCATTAGGAGTGTAGGCTTCCTCTCGCTGCCCACCGGCAAGTCTCGGCTCTGTTGGGCGAAGCATTAATTCACTCACTTTTCCATCTCATCTGCAAAGCCTGCCAGTAATGCTATTTAGGATTAACTGTAGAGACGGAGTTGGGAGGTGGACAGAAGTGTCATTTCCCTACTCTCAGGTTTTGCAAGATTTATCACTTATCAGCTGTTTTTTTGAAAGATGCATCGTTTCAGGATGCGAAGCTCTCCCATGCTAGACCTGCTCTCGCCTATCAAATGAAGCCAAATCAGTAGATAAACCAGGTTTAGCAAACTGGATGTTTTGTAATGGAGATAGCTGGATAATAACTATTTCTAGATCAAAGTCAGTGACTAGGCGTTGCTCTTGGCTTGTTGGCTTTTCTGTCTGACTGTTTAACCACAGGTAAGCTTGAGTTGCAAAATTCAGATCAGGATGCAAACTCCATAATTTGGGAATTCTTGAGTAGCAGAGACCTGGTATGGTTCACAGAGAAGTGAGACAAGAATCAGGATGCTCTGAGCCAGGTCTGTGTATGAATTATAGCCTGACCAGATGTTCCAGACATGGTCCATCTTCAACTCCAGTACAAGACCAATTGAAAGCTTTCTAATGCACCTAAAGCCACGTTGTTAGCTTTTTTCCCTTTTTCTATAATTACTTACACTTATGTGTTTGCACAAACAGAAAACGTACCCATCACAAAACTCTTCCAAGTTTTGTTTTCTGATACTTTGGTTCTTGTTTGAATATTCTCTTTCCTTCCAGGCCCTACAACAAGAAAATAATAATAAAAAAGTGTTAGAATATATATTTCTTACCCTTCAGTAAAGACACAGACAAAATGTTTTATTTCTCTCTTACTTCAGAAGCTTCATCTCATCCAGAAAAAAGCTCAAAAGCCCTACATGAGCCATGCACACTATACTTATTGATGCTCTTTCCTGTTTTTACATACATACTACAGGCAGCTCCACCCCACTGGGTGAAACTGGGGTTAAAAGATAACAACAGTATCAATAATAATGATGATAATGAAAAAGGACCACTGCTTCAGGCTGTGGGACAGCCTCTTTTCTGAATATTGGTGCAAGATTTGTTTTTAGAAGAATTTTTTAATGATAAACTTTGGGTCTAAAACTGCAGTCTGCAGAAAGGTTAATCTTGGATGGGATCCATGCCACACTCTTTCCCCATATTTAAAAGTTGGTTTCAGTGGTGAATACAAGCATTTGAAACAATATTACTGTTAAAGATAGGGTCGTATTTGTTGATTATGAAGAAAGAAGCAGACTTCCTTCCATGAGAGGAACCAGTATTCCCCACTGGTTGAGAACCTGCTATGATAGCTCTGCAGTCAGAGCCTGGCAATAATTACACCTTGGGTTTTGCGGTCATTTTGGATTGGTGTGAACATGATAAATGACACATTTTAATTTGAACTATTGCTCAGCAGGCCTGTTCAGGTAGGCCATAATTCACTCGAGCAGGCAATAAACCTGAACAGGCAATAGCCCACACTTTGAAGTATGCCAGCAAACTCTTTAGCAACAAAATAAATATGTACATGAACTTCCGCCATAAATTGTCTTTGGTGAGGCAGACCTAGTAAGAGTTTCAGAGCTGGCTTTTCAGGTACTCATGAGGAGCAGGATGACTCAGTGGGCAGATCCTACTCCAGGATTAATTCTTTGAAGCTGGACAAATGAACTGGTCCAATTTCCACTGAAGGCAGCAGTCTTCTGTTCAGTGAAGGCAGAATGACTAAGCTGGTAGGGCAGTTTGGTCCTTACTAAAGTAACTAAATTGCCTTCCCATGAAACCATGGACTTAAACATGAACCTATTTCTATGCAGTTAAGCAAACTGCAAACAGGCAGAATCGACGTGCAGAGCAGCTTTGCCACAGCTTGGAAGAGACACAGGAAGGTCCAAATGACTCCGATTCTCAGGGTTCAGGAAACCTGCTGGCAAAAAACCATGTTTGCACAACAGCCTTCTTCACAGCATCCTTTTATCTGCTTTTGAACAAGGCTGTTTGTCAGACATTACATTACTTTTATATTACACATACAACATATTCAACCTCTAGGCAAATGCATACATTTTTTTAGTTACTTAAACCACTATGTTTTGTGCAAATTACACTAGCCTTGCTGGTAGCACTTCTCCATCACTGTGGGATGCTGTTGTAAAGGAAAGCAGAGGTTACTTTTTTTTTGGCTGCCAGTTGATCTTATTTTTATAGGCCAGGACCTACAGTGTTATCAGCAATTACCCCAACCCATGTTGACTTGTTATAGGAGGGGAAAAATAATGTAGAGAGCAACGTGACTCAAGCCAACTTGTCTGAGGTTGATGTGTGTGAAACCTTGCTTTCTGCTTTATAATAAACAAAGGAAAGAATTCATAGTCAGAAGGAAAACTAGCAACAGATTGAATGGAAAGAGACAGTTTCTCATCAACTGGAGACATCTGCAAGTCCTGCCTGTTCTGCTGCCCAACCATGCAGAGGTATTCTGAGATACTTCAGTCCCTGAGACTGTGCCTAGCACAGGATGATCCCACACCTGTTTGCAGAAACATCTCCATCAAGCCATCCTGGAGGACAGGGCAGCATGGGACACCATCCTGCAGCAGTGGAGAGGAACCTTTTTGCAGTGATTCATTGTGCAGCATGCACAATGTGTTTGCCTCCTCACTGTCAACCATTTACCTTTAGAAATGCACAGAAAATTAGTCTCTGTGCTGGGCTTTGAACCCGGATTTACATTCTTTCCTTGCTTCGAGTTGCTCAGCTCTGTCATTCTGGTTTGATCCATCCCAGGAACAAGATCCAGCAGCTTCCTTCAGATGTGAATCTGGACCTGAAAGCCCTCCTTCTCCCTTCCCGCGCCATCTGGGAGCTGGGATTTTCCATCTTTTGTTAAAATAGTTACTTACAAAAGGAGGAAAGGGTTGAGGGCAGTTCACCACGCTTATTTCACTTGGTATGTGTTTGCCTTTGCTTTAACACAGGCTGTTTTCATGCCAAATGACAGTTCTATTTGTTCCCCCACCCCCTTTTTTTTTTGTGTAGCTTATGTAGAACATCTGGTTTTAAAAGTGTCGCAATTTCTAAACATATTCTAATGCTCTTGGGATCAGAATATCAACAACTGTCTATTGCGGTAAACCGCATGTCTGGAAAACATTCCTGCAAACTGAGTTCTTAAATAAACATAAAGCATCTATAACACATAATGCAAAGCAACATTCACTCGTAAACTCAATATTTAGACCAGATGAGGTGCAAAATATGGTTTTTTTGGACTGAGCCATCACGATTTACAATAACATTGACAGGCTTTCCGTTGTATACAAGAGAGGGCAGAGGTGTGGCATGCAGATTGGAGCCTTTCCTTAAGTGCTCATTCTGCATTGAAGTCCCATCTTATGAGTTTTTCTTGCTTCGGTTGGAGAAAGGAGACTAGGAGCACATCCACTGCAAAATTTCTACTGTTATTAGAAAGTGGGAATCTAAAAAGGAACCGTAGAGGCCCGACAGATTAGAAATGCCTGTATCTGATAAGCCCGATCATCTTGTGTAATATCTGCACCTATGCTAATTATCTGCATACATGTGTCTGAAATCCAGTGGCAAGTCACAGATAGCTTAGAGATTAAATAAACTGAATAAGATGGTGAAAAGAAAATTGCAGTAAATTGGCCTGAGTGGGAAGTTTTTGTTATTTTCAATTATTATTATTATTTATAGGGTGTGGAAAGTGGAACCATAAGCAACTTCATAGAGATATGCAGTCATACTTGAAAAAAAATTAAAATGGTTTCACTTCAAAACCCCCCTCCACACTGGTTTCAGAAGCGTTTGCTTTACTCTTAATTAGGAATAGTACCAAAGTGAATAATTACCTCACTTTTTAGGAGTATTGGTGGCTGATGAAGTTGGTTGACTGGAAATGGAAAGGCTGAAAACTCATTAAACTATTGCTAGATTCTATAAATGTATTTTGATTATTCTTCCAGATTGCTATTTCTTAAAAATATTATTTTTTCTTTTCCTTCGGAAAAGAGCACCAAATGCTTTCTTCCAATTAATCTTTTAGGAATTTCCAGTCAAAACTGAATGCAAAAATGTTTTATAAGTACATATACTCAGGCATATACGATGATATATTCATCAGAATGTATATGCTCAGGCTGATGTAATTACATTTGAAGGTTACTGAGAAGTCTCCTGAATCCACCTCCTGTGGCATCTCAAAGTTAAGGTTTATCAAGAGAAAATTGAAAAATTAAGTCAAGCCTTATCATTTCATTCCCTAATATTAAAAAGGGTTGGATCTTTTTTTGATGATTAATATCTGGAGTTATGTAAGGTAAGATAAGGGTATTAGAACATCTCACTTCCCTGTGTAAAAAAGATCATCTGAACAGTATGGAAATGAGGGCCTCCACCCTAATACCCCATTATGCAACTGAGAAGATGTTTTGGCCCTAAACCTGCACGTATCAGGGTGAAAACACCTCCCTTGCATGTTCACCACTGGAAATATGCACCAGAGGCTGGACCTAAGTGATTACTGGGGGATGGAACCTACTTGCTTTGAAGACTGAAGACTTCTGTTTGAAAACTTCAGGCCTCAAAAGCTAAAAACTAAATGCTTAAGTTCTATTTATTTTTTTTCCCACATATTCCCCATAATAAATTCAAAGTTTTGCATTGCTAGTGTGGGTTACCTGGTTGATATGGTATAACGGAAACTGATTGTCCTTCGAGGCTCAAACAAATGGTTTCTAGAAAGCATGAGCCATTTTCAGTTTACTGGAAGAGAGTAAAATTTTAACAAATCAACCAGAGTGAAAAGGGCTGAGCATTCAGCTGAATATACATCACACTTGAAACAACTGTGCTCTAATGTAAAGCAGATTAGTGCCAACCTGCAGGGACTTCTACATCACAGCCCTCCCTGGGGATTTACCAGTGAGGCACAGTTCAGGACAACCGAGCAGCTCAGCTTCTTTCTTCTGCGAGGGACGCCGGAGGAAGCCGCGCTGTTGTCAATGACAATTAGCTGGCTGGTGTCGCCTGTGCCAAACAACTGCTTTTTGCCAAGTCTAATCACTATACTATGCACCTCACCTTCTTGAATGAGAGGTCCTCATTCAAGCATGTAGTTTATGTGAAAACACATGCTGCATTCATTATAGCTGCATATTAATGAACACCTTGAATTCTTGGAGCATTACTGGTATCAGGTCTCTTGGCCGACGCTAGGACAGAACGTCTTATGGGAAGCTTGATGCCCAGCCAGAACTCAGATTACAAAGCACACACACATCTTCCTTTCAATACACCGAAGAATCCACTCAACCTTACATATCATCAAAGTACTTCCTAAACATGTGTTTTTCCAAAATGTTTACGTTGGGATTGCAACAACTCTGGAAAACTCTGGCTTCTCTTTTCCAGAAGCTGGAAAACAGGAATTTCTCTACTCATGGTTTTAAAAGGCATAATTATTTCATAGAAAGTTGCTTTCTCAGGATTTTAGCAGTTTTGACAAAACACTGTAAGAAAACATAAAGAATAAGCTCATACAAGGACATTTTATACTGTTTCCTCCTGCATTTGAGGTGAAGACTTATTGCCACAAACTCCTAACTAGTGCATTTTCCAGGAATCTGATCTGTCTGTATGTTTGCATGACCTTCATCACATCACTAGATATTTGAGAAATTTCCAAATTGTGTCTTATCGTATAACTTTCTGGCGGAGCACAACAAAGTTTTTCATATTTTTAAAGGCCACCACCTGTCCTAAGGGGTAAGTAAAGTCACAAAGGAAGTTTGGGGTTGTGTGACACCAGAAGGGGGATCAAGGATCATCACCTGAATGCCAGTTCAACGCTCTGCCTCTGAGATCGCCCTTGCACTACACACAAAATAAAACTGCATCTTACTGAGAGAATCTGACTATAGTAACATATTTCTTTAAGCTGCATCCAATATAATATCACATTTCTTTAAATATCGTGTTTCTTCATAGCATTATGTCTTTGGCATTTTGTGTTGACTAAGCTGGAAATAAATGTTTCTGGTTTTATTCCGAAGGTATAATACTTGGTATTTATTCTAAAGGGTCATGGACATCCCACACAAACTGAGGCCAAGTTTCTTCCCATTTTCTGTTCCATCCTGTTGCAGTTCATTCCCCTGACCTTAAGGACAACCTTGTAGCCTCTCAAAGACACCCACTGGCCCACCAGTGAGCCTTCTGGGGTACCTATAGCCTTCTAAAATAACGATGGAGAGCACTCAAATGAGACATCCTTTACGTGTTCCTAGAGGAAGGAGACAGCACTTTTTTGAAAAGCTCAGGTGTTTGGTGTCAGGCAAATTCTGCAGTGGAAAGTCTCTTGTTCAAATCCCTGGTGGCAACTCAGAGTCTGCATTAAAGGGAGCCATTTCACAACCTCCAACATGTAAAAGCTGGCCAAGATCAGCCCAACTCTGCTATTTAACCAAAATACGCCTTGAGATGTAAGTGCACAAGGGAGATGCTTCTTTAAAGAAATGAACACATGGATTTTGAATATGATTAGGCACAAAAATCCTTCTGCTTATAAATATTGACCAAAGGAAACAGGAAGACAAGTCTTTCCATAAAGAAGAGGTCTATTAACGACAATACTGCTCTATAGAAGTTATAGTTTTATCTTTGTATTAAAACAAAGAGGGTAAGGCAAGATATTACTTCTTTTTTTTATACTGATCATAAAATATTAGTATCTGTATCAGCTATAAAAATTAACAGCTCTGGATCCTTCAGTGTTGTGCTCTTCAATCTTATTTTATCACCAGTTTTTCAGCTATGTGTGTGTGTGTGGCACACATCCCTCCCATTCTTTCCTAAGCTGTTCAGCTGGTGATGAATAGGCCTTATAATTGCTCCATAAGGCTGCGTGGTAGGGTTTGCAACTGGCACTCCTGATTCCTTTACATCAGAGGTCACTATTGTACAGTAAGATCCTGATAGGAGATAGTGATAACATGATGAAAAAATAAACCAAACCAAACCAAACCCACAAAAAAACAACCACCGAAGAAAAATCTGGTTTTAACGGTGTGGTTTGTTCTCCAGTTAAATTACTTTCTAGGTGGAAAACTAAAAAATCTGTCAGGCATCTTAGTCCAAAACTGCCCTTTTTAAATGTTTGGGAGCCAATATAAACACTAAACTGAGGATGATGTTCGCATTCACTTACCCGATCTAACATTTATTAACAATTAATCCATCAAATTTCAATGCCTATAAAATCCCCTGAGTCACAAGCCCCTCTAGAAGCCTGTTTCTCAGAAACGAAAATCACCATTTACTGGTGTTATTTTTATTTTTGATTCAGCATCAAATTTAAACTGGGGTTTACAAACCGACGAGCTATCTGCATTTCTACTGTCTAAAGGCATCAGATTCCCTTAAAGCTCATATACAGTGTAAATACATAGGAACTACAGGAGGCAGCCAGTACATATGGAACAGATAAAGGCCACATAGTTTATTGAACCTTGTGGCCTGCTGATGTAACAAAATAAGCTTTGCAATGAGCAGTCAGATCTTAACATCAGCTCACTCCTTCGCTGGAGCGTAATAGATGATAGCTCTCAGAGGGCCAGATTTGGATCCCCATATTTATCAGGAGTCTTACTTCAGGCTCTGGCCCTCGGTGCTGAATGAGGGATTTAGAAACACTCATTCGTAATATTTTCTCTTCTCTAAGCGAAGTGTGGTGAGAGGCAGCTGGAAGGTTTTGTGTTCCAGCAGTGGAGGGGAAAGGGATCCCGAGACCAGCTAGATCAAATCCCTCCAGTACCGATGAGTCCTTCTCTTTCAAACAGGTAAAACAGCTCTTTGTCAGGGTAAAAGCAACTTGGACTGAATTTTCTCGTCAGTGCAATAATCCCTCGCTGAAATTTTAAACCAACTGGAGGAACCAAATCAAGAAATGTGTGCCAGTGCCTTTACCTGCCAGCAGCAAGGAGTCCATTGCTCCTGAGATACCCAGTTTGCTTTCATTTTTTATACTTTTGTTTTGTTTTTACGAACTTAGCCATCCCAGGATTTGAAGTCTAATCACTCTGGGATCATTAATAAAGAAATCAGCCCCTGAGAGAAAGTTGTCCTACATCTTAAATCTAGTGCTAACGTCAATACCCTAAAGGCTGATGTAGACCTTGGCGTGGCAAGGCAGTGACAAAGTCTAAAGGTATCTCAAGAAACCAAAGAGCTGTTCCTGTGTGTTTGGGGGTTATTACCTCTGTAGATGAAAAGAATTTGGCCTCCAAAGGTACAATCTCAACACTTGTGCCCCAAGGAAATGGCCTATGTAGTCTGTGTGTCAGTACAGAGACGGTCCACAACTACGGCTGTGACAATGAGCTTTGGCTCATAAGGACTGCTTGTTTACTGGTAGCACAACTATTAAAACACAGAGTTTGTTGCTTGAGGACACGGTTTTTCAATGGAGACTAAGGAGCTGTGAGAAGAATGTATGACTATTTACTCTCCTGTGTTTCCAGTAACTCTCCCTGCATACTTTTCTATCTGTATTTATACCTATTCTTCTGAGGGGAATTAACTAATACCTTCAAACAGTTTTTAGGAAAACTTAGGCTGGAAGGAACCTCTGACAAAATACCATTTCATTCCAACATCTCAGAGGCCTTGCCTGTACTCTTCCCACGAACCACCTACATCCTCCCAGACACACAAAAGAGCAGCTTAATGCCATTCTTGATATACAAATGTGCATTCAGCAAACATCCATCTTCTCTTCAGCAAAGAACAGAGCATATCCCTAACCTGTTTCTGCTCTGGAAACGCACTTCTGGTTCACCAGACCACACTCATACTGCCCACTGAAACACAGTGACCAAGCTGCAGGAGAAATCACATGTAAGTACATCTGAATCCATTCAAAATATAACAGACCACAGAATCACAGAATATCAGGGATTGGAAGGGACCTTGAAAGATAAACCAGTCCAATCCCCCTGCCAGAGCAGGAACACCTACGGCAGGTCACACAGGAACATGGTCCGGCGGGTTTTGAATGTCTCCAGAGAAGGAGGTTCCACAACCTCCCTGGGCAGCCATTTCAGTCACTGTGTGTCACTGTGAAGAAGTTTTTTCTCATATTTAAGTGGAACCTCCTATGTTCCATCTTGCACCCACTGCTCCCTGTCTATCCCTAAAGAGCAGCTTCTAATGCTGTGTTATCAGAAACCTGCGAGTATGCTCCAAGATTATGCATAAACTGAAAGCTCTGAAAAACTTGCAAATACTAAAAATTGATGTAGGATGACTCTTGTGAGTAAATAACCATCAGAGAAAAGAGCTGCTCACCAGCAGTCACCAAAGGTAAAGCAGGGAATGAAAAGGATTACCAGTTCTGGCAGCCAAATGAGTCAAACAAGATCTATGCAGCTCAGGAGTCACGCAGGTCAGTCTCAAGCCCAGATGAGAAAGAAGGGGGTCATGGTCACTGGTGGCATAAGCAGATAAGATCCAAGACCAGCATGGAGACATGGCCCCAACAAGCAAACAGAGGAAGGTCACGCAGCTAACAGCCCTCCTGCAGCTTGTTGGAAACTGTCTCAGTGCCCCAGACTGGCAAAAAAACACTGAAACCTTGTTGAAAAGATTATTGTCTGCTGGCACTCTCCAAATGATCTCCAAAATGTTCGCTTATCCTATTAACTGACAAGAAAATCTGATCTTTTGCCTACAAAGACAAAAGAAGAGCAAACATTCACAACACAATAAAGTG
The DNA here is from genome assembly GCA_013400555.1 of Jacana jacana. Taxonomy (NCBI): domain Eukaryota; kingdom Metazoa; phylum Chordata; class Aves; order Charadriiformes; family Jacanidae; genus Jacana; species Jacana jacana. The sequence goes on along the minus strand of VZTM01016361.1, from coordinate 28,133 downwards.
TTGATTCACAAATAAAAGGAACTTGAGCTCATTTCCCATCTCCTTAAGATTTTCTGTGTTGTGTGGGTAGCAGTCCAGAGCCAATTGTTTCTAAGGTAGCTTTATCTGTTTTGGTTTAGGAGATGAAACTTAAACACTTTGAGATCACCTATTATTCTTATCTGTTTGATTTTTTTTCCCAACAATATATGACCTAGGAAAATGTCATCCTAGGAATTGCTGAGGTACACGCACAGACTGATCATAAAGCTTTCATAAAAAGCTTGTGGTCTAACCACGGGGAGCACTGGTTCAGTCCTGATTACCTTTTATCTTCCAAAGGTTAATACATTTAATTCCACTTTGCTCAGTATGTTGTGGATCTCTTAAAGGAAAGACTTAAGGGAAAGGTCCTTTGTGACTCTTGCTCCTAGAATATAATATTCCATGGGCATATCTCAGCATCATTCTTCACATGGGAGAAATGAAGGTTTATCCTAGGGAACTGACATCAGGGAGGGGGGAAAGACTTGAAAGAGAATTCTCAACATTCAAAGATGTATGATTACACACTTGATTTAAAAAAATAAATATATCTGGTCCTCCTTCCAATAGCTCATACATTTTTAAACAAGGCTATGTATTTGCCACAGAGCCCTGTGATGACACACTCCCTATTTAGCCTTCGTTCTACCCCAGGTCCTCTATTTCCATGGCTCCCTCGGATCTGCAATTCAGTGATGCGCTTTGGGATCTTCAAGATGAAGCATACGACTGAAATGTTAAAATAGTTTCATAGTCTCTATTTAATATGCTTTTACCATTAAAGGATAGGAATTATATGAGAAGTTTACAGCCTAATGCATAAGAAACCAATTATTATGATAAAGGAGATCTGCATGGCTTATTTATTTCTTGTTCTTCAACCTATTACATGACATCATTTTAACATAAAAGTACTTTGTAATTATGATGCCTTTGCAGATAATTCTTTGTTGTACATCACTGGATCTTCATTATCTGAGCCCAGAGATCTTTTTAAAGATTTTATACTCATACCTTAATAAAGTCTTACCAAAAAAAAAAATAAAAAATCTTTCAACCTTCCCAAGGCCTTGCTCTCCCCTTGGTGTGCTCAGGACAGCATTTTCCATAGTTTCCACATTTTAAGCTGTCATCTTTGCCTAGAGGGCAGCAAAACAGCATCTCCTGAGGACTCTGGTACCTAAATTTGCTTCCCTCATTCTTCACTGAATAAGGGAAGCCTCTTCTTCAGTATTTCTAAGGCTGTGCTGAAAGGTATAGCCAAAACACAACCAATCTTGGCCAGAGTGGCTTGGCATGGGCACGGCGTGGTTAGCCCTGTCTGTCTCCCCACTGACCTAACAAACCAAGCTGGGACCTGCCAGGAAAGAGCCTCCACTAGCTGTCCCCAAAGGGTTTTGTCAAACCTGCTGCCAGCGACCCACCAGCTATGAGGTAGTGTCTCTGACTGCTGAGCTGGAGATTGCAGGACTAACTCAATTATTTAATGATGGGGGAGACATTACTGTTGAGGCTAGAACTTGCAGCTCTAGTTTCTGAGCCTAAATTGGGACTGTGAGGAAACGCTGGAAGCAAGACAAGAGCAAAACCATTCAGTTGCAAAACCCAAACACCCGTAAGATTCTCCTCCAGTGAGGTAGGCAGCAGAGACGCTTCTTTGTGCATCAAGAGTCACCTGGCTAGTGGAATGAGATCCCAGATAGACAAGCAGTCCGGGTGCTCTTTGGTTGTTTTTTTTTTTTAACAACAAAAAAATAAAAGCAAAACCAAAACCGTAAATTCAAAACCAAACAACCTCCAGATCTCTCCAAGCTCTGAGGAAAGACACGTGCCCAGTGAGACTTACACCTCCGTTACGCACCAAAGTATTTGAATTCCACAAGAAAATGCACTTGAAGCAGAAGTGAGGTATTTCCTAGATTAGAGCAGATAATGATGAAGCCAAAAACGCCGGAGTCAATGGGAAGAGAAATGCCCCCAGCAAAGAAAAACATCTGAATAGCTGAGCAGCAGAGCTGATAAATCTGGCTTCTTGTGGCTTTCTGTGTGTCTTGACTGGCTCCTCTGATGCCTCGTGAGTTTTATAAATTGGGGAAGGCATGACTGGGGCCTCTCTCTTCTACCTGCTCTCTATTGTCATAAACCTGGATAGGCACGTTTTCCCTGTGGCATCCCCCTTTGTTGCCTTCTGTTAAAATTGACCAAAAGGATTGAAAGTTAGCCAGGGAAGACAGACAGAAACATGATATGATAATAGTCTCTCCCTTCTAGAAAATGAGAAAACATGCCAGAAAAAAAAAAGTAATTGCAGTCTAAGTTCGCTATTTGGAGATATGAGGGCAGAAGACATGCAGGAGTGTCATCCCCTCAGTATTTGGAATTACTTAATCTTGCTGGGAGACAGTAACAAAAATAATAACAATAAGGACTTGCAGCTAGGGTCAGGCCCTAGCAGATATTTGCAAATGTTTTCAAGTGTAAGTGCAGAAGGGATAACCCCTGCTTGCAGCCAGAAGAGAGAACACTATCTACCACTGCCTCTGTCCTGTCTCTGGTGCACAGGTCCAGTTATGGTGAGCCACAAACCATGTCGATTTTCTTTGTGGATGTTTGAACCCTTTTCAAAAAGCACAGCAAGCTATCAGAGACCTCAACCAAAATTTACTGGAATTTGAAATTCACTTGAACTGGTTTGGCTGAGTTCTCAGCTTACACCGATACTCAAAATTCATGGCACAGAACTCACACTCACATTCACAGGTTGCTCTGAATAACTGGCACAACCTTCCCTTTTATCTCTGGTGAAAACGGAGAAGCCAAGCAAGACAGCTCTGTAAAAAAGCATTTTATATGCTAGACAGATTAGAACATTAGTGGTGTAATAAAGTAAATCAGATGGCAATTGACCTGAGACATGTGGGGTTTACCCCAATTTTTTGTTTATAGTTGAAGGTCGTAAGCTATACAAACCTCTATTGATCAGAGTCCTCTTTGTTTAAACAGAACCTACTGTATTTATTTGTGCTGTTTCTCTAAAGTCAAACAAAAGGGGACAGTTTTAAGTAAATCTCTGCATGACACTGCTGCCATGTAGTTCATTCACTCAGTATACAGATGTTTTCAATCTGTACAGTTTGTCTTTCATATCCATATGAGATGAAGCAGGCTTGATTTAGGCTGGGAATGATGCCAAAGAGAGAAGATACATCATTAACCCTTAATAAACGACTTAGGAAGCATCCCTGGTTTATTCATTAAAAGGGTTCCTTGAAGGATTACCATAACATCTCATGAGTGGTAAGAACCCTTCACTTGTCCGTAATACGATGCAACAGGTATTTATATGGAAAACAAAATGCCTGGTGTGAGAGATCCTCCCCTTGCATTCCCTTGCACACTAATACACAGGCTAAAAATAAGCACCTTCCCAAACCTGGCATTCAGATAACAAACGTTGCCAAGAATGAGGAGAACAGAACTCATTTGGGTTTCACATTGCAACTGACAAGCAGTGAAATCAGGCCCCGGTCTTGCTTTACCACCTTAGTACCCAACACGTGCATATACTTAATACATACTATAGGCGTTTACTCAATCCATACTACACATAGTATTGCCTCTTATTACAATTCTGTGGAACTGAGACAACAGATTAAGAGACTTTCCCAAGATGATGTGAGAAGGATGTAGCAGAGCCAGGAACTGAACCAAGCGAGCCCAAAAAGACTGAGGGAGCTGGGTCTCTTTAGCTTTGAGAAGACTGAGGGATGACCTCATTAATGGTTATAAATATGTAAAGGGTGAGTGTCAGGAGGATGAAGCCAGGCTCTTCTCAGTGATGTCCAATGATAGGACAAGGGGCAATGGGTACAAGCTGGAACATAAGAGGTTCCACTTAAATATGAGAAAAAACTTCTTCATGGTGAGGGTGACGGAACACTGTAACAGGCTGCCCAGGGAGGTTGTGAAGTCTCCTTCTCTGGAGATACTAAAACCCACCTGGACACGTTCCTGTGTGACCTGCTCTAGGTGTTCCTGCTCTGGCAGGGGGATTGGACTAGAAGATCTTTCAAGGTCCCTTCCAATCCCTGATATTCTGTGATTCTGTGAAAAGACAGCACAGGAGGCTCCTCACACAACCAACCCTCCGGTGCTGTTTCTGCTCTGCTTTCCTCAACATTCCTTTCTTTAACGAACTATTACAGCCCTTGACAAACGTGAGGTGTGCGCTAGGCACAGTATTGGGCTCTTACTTGGATAAAGGCATATTAGAAGCAGCTACTGGCTCGGAAGCAACTGGGGAAAAAAAAAAAAAAAGGACGCAGCTTTTCCTTCAGCTGGTTTACAGGGCTTTGCACGCTGACTCTATTCTTACTGTATTATTCGGCAAACAATCTGTTGCATCACTACAAAGAAGAAACTGCTGATCTAATGCAACTAATAGACAATCTCATTCAATCAGTTTCTCCTGTATTAAAACATGCAGAACACAGTGGTGAGTTTAAACCCGCTGTGCCAATAGCAACATCTCTTGATTTTAGCAGGGAGCAGTGTGGCTTGGAAAAAAAAAAGAAAGAAGAAAAACAAAACCAAAAAGAAAAAAAAAAGAAGAAAAACAAAACCAAAAGCAAAACATCAGAGTTGATTTGTATTTTCCTTCTGCTCCAGCTCAGTTAGGTGGCAGAACTTCAGCATGCCACTTAGCTTAAAAAATTCAGAACTGAAGGCCACTGCTCAGAAGTGTGGGCTGAAAAGACTGCTCCCCACTATAAAGCCTCGTCCCTACAGGTTTTCTAACCAGTCCTATGCAGTTAGCAGGAGAAAAAGCTGAAGAAGTTGGAAGATATTCTGCCCCACTTCAGGCTGTGTTTGAAGAAGGGGCTATACATAGTCACATGTATGTTCAATTATTCATTTTCCAGGAGGTGTTTGAGTCAGGGAGAGCAGGCTCAGCACATACCATAAAAATACTTCTGCTCCTTATTCCTGAGATCTGCACTACAGGTCAAACAAGCTACACTCAGTCATGGGACATTAAGTCCCTGGATCTTGAACTCCAGCTGACTGCCTCACCCAAGCTTTTGGGCTAAACGAGCATCTCCGCAGTCTAGATGCTAAACGAAGAAGTCAGTGGGTCAGGCTTCTCTTAACCCCGCTGCCAAGAGAGCTCCTCTCAGGACAGGCTTTTGCACAGCCCAAGCCCTCCCTAGACACCATGCGAGCAAGGAATCAGCCGAACGCAGGGTTGGTTTTTTCCCCCTCACCTCCTTCCCCACTATAAAATCTGAACTCCCCCCCAGTGCTAATCCCAGTGCTAGAGACACAGCCCTTTACTAGCTGACTGGGGGGAATTATTTAACTTGGGGCAGCTGGCCCAGACCAATGCTGGCAGCCAGTGCACGCAGCTGGAAGCCCCCAGATCAGCTTTAACCCCCTCCCCAGCGGCGGCAGCCCACTGTGGCTGGTGCTGAGCCCCATCGGGGGCACAGAGGGGGAATTGGGGTGCCTGGGCTGGGAAAGTATCTCCTTGGCTGATGTCATACTGGTTAACACCCCTCCACACCCTGTTTAATTGTGGGTGCTAAGTGTGGGGCACATGTCCCTGCTGCTTCTCCCTGGACAGAGCTCCAGGATGCCAAGCCCGGCCATGTCCTCAGCTCTGCTTGTGCTCATGGCCTCTCTGAGGCACAAAGAGCTGATTTTTGTGCAGCTGTACAAGAACCCAGATCCTTTACAAAGACAAAAGCCCAAAGATCAAGCCCAAAGGTTTACAGGACAATGATGGATAAGAACTGGAAATACGCATAACTGAGGTTTGACGGGTGAAAAAAGGTCTCCAGGGAAGGACTCCGACTACTGAGTTGTGACATAAAACAGGACAGTCATCATCTAAAAGTTTTGGACTTGAAACTCTTGGACTCTGCTCCGTTCCTCGGAGGAAGGGTTTTGGGTGCCCCTGCCATGCAGTCACCAACACCCACCTGCACATCAAACATTCTCTGCGTGAAACCGTCAGACAAAACAGGGGGGAATCACAAATGAAGTCAAGTGAAATATGGCGATCTGCTCCAATTCATAAACCAAGCTAGGAGCAGAACCAGCCCAGAGCCTGAGTCTGCTGAGTCCCAGTCTTGTCTGCCATTTACACCGTCCCAGCTACGCAGCCTACAACCATATGGAACAGACGTTTTTGGAGATATAAACTCCACTTAAAATATATAAGAAAAGCAGACTGTTTCATCCATGGCACTTCAGCAAAAAGCTGCTCCAGCAAACCCATTTTAAAGTCAATTACTCATATAAATACGGGGCAAGAACAGGGGAGAGAGAGGGAGCCATGGTTACTGGCCCCTTTTTAGATTTTAAACCAAACCAGAGACAACAGTCAAACTTGGGACAATCCTGAGTAAACCACAGAAGATGGCAGCACTTCTCATCATCCTAAAACAACAAGATTTTTCCAAGTTCTTTCAATCAAAAATGCTAGCAAGACCACCCTGGAATTTGCTACCATTTTTCCTTACCCAAAGCTGTTTTTCAACACAAGTATTGAGTTTACATATTAATACACCACTAAAAACAGGATGAAGAGATTGGAATGTTGGAGTTACTGATTTGTTTGGGATTTTCTAAGAAAAAATAAAATAATTCTGTTCCACCAGTTTGTTGGGTTTTGGGTTTGGTTTTTTTTTTTTTTCCTTTCCTTTTTCCCATTAAATGGCTGTTTCAAATTAATAGAAAGAGGATGCAGCATTTCTTGGGTTTTATTTTATGGGTTTTCCCAGCATATGGAATCTTTTTAAACATGAGAAGCTGTGGGTAATATATTATTATATGCATATTTTACATTAACCATTCTTTATATCCTTCTCAAAAGAAAAGATTTACCATGTTTATGTATAAGAAATATGTTTATTTGGAAGATTTACTCCAACCCTACTTAATTCCTTTACAGGGATGTCAACTGGAAAACTATACCAGCATTTTTTTATAATTAAAGTTAGGATGGAGCAGAAAGCAATCATTGCTTGTTGCTTTTCTAGATCATGGAAGCTTTCCCTAAATCAGACTTGACAGGTTCAAAAACGTTATTTGCTGAGCTTTGTTCCTTTGCCAATATGGCCATTTTTAGGGTGGTGATAGAAAACCTGACCTCTAATGCCATCAAGCCCATTCGCACATCCGAGAGGTCACAGGAACCCACATTTCCAAAAGTGGCTACTGAACTGCAATACAGCTATTTGGGGAGGAAGGGAAGGGGGAAAAAACAAGGGGAGGATTTCTAAGCACCAAACTGGCAGGAGGTAATGGTCACTGAAAGCTCCAGGTCTTCCAGGAGCTGCTGAGCACTGCTGGAGAGCAAGAGTCATGGGTGAGCTGAAAAAAAAAAAAGTGAAAGCAGCCAAAATCAGCAGCCACGGTATGAAAATATGAAGAAGATCTGTACGTGACCCTGCTCACTTCTCCTTAAAATAGATGTCATAACAGGAGATATTACTGGGCTGCCGTGAGCATTAACAAATGTTTCTAAAAGCTTCATTAGCAATACTACATACAGTACCAGCAATAGATGATAGCCACAAGCCTATGGAAACATCTACTGAACCTAGCACCTTGGCTGATACTGGGTCCAGATGAAATCTAAGAACACAATATGCCTAAAGTAAGAAATATGTTACGTCCCAAAATTAATCTCTTCAAATAAAGCTAAAAAACTTGCATTGAACTGACAGAAACTAAGGAGAAAGCTAATTTTACGTAAGACTCGCCTGCTGTAAAGAAAATTTCTTTTTGGCTCAGGAAAGACATTTTAATTACACGGGAAAAATGACATGAAGTTGTTACCAAGTGATAGCTGGGGAGGCAGGTTTTTGGATTCAGATTTGCATGACTTTGGGATTTTGTCTGGGTACGTGTTTAGTGCTCCTGTATGTCAGAACCGGTAAGTCATGCTGAATGTAAGGTTTCTCTCTTTTCTGTGCTGTACATCAGCGTTGAGCTGAAATTTCACACAACGGTGACAACAAGGTAACAAGGAAGGGTATGAAACCTGCTCGCACGGACTGCCCCTTCCCAAAGTGTCCGACACTTGGGGCAAAGACATAACTCAATTCTGAACTATTGTAGGACGCAGAACAATCACATTCCCCGGGTAAAGAATTGAACCATGGATGAATAGTGATCACAGCCTAGAGATATTAGGAAAAAAAGGGGGAATTTACATGAGTTCCTGGGTGTCATTGCAGGGTAACGTGACCAGGAAAGATAGCGGGGGTGACAGGCAAAGAGATGGAGCCTCCAGCATGGAAGGCTCTAAATTCAGCAACTTTTGAGCATCCAGATGGCCTGCAGGAACTGTGTGACTCTGAGTTGAACCTAGACTTGCTTCTCCAGACCTTGTTTCCACAAACTGGAGCACTGCTCTTCGCAATAATCACAAGTGGGTCTAACCAGAGCCGTGATGTTACTCTTCAGTTTTGCAGAAGCTCTCCCCACCACCTCCATTTCACAGTGACACCCACAGCACACCCCTACAGATGTCCTCAGGAGCTGGACTCTGTGGATGAGGGCTCCCATATTGTGCTGTTTCGAAGGCAAACCAAGCTCAGCAGCAGAACAGGAGATACCACCAAATAAAACGGCAACATCAGGCTGAGGCAACACTCATCCTCTGTCTGACATGTCCAGCTTGGCCACACAAGAAAAGGGGAGAGGAGTATGGCCCTTCTGTGACTCTGTTTCCTGAGCAGGGTGTGAGAGGAAGCAGACAGCAGTGTGGAAGAGGTGGATCGGCCCTATCAGATGGGGCTGGGACTTGCCAGACCACCATGAATCAAGAAGGGAAGATCATAGACAACAGTTTTTGGGTTTTTTGTGTGTCTCATTTTCTACGTGCTTGAAGAGCCTTTGTTGCTCAACAGTTTGTACATCCCTTTATGTATTTTTTTTTCCCTAGAGCTGTCAAGTCACATTGATTTTCAGTCATTTTAGCCTGGGCAGGAGCAGCAAACATACTCCCCCAGGTGAAAAGCCAGGACTGCAAGGAAACAACTCAAGCTGGCCGAATTATCCGACTCTTCTAAGACACAAAGAATCTGTTTGCTTTGCTTACAAGAGCTGAGGGAGGACTGGTACAGAAAGCTAAATCCTCACCATGGTACGCACTTCACGCTTTGCTATCAATACCAGCAGCAACGTTTTGAGGGCTTGAAATGCAGTTGGCGCTGTCTTTTCAGGAAAGGACCTTTACTGAGCAAGCTCGTGTTGGAATTACACTTCAGCCCTAGGGAAGATAGTTTCTTCAGTTCTCCTTCAAGGTCAGTTGTGGGGTAACATATGTTATTCGTCTATCAGTCTTGCTAACAGAAAATCTGATTGAGCGACATGTGGAAACTGGGAAATGAAAATAAACACAAGGAACAAACACATTTAAAGAGCTTGGGGGGGGGACGAGGGGGACAGAATCCTGACCTGTGTGCAACATCCCTACCAACGGGACAAGGCTAAATAGAATTGGGGATTTGCATCTTGATGGGTAGGACAGATTTGAACTCTACATGACTCCGGCCCATCTGCTATGCAACTAGAGCCACCCTTACTGCAGATGTACGGCACAGAGTCAGGTTGAGATCTGGGAACCTGTGAGATCACTGCATTTGTGAATAGCACATTCGGGGTGGGGCTATTTTGTTCTTTTGGGTATTTCTTTTAATAATTAGAATGGAGAAAAGTCTTGCAGAAATTAGTATGTTTAAAGGGTGTTTCAGCCCTTCTATAATGTGCTGCAGCAGGATGAACTTAGAATGTCTCTGTGTTCCCAGCTCTGCCTCTCCTGCCTCTCCAGCCACACATTTCCAGCTGCCCTTGCCCAAAACCATCTGGGCACAGCCATGAAGCCCATCCCAAGCCCCGAGGAAAGGGGACGCAGCCCTGAGTGCCCAACAGGAGCCCTTCCGCCTGCTTGATGATTCCTCTTCAGGCGTGGGCATGAGTTTCAGTGCAGCCTCAGTTGTTCCTACCGGGGATCTGCACTTAGTCAGCACAGCCTGGGGACACGTCAGCAAAGCCCAGGTGGTTGTCTCAGGTACCCAATACCTTAAAAAATGTTGTTTGTGTTATCCATGTTGTGTGCTAACATCAGGGTGGTGGAAGGGGAAACAGTCATAGGTTCTAGACATTCAGAGCTACTATTCCCTTCCTGCAGCAGCTGAAACCATGGTAGTGGTGTAGCCCTGCTCCAGCGGCTCTCATCTGTACCGTCATGTTTGCCATTCCACCATGGTAAAGAGTTCCCTCACTGGCTCACCAGTGCTTCAGCACACCCACTCCTTTCCTAAGTTCTGGCTAAAGATCAAAGCAGCTTGGTAATAATAGCATTTGGCAGTAAAAGTCTACCAAGCAACCTTGCCTGAACAGTTGAAAGGAGAGCAACAAAGCAATGTATGACAGATGATTAAAAGGGACTTGAAATTCCAGAAGGAAATTTCTGGGCATCCCTTAAAACCACCATATCCTTGGATTTCTATTTTTGCCTCATTCCTCTGTGTAACACTTCTGTTTTCACTCCTCCTTCCCATGTTTTTTTCTTACAATTAGCAAGGGAGAGGGGTGAACCGTGAAGTCAGGTTACGAGCATATGCCTGAGCCTGTGTGTGTGCATGCAGGCACATGGGCATGGGCGAGCAACCAGCAGCATTGCTAAAGGGAAGAGCTGGAGCCAGGCTAGTGAAAAGAAGTGAATCTGAGGATAGTGAGTTATGGAGAAGTGTGTGAGAAAAGTAGAAAAATTATCACAGTGGTTTCTCTTAGCTGCTTCATTTGTGAAAACCTAGAGGCTTTCAGTGCAGTATATTTCGTAAGTGGGGTATTACAACTAAATTAAATTACAAAACTTCCCACAAAAAGGCATTTTAGCATTTTCTGCAGGAGCATTGATGCTGAAACTGAAGTGCTTTTGAGCTGGAAACAAAACTCAAAGCCTTTGCTCTGGTTATTCAATAAGAGCATGAGACAGACTTGGGCTTCCCAGGAGGTGGAGGATCCTAGCTTCAAATCTAGGACAAGAAACTCCTCTTCAGGAACTCCCAAGGATCAATCACTGATACAGGCTTCCTGATGGACAAGATTTTGTTTGTAAAGATCCCATGGTTACGGATGTGTTCCCTGAAAAGCAGGTTTTGCAGTGTGTCTTGCATCACAGCGGCCAGGCCCTGGACATACATCAAAGCCTTCACCTTTTGAGTCGAAGCAGACATCAAGATGTGTTGCCTGCTCTGATCTGGGCAGCACTGGCTCTGCCTTCGCAGGGCAGGGTACCACACCTCACACCACCCTGGTGATGTTAGCAGCATCTCAGGGAATAGACATTGCTCTGAATAACAGCCTGGGCAGTGATCAGCCCAAGGTGGAAAGCAAACAAGGCCAGTTTCCTACCAAACTATTTCTGTTCTTTGTAGGACTGGTCTAATGCAGCATGTTCACATGGAATTCATTAGCACACCCCTTCTGCTAATTCTCAGTGGGTTTAACACAATGGTATACATCGATTTTTCCTGGCCTCTAGGACAGCTGTGTCGAGTCAGAAGCATGCGCTTTGGGACAGGCTGAACCCAGGAGCTTGGTCCTTCAGAGATTTAAGAAATCAGGGCTCTGAAGGTTCACTTGGAGGTTCAGGTGGAGTGAATTTATATTACAATCCAAGGGAAAATTTCTGCCTCTTGAGGCTCTCCACCCTTGCCACGTCCTACTTTAAATACCAGGACCCACCACTGTTATCCCAAGGAGACTGTCAGACACATTCAACGCTCTGACCCAAATCATGAAACAATAGAGAGCAGGCTCCAAATTTAAAGATGCTTCCTCACACACGCCCCAAAAAGGTATCTTTAGAGTTCACCAAACAAGACCTCCACTCCACCATCCCATGAACCCCCAAGAACTGTGAGGTGGTTCAGCAAGCTTGCTGCTGACAGTTGCAGCAATTGAAGGAGAAAATGATTCTCCTTCTCTGCCAGCTGTAAAACTGAGCGCCATCCAAACAGTGTTGGCTCCAAGGCAGCCACCTAATGATTCCCAGGCTTAGTTGAACATCTTTATCCCTCTAAATACCGTACAACTTGGGATGGATTCAGTGGCTTTTCTGGACTACCACCATGAATAAATACGAGGCACTCCCTGAAGATAAAGGTGGGGGCCATCCACTGTACACTCAGAGGAATCCAGACTATCAGCACAATCGCAAACATGTGAACATCACTTCTTTAAAATGCTGGCACTGCGGCACCAGTCACATGGTCCAACCGCACCAGTGCTGCCAAAACACTTCAAGATATCATGTCGGGAGCCACCTGGCATCTGCCCATCCTCACCCTGCATCAGCAACACCACTCCAACGCAGAGCAAAGCCCTGCTGTCACAGAGAAACTCCAAGTGACAACAGGGGCTAGAGCCCCAGTGGGCAGGGTAGTCTCAGAGAAGGGATATAGGAGAAGGAAAGAGATGGCAATGGAACTTGGAAGAAGCTTAGGGAAGAGAAGGAAGGATGTGAGCAGTAGGAAGCAGATTTACCTCACCTTTCAGAGCTTGATCAGACTTGCAGGGATAGCAATGCAATTTATTTCTCCATCTCTTTAGATGTGAAGCATCCAGTTGCATCCAACACCGAGTGATGCCCAAGAGGGCATGTAAAGCCGTAGACGTACAAGTGTGGATACGTGAAGCTCTTTAAGCTTTCTGGAAAAAATTATTAATATTACAATCTAGAACCTGAGCTGTGCCATAGTAATTCCCACCAGCTGGGAATTTCATTTTATGCTTGGAGATAAATCCCTAAGCCCGTGTTCTCTGTTCCGCCAGGTGCTATCATTGACAATGGTGGAGAATTTGTCCCACTTTTCACCATCTGTATCGTATCATTTATTATCCGAAACACTGGTTTTGCCATGCAATTTTCACCAGAGCTTATTTTGTAATAAATCATTTATGTAATAAGTCACACTTCCCATTTGCAAATTTTCCCTACATGCCTCTCCTCTTTTGTGAATGTGTTCATTATTCAGAATGATCAGCTGTGTAATATCAGGTACAATTCCTTTGTCCCACTGATCTTACGGGATAGTTGGAGTAAAAATAATTTTGATGTTGAATTAGGGCACAGGTTATATTTCTGCTCCAAAATTGTATTTTCAAACTCAAGTTCTTAAAGATGGGCACCTAAGTCTGTATTTAAGCATAAAATAAAAGCAATTTGTTTGTCAAAAGTGTTATCTATCTCCTTTTCTGTCACTTTTAGGAAAGACAAAGAATCTAGGGGAAAGATTCCTGAGAATAATAGGTCTAAAATTTCCATGGATTTCAGCATCTCTTCAAATGACAGATGATTATTGTTATTACTACTACTGTGAGGTTTTGGTAATCTCATAATATCCATGTCAAGTTATTCCTTATTGCCAGAATTTGCATCTTCAATCTGGACTAAAAATCATTAAACCAATAACGACAGGCTCAGCCTGCTAGATTCTGGTGCCTCACCCCCTTGCAGCCCAGGCTGGCTCTCCGTACATGTGCTGGTAGATAATCCAGGTTTTAAAGGCTGACTCTCTCTTTATCATTACGTGACGTTGGCCTGCAAAGTTCAAGGTAAGGCCATTGTGTCTTGAGTCTATTTTTGTTGTACAAAACACTGGAACTTAATTATTTTTTCCATCTGCCAACCATTTTGACTAATTGAACCCTTTGGAGCCAGGAGTCAAGGTTTCCCAATGTAAACCAGACCCTGGAACTCGGCATTAGCAGAAATGTTGAAAAATCATAAAGGAATTTTTGTTTCAGAGGTTTGGTTCTGTTTTCCAGAGTCTGACCAGGATTCAGAAGAAACCCAAACCCTCTTCTACATATACATTTTTTGGGGGTTCCTTTAGTGTCTCAAATTTTCCAGGCACTAAACCTTCCCATTACCAAAAAAGAAAAAATAATTTTAAAAAACTGAAGAATATAACATAAAACCACAGAAGCATGGAAATTCCCAGCAAAGGCTCAGACTTCCATTATTTTGGCAAAAGCAGAGCCTGCTTGGGCAGCAGTAAAAACGAAGCATAACTTAATATTGGAGTGTTTCCTGATAAGTGCTCTGTACTGAACATCGGATTGTCGACAATCCAGCAGGGTATTTTAATATTATTTTCCTCACTATTTTTCTCCTGTCAGAGGATAACTGGTGTACCCAGTAAGATCCCTTGCATCTTTATTTATTTGAGGTCTCACAAGTAAGTTTCACACTGCAACAATATTCCATCCCTGATCATTTAGCTCAGACTGTGAACAGCTTGGGATTTGTGACACTTCCAAGAGCGGGAGATCACCAAGAACGAAAGGGAAGAGGTATTGTTCCCAGCAGCGACCAGCAATACAACTCTGATGAGACTGGGGAACCACACTTCAGATTCTCCTGCTTGGTAGTGAAGCTTGAAGGGGTGGCTTGTGCCTCTTAATTTTAGCTTTCAGTACAATATATCTGCCTCGATTTAGTTCTTTTTAGAATCCAGTATAATTAAGGTGGCATTTCCATGCTGATGATGACCGCTTCATTCATCTCAGCCTCTTCTGCTATTGATGTTTCTTTCCCCAGTAGTTCCTCAACTTTCCACCAGCATTAATGATATGCCACTAGAGATGCTTCATTCTTTGTTTTTCATGTCTTTGCTGCCCAGCCATGACGAAGCAGAAGATTCAATGGTTTCTACCACCACGCTCGTTCCCTTTGACAGAAAACTCATTTTACAGCATAGCTGTGATACTTTGGAAATGTTTCACAGAAATTAGGGATCTGTCTGAAATTCTACACTGGAAGCAAATGAAAAATTTTAATAGATCTGGGTCTTAGTTCCGCTGATTTCAGTGGTTCGTTTCGCTGTTCTGGCAGTCAGGATCCATTGGTGGAACAGAAGAAGCAGCATGTTTAATGCATGTACAGCAACTGCATTCTAATCTGAAATCTCTTTCTTCTTTTAAGTTCTTATTTTTTAAAATAAATATATAATGAGTTACTGTCAGTACTTAACAATATCTTACACTAGACACTGTAATGCCCCAAATAAATGCTTAATTTCTGCTTTCCCGCAACTTCACTAGGATTACATCATGTCAGATTACTTTAAGTCTGCTTTAACCCAGTTTGAAAACACTAGT
Organism: Jacana jacana; assembly: GCA_013400555.1. Classification (NCBI taxonomy): domain Eukaryota; kingdom Metazoa; phylum Chordata; class Aves; order Charadriiformes; family Jacanidae; genus Jacana; species Jacana jacana. The sequence continues at coordinate 12,923 of VZTM01016361.1, read as the reverse complement.
TATTCAAAGAACTTTACAATTCTTAATATCACTCCTTGAAATACCTTTTCTTTCACTTCCTTTATACCGTTTTTCAAACCTGTGAAGGCCAGAGAATTGTTGAAGTCAGAACAAGCCTGCAAGGGGGGAAGATGGGAAAGCATAAGTGCTGTTCAGCTGAGAGCAGGGCTCCCTCCCTTCCTCTCCCACTGGCACCTTGTTCAGATGGGTAGGGACATACCTAATTCAGCCTTCGGACTGTTTGCTGTGGTAGCAAACGCACCAGTAGGTTTTGTGATGTATAGAAGTATCTACAGAGGATGATCCGGCCACCATGAATCCTGTTCACAAGGTGTCCTTGCCACCCATGAGTTAGCACATGGTTTTGATCTATTGACCCACTTGTAGATCAGAACCTCCGAGTAAGGAGGGAGGTATGTGCTACCTTTAACCACCCAGTGAAGTCATTAACATGCGCTCCCTACCATGAATTAAATTAGTTTAGATTCTACTGACGATGCAAATAAACTCATGAAGCATAGCTTTACAGGGCTGCAAACTAACCCGTTTCAAAAGACTTTGGCTGCATTTGTTTATCATTCCCTATGACAAACAGCTACCTCCCCAAATTATCAGGAAAAGAAATTTTAACCATTCAGCAAATAACAAAAAATTGTTTTAATGATAAATAAAAAGTCACAAAGCTCAGCATGTTCTGCTGAAAACCATTAATGAGGGAAGATGGTGAGGCCATGAATTTACAGTCCCTTTTGTTAACACTCTTTTCTACCTGCAATCCATATACTTGAACAGAACATAGGTTCCTTGTATAAAAATTAGGAAAAAATCCCTAGATTTTGGTGCTCGTTGCATTTCAACTGCTGCCTACTCTTGTGCTAAAGGCTCCTGAAAAGCTGAAGCAACTGAGCTCCTAATCCCGCTATGTTTCTCTGAAAATCTGGACTGTAATGATGACATTAGTTACTGTTGCCTTTGACTTTCCTTCCTTCGTAAATATCAGCTTAAAACCCAACTGTTAAAATAGCCTTCCTGTGGTAGGAAGCACCTTATCTTGTACTTTTGTGTCCCTGTAACATCTGCATATGGTGCTCTGAACTTTGCTGCTGCCCTCAATTAAAAGCAAAACAAACAAAAAAATCCATAAACCCCCTTGATAATACTTTGTTGGAAAAGGACCTAAACAATATCCTGCTTATTGCAGAAAACCAAAACGGTGTGTTCCTTTAGTGTAGAAAATAGGATGCGTTGTCTTGGGACACAATAAAGCCCACAAAGTGCCCTTCCCTTACCTCTGCCTTCTGTGCTCCCTGTGCTCCACAGGCTTTCCAAAGCTCCCAGCACTTGTTCCCTGCTTGGGTATCTAAATGGGATATACTCCTATCTCCTCAATTTCCAAAAATTACTGGCAATCCTGTAATGTCTATTTTGAAACGTGTATTTGGAAATACTCTCTCATCCTTTTTCACCCTTAATGACTTAGTTATAAGGATCTTTAGCGCCTTATCTACAAAAGCTTTACTTTGTTGCATCTGTCCATGAGATTTTAGGTGATTTGGGAATTGCCTCCTCCTGGCTGTGTGTTTCAGATGCCCATAGCAGACCTGCCCAAATGGCTTTGAATTCAGCTGACAGAGTTAACTGAACAAACAGGTTTAAATGACCCTGTCCCAGCACCAAACCCCAAATCATTCAGAGAATGGGACTTACTCGAGTACTATCCAAACTACGGCTAGCCTAAAAATACAGGTGAGAGAAAAACAAGAAAATAGTGACTCCTTTGGGCCTGAATTTAGACAAAATTACATCGTTTGTGTATGCAGACTCTACTTTGCCTGAACCAGCAGTGCACATACCAACTGCGGGCTCCCCCTCATCCCTCCCACATCAATCCAAGGAGATGCTGCTGCTGTGACAGAGGGGACACTGTAAACTCCAAACTGCCAGACAATGTAAAAGGAAGACCAGACAGACAAACAAGAGAAGGCACCACCTGAAAGCCTCTGGAAAGAAGACAATCAGGGAGAAAGCTGATTCACTCACATCCTTATCTTTAGATGTAGCCTGTTGGCTGTTCATATTATTTCATGCAGGCAAAAATGCAATAAAAAGAGAGTATGAGCAGAGGCAGGGTGGGTGCTGCAGGAACCACAGCACAAGTCACAAGATCTCCACTGGCCTCAGACATGCAGCAGTGGGTGTTTTCCCAGAGAAGTGTCTGCTGGAGAAGAGACGAAGGAGAGAGATGGTGGGATGAACGTTTTTCATTTGAAAATGGGTGTTGGCTCCTGTCAAAAGCTGTCTCAATCTCTCCCCAAGAAAGCTATTGCCAATACTTCTATGTGACTTGGCAAGATCATCTGTCTCCCTTCCAGACAAAACTGCTACCCCGTCTCCACCCTTTTATGTGATAGAGAAGTCTTAGCAACCACATGTAGACCTCAGTGACAGATGTGAGGTGAAAAGCTCTGTTCAGTATCTAGATAGGGAAAACTTAAGGCATTAAATGCCATAAAAGCACTATCTATTAAAAAAAAAAAAAAAAAAAAAAAAAAAAAAAGAGAGAGAAGCAGAAAGCATCTCCAAGATTTTTACATTTTAAATCCTAGAAAATAAAGAATGGTCCATTTTAACATGATTTATAAAAATCTTAAAACAGCTGAAAACTTACAAGTTTCACAATCACTGCGTGAAATCATTGGCTTAGATGTCCCATCTCACCTGGGGAAAAGATCAAAAGATCAGATTCTGGTGAAGGGCAATCAGGAATCCTGTTCAGAAGGGTTTATCAGGGACAGTGCAATTTCCGCATGAATTTCAGACTTCTTCAGACTGACCTCAGAAAAATCCTGGCAAGTATTTTTGCAATTACTATATTCACTCCAATCTTCAAAAGGATTTTTTTCAAATTCCCCAATTCCTTGTGAATAGATGACATTTAGCTGCATATCACTTAAGTGCATAATCCTCTTAAAAACATGTGGTCTTGATTTGGCACCATTTGTTTCCATATGATGCTACTCTGTGACTCGGTATCAGATAATTGCATAATTTATTTGCCTTGCATATTGAACTGAGGTCTGAATGCTGCTTTCCCAGCCCAATTACTCCAGACTAATGAACAGTAAGCCATAATACAGTGCTCAAAATCCAAAATCAAGGAGAACAGTAATCAATGGGCACATATTTTTTTCAAGAACATACAATGGTCAGCACAGGGATGAAACTTTATTTGCTTATAAAAGTGTCCTGTTTGCAACTCCCCATTTGGGGTTAACTTTAGAAAGTGTTTCATCCAAGTACTGAGTGGCACCTTCATCACTTATTATATCTTTCATTTTACACCCACAATTAATATTACTCACAAATGAAAACCCTCAGTTGCCTGTCTGCATCATTCGTCCACTTCATTGATAGCTGATGCAACTATTTTGGAGCTCAAAAGAGCGTCTGCACATTTGGAGGCTACTTTAGCTCTGTGTGACACAGAAATTATGTTCCACCATGCTCCAGCCCTGAATTCTTTTGTGATATATGACGATCAGGTTTTGGGACACTTAAGTGAAGTTCCCAACTTTACGTCCTGCTAGAAAGGAATATGCAAAATAAGTTTTAGAAAATGAAAAGGAAAGTGAAGGATAACTTCGCTTCACTGACACATTAAAAATGTAGTTGCCTCAGTATCAAGATTAGGACAGATACCAAAATGTGTCAACATTTCAGAGTTACCATGTAAAGATTTCCTGTTAAAACATCCAAGAGAACTCCTTCTTTCCAGGTGAAATTAAGTGCGTTCCTTCAGATAATTCTATACACTCTCCTACCTCCACCCGGAAAAATGCATCTTGACCACTTCCTCCAGGTTGAAGAAACAGGAAAAAAAACCAAACAAAACAAACGATCTCAACATATACATGCATTTACCTTGGAAGTCAACTGGAATTGAAGACATGCCTTAAATTACAGACAAGCCTCTGCACTTTCCTGAATGGGGAGGGATTTAGGAATGTATTTACATCCTTTCTGAGCCGGGGCAAGATGGAATTCCACAGGGTTTGGTACCACTTACACTCGCTTGCATAAACTGGAATTAGACAGCCCAGCCTTGCTGGAGAGCCAGCCTGCTCAGAACATGCTTCTGGACAGGCTTTTCCCGAGGAAAAGGAACACTCAGGTCCATGTAAACAGGAAACCGGGTTTGTCTTGTCATGGGAAAATTCACCTGTGCTGGTGATTCATTTCATGACAAAACAGAATTTCTTTCATGCAAAAGCTGAAATGGTTTTGAGGTATCGGTTGCTACGGGTTAACTTTATATCAGGGAACCTTTTTCTCCATGATTATCATAGTCAGGAAGAACAGTGTCAAATGATGGTTAAGTCAGTAAGTATATTCTTCCCACAGAAGATCATCTTGGGAGAGATGCAGGAAAGGAAAATGAGTATACTATATTGATATAATCCAGGGTAATTTCTGCATTTACATTGGGGAGGTTTCCCACAATACTATCCCCAGGGCTTACTTTTCCTCATTCCTAGTGTATGTCTAGAGTAGAAATTCAAAGAAGTAGAATCTGGCAGTAGATTTGGGGCCTTCTAAAATGCCAATCATGAACATAAAAATCAAGAGCATCTTAGTTTTTAAACAGCACTGGTGCCTTTTCTGCAAAATTTTGATTGGTTGCATTTTGATTTTCTAGGTTTGTTGCAAATGGAAGGGAATCGGACAACATTCACCATCATAATTGCTTTCTGTGTGAAGAGGCCTTTTTCAGGCTGGGCTGGCTGCTGCTGTTTTAATCAGAAAGTTGCCTATTTGTATGTTAATAGTTTCATCCTGCTTTATTAGGCTTGTTGATGAAAAAGCAAAAAACGGATGCTTTACTATTTTCAACCTTCACTATTAATCTGCAAGATTTTCTTCTTTTTTTTTTTTTTTGGTGCCAACACACAACCGTCTCAGCATCCTCTGCCTTAAATCCTCTTAATGAAAGCATGAAGAATGACAAAATACTTCCTTTCATAAAGCAGAAGACTGTGCCAATTCACTTTCAACATGCTCATTCAGTGGAGCTAAGGTAAATATGTTGCTCCACAGGTGCTTTTCCTTGCAATAACATACTCCCTAGTAATCCATTAAATTCATCTCATGCTCTGTTTAGTGCCTACTCTGTGAACCGCCTAGCTGGTTAAGGTCATTGTGATAATAGCACCAGGTTAAACAGCACGGGAATGTTGAACTCTGACATTCATCCACCGAAGCCACAATACAGATAAGAAACAATGGGCCACATTAGATGTGCAATAAGGACTCAGAGCGACATGATCTTTTCCCCTCTGTAGCTCCTCACAAGCAAAAAAACCTTGGGATCAGGCAAACATCTTCAGACCTGAATCTCAGGACTCCTTAAAATCATTCAGTGCCTTTAGAAGCAACAAACAAGCAGCTGGAAGCTTGTTCGTTTTCTTGCATTTCTATCCCGAAGGACTGAGCAGGAGGAGGAGGTTGGGTGGGTGGGTATCTGTGTTTGTGCTGCCCAAACCAGCATCACTGCTCTTCTCCTGCCATCCCTGCCCTGGAAAGAACATCAAAGCCATCATCACTTTGTTTGTAGCACGGTTATCTTTCCAGCCCAGGGTTTGAAAACACACTCGGTGTAACTCCTGGATGGTAACTTCTCTCATCACGGAGTTCCTGCTAAAGGCAGACAAATAATTGCCAGTTAGTATGTTGCTATTAAATTCAGCCCAAATTCAGCCCCAGCAATCCTTTCCAAAAGCTTGACGGGTTTTATTTTATTATTTCCTTTGCAGGGTGTTGGGAAGTGTAATCACTGGTAACTAATCAAACCTCTTTCAAATACCCACAAATATATAAAGAGAATGAAATGATTAAATATCAGGCTAAGCCATTTCAAATGAGACCTCATCTAAATGAGCAGATTTATTTCCAGAGCAAGCTGGGTGTAAATTTAGCTGGTTTTCAAAGCTCTGAATCTAAAGCATGCCTGGATTGGAGGATGGAGTGGGTTATGGGTGGCTATACAACCTCCCCCCTGACACCCAGGCAAAGCACAACAATAAAAAACAAGCTGCAATTTTACAAAATAATTTTCTAAACAAATTGTTACCAGGTCTAATAAATGCCGCCATTAGGTACTGTTAATTACAAGCAGAAGTAAGTTGGGGCATTAAACTGAGATAATTTAGTCTGCTTAACATTCTAAAAATTTTGGTATTTAAATGAGCATTTTAATTTATTTTTTTTTTTGACACATAACTGTTTCATCCAAGGAAGAGAATAAAAAATGTTTTATGTTTTTTCAGATCTCTTTTTCTCTGTCTTTATTTTGTTCCTATCAGTTCCTCACCTGCCTGGTTTGTGCTTGGATTTTTTTCCAACAGTTCTACCTGTTTTATTTAAGGACAGAGCTTGAGGCAGTAAACTGAAACATCTTTGGTTTCCCTCTTGCTATCCTCAAAAATCCCTGGAATTGGCTAAAATCTTGTCACAGGAACTTGAACCCAGCACTATTGGCTCAGTCTACTGTGGTCGTGATAAGCACAGAAAACCTCAAACTGTCTCTTTTCTTTATAATGGCACAGGCTCAGCTTTATGTTTAAATAGGAATATCATATGAATAAAGCCATTTTATCCATCCATCCCTAAGCTCACAGAACTACAATATCTGTCTCCAGGGACATACAGCATTGTCCATATTAAGAAAGCCACAATTAGAAATTAGTTAGAATTGCTTTATAGGCTGAATCTTCTTCTCAGGAACAAAAATGATTTGTGAGATTGTTTCACACCGAACGATGTACACACTTCTGCTTGTGCTGGATGTGTTTTACAAAATGAGTATCAGTCTCACCAAAGCCCTTCTTAGAGAAATAAAAGGAACTGGGCAAGAAGATCTGGGTGCACAGAGGAGGTGCCACACGTAGGTATGGCATCCATGCTCCGCAAAGTGCTCCTGGAGAGGAACAGCCAGCACCAGGATCTTCGCAGAAATCCACTCTTAAAAGCCAACAAACACGTATGGAAAGCATCTCCCTGATCTGTGAATATCTAATCACAAGGAATTGGAGTCATCCCCACAGTGGAAACCCTCCGTAAGGAGGCTGAGGTGGGGACATGCGTCCAGCCCTGCAAACCCCCACCTAAGGAAGTTCTTCATGCAGCATTTGCACTGAGCAGTTCTATTTTTTGTGGCCCAATATTTTATACTTGTCCCCAAGGTAATTGACAAAACACATTTCTAATGTTATTTAACAATTTTAATGACAGCAGCTGAAAGATACATTTAAAAAAACCAAACATCCTAAGCCAAATATATTTTGTCAAGTGACACGGTTCCCAAATTTGCTGTTCCATGGTGCTCTATTTCTGTAAAAACTCTCATTGAGGCTGTAGGTAACAAAAGAAGAATGAAGCCCTGGAAAGAGATACAATGATTACTTAATATTGTGTGGGATTATATGCAGTGGCCTGTGGCAATCCCTTATGTCTCTCTGGGTAGTGATGCTTTTCCAGCATTGGGGTGGGTTTTTTTTTTTTGTCATCACACAATTCCGTTGTGAAATATTCTTTTCATGAAGGAGGAAGAAAGAGCTGGTTACACCCTGCAGCGTTTTAGGGAAGACTAAGAAGCGTGGTTTGCAGGGAGTATGTGTGAAATATGGCATTTCATTATGTGTAATTATTTTTTAACCAGTAATGTCCACGTTGAAACGAGTTTCTTATTTTTGGAATGCACAGGGAGCGGCTGGGGAGGGGAGTAATGTTTTTTCCCTGTTAATAAACTCAAGTCATTCTTATGCTAAAGTAATTTCTCAACAAAACAAATTTCTCTCCATCTGGGTAATGGCACACCCAAACGTGATTATACTACAAGGGATTTTAAATTCAATTTCAAGGTAGGAGCATTATTAATCCAATGCATTTGTCTTTATTATCATTAGATCTAAAACAATAAAAGACTTGAACTCACTTTTAAATGGCAGTTCAGTGCTTGCTTCTGGTGGGTTTGATCTGAAACGTGGGTTTCAGATCAGCAACGTGGGTTTGATCTGAAAACCACAGAAATCTGCATGTTTCAGGTCAGGCCCCAAAAGTCTCTCCAAAGGTGGAGCAGGAATGGCTACATCTACCCCAGAAAGACAGGGGAGCTACAGAAGAGGTTCTTTCTGAACTTAACCATGCAGCATCAGACGCTGCTCCAAGAGGCTGGTAAATCACAGTGCTGACAGGGCTGTGAAGAGTCAGAACGCACAGAACTGGCACAATCAGAAATGCACATTTACCAGCCTTGGAAAACCTGAGTTCACACTTGTAACAAACTGCTAAATGTTGCCCACCCTAATATTTCAAAAAGAAGTGTTTACCTGCACACGCGGAGGAAACGGATGTCCAAATGACTCGTGTTCATCTGCCTTCTTGTGTTTGCAGGCGTTCAGATTACATTTTGGATGAAAAAACAATTTTTTTTAAACCCATAGCCAACAAAATGCAGCGAATAAATACAGAATGTATGAATCCCTCTCGAGTACTGTTTTTCAATCCATCACGTGTGAAACTTCAACTATCTCTGCTTAATAAAATGAATGTGATCAGAATTTGTCATCACAGCATTATTTGTCCACTTTCTCCTGGGGAACCTGACAGCTATCAGCTGATTACATCTGATCTGGCAGCACAACACAGATTTTACCAACTCTTCATCACAACAGCAAAAAATAAAACACCCAAAAAACAAACAATCACCTCCCAAACAACCGAGTAGCACGCTAAGTATTATTATTTAAAAATGTTACTTTTCTACAAAGCAGCAGCTTTAAAAAAAAGTGCTGGTTTCTCACATTTCTGTCCCTGGAGGACGAGCATGCTACATTGCTCTTCACGTGTGCTTTCTCTTTGCCACTCAGATTGGGGGAACTGAGCTGTTCAACCCATCATTTCTGGGCTTCGTTTTGGATGCAGTGGAAAGACATGACCCTAGGGCAATCGTGTGCATGTAAATGCCCACTTGTGACAGTGGCTGCCTACACAGAGGTATGGCTTTTTACCTAATCCCAGCATTCTGGTCAACAATACACCGTTCCCCAGAGCCCTGCAGCAGCACAGAAGCAGGTATTGCTTGTTTCAGTGTGGGGATCCATCGCCGCGCAGAAACAACTTCATCTTCACAGCATATTCCCTCAGTAACTGCCTGTGCATGAGATCTCAAAATGCTCAGGCATAATTCTCTCACTGGAGAGTACAGGCTGATTATGACAAACTCCGTCAATTTTATTAGCTGCACAGATGTTATACATCTAAGTGCAAATCAGCCATAATTCTCCCTGTGATGCGCGGAGCGGCGCTGCCGCAGACTGCATCTCTCCCCTCCACGGCCCAGGGCTTAGAGGCTTCCTGCCATTCAGCCTGCCCATGTGGGTCCTGAGCTAAGATATCTTAAAAAGAGAAGTGTTAAAAGGATTAAAAACTGACACTATTGAGCCAGTGGGTGACTGTGACCATGGCATCCTGGCGCCTGCCGAGAACTGAGACAAAACGCAGGAGGGATGAGATTGCTGCCAGGCCATCTCACTGTGCGTGGGGGTTTCTTCCCCAAGGTGCACCCAGATAACCTGCTCCTGTGGATCGTAGCTGTCCTCCCTCCATAAACGGCACTGATCCTCAACATGGTGTGGGGCCAAGCCTGGCTGCACCCCTGAGGCTGACAGGGGGGCACAGCTGAGCTGTAGGACTGCTGAGGTCCTCTCACCGTTCTTCTTGAAGTCGGTCACAGGGCCAGGATGCTCCCTGTGCCTGGTCTACGAGAGGCTGGATGCAAAACACGCTTTTGAAGAGCTGTGAGAAGTATCTGCATTCAGCCAATGCCTTCCCCAGCTCCCAGCATCAGGTCTCAAAGGCTCAGCAAGCAGAAAGAAAGTCATGGGTATAATTTAAGAAGAAAGAAAAAAGATGAAGCCCACAGAGGGCTGTTGGTTTAAGTCCCTACTGCAACGTGCCTCTAGGCAGTAGGGAAAGAAGCTCAAATGCAGGTTTACTGTGGAGAGGCAGGTCCAGGAACGAGGAGACCCATAAAGGCTCAGTCCTTACCCCTCTGCATCTCCACCTTCCCATCTGTAAGAGGTCCTCAGGGTTAATAAACTAGAGAGCGCAATGGGCCATGAGCGAGGGGCAACAGCAATTAGCAACTGTGAAGTACAGAGAAACTTGGTAAAAAGAATCACAGAAATGCAAAGTTATTATGGGCACCCAGTTACCATAGTGACTGGCATCTCAGAAATGCTAATAATAGTAAAATAAATAACACAGGCCAGGCAGGAAGAGCCCCTCGAGATGAATGCGAGTGGCTCCCCTCCAGAGGGACTGCGTGTCCTGCTTTCTCAACGCTCCTTGCCCCATGCTGGCTCGGGCTCAGCTCCCTCCTGGGGTAACACACTGCACTGCTGTGAGAGCACCGGGACAGCCAAGCGAAAGCAGAACTTTTAAGTGCTTTATTATTTTCAGGAGCCATCAGAGAAAACAAAACCCCCACAACTGCAAAGAATTGAATGCGTCAATAATATTTTGATCTGTTCATGTCTTGCAAGGTTTTCCATAGCCCTGTTAAGTACTTCATCGCTGCACCTCCAGCAATACTAATTAAGTTCACCATAGGCTCACAAGTCCTTTTGCCTCCTCTCTCTTTCTTCCCCACTATTTTGTTTTTTTTTAAACAAACAAGCAGTTTACCCAAATATAATGCTTAGCAATGGGAGCTGTAATACAGTGGAAGCCTCTTGGAGAAAAGCAGATTAGAAGGAATAAGGCTAAGACATCCCTCGGGGTGATGGTCAACGTCTCTTCACAAACAGGAGGAACTTTGGAGAGTAAGAGTTTTTTTGGCCTGTGCCAATTAAAATAAGAATAAAATTCTGCAGCAAGCTTTGGCCAAGAACACAGCATTTTTGTCCAGGTTTGCTCACCGAAAGCCTCTCAGTGCTCACATCTCTCCTTCCATAAATGCAGTGGATAAATTAGGTTTAATACTTTATCTTAAAATACCCAACACTAACTCCACTGCTGAGAACTGTCCCTATGGGAACCACCACTGATACCAGGCAACTGTTCGTGAGCCTACCCTGCTCTTCCTGATGTCTTTGCTTGCGGTGTGTGCAAGGATGCTCAGAGGGAACAATTTCTGTATCTGGCTGGACTACAAGGACACGCTCATTCTGGGTCACTGTGTGCCAAACCACTGAAGGGAAGAAAAATAATTTGGTGCCTTTCCTTCCACTCGAGCAATACTCTGGCACACTCTGACCCTGTGCAGTGTCCTTCCTGACCCCCAGGCAAATCATTCAAACCACCCCAATTGATCTCTGCAGTTCAACACTAGCTAAATACACTATCTGATGGACAAAGGTGCTGAAGAAGGACTGTTTTAGTTCTTGGAACAGTCCAACCTCATGGAAAGTAGCAGTGAACCCTCTATCTCCCAACTTAATCCTGAGTCAACACAAGTGTTTCACCAAGGGCTCCTGGCCACTTCTGCGATGAAATAACACAAAGAAGGAGATGAGTCAAGTATGACATTCGCATGGCAGGACTTGGAGCCAGGACAGGAGGTGGAGGTGGAAGTGGTTGGTTAGGAAGATGAGGCACTAAATTTTTGCCATGACTCATGCATGCAAATCAATCAGTGATAAGATGAAGAGACATCATGAAAAAAGATGGGGGGGGCTGAGTTTCCACCTTTTCCAAGCATGGAAGTGGCCAAAGCGGAAGTAACAAGCCTGATGGTGCAGAAGGAATAGGAGGGGAAAAGCAAAGACTACATTAAAATTCCAGTTTCCACAAGCGTTGAACTTGAGGTTAAATTAATTTCTCACATGCTCAGGCAATAGAGATGGCTGTTTTGAGACGTAAATGAATCAGTAGATTGTAGGGAAGCCATCCTAAGAGAGATGTTGCAGACAGAAAGCTTGCAAATTAGTATAATAAGCAAAACACTGAATAAGCAGGAAGGAATTGAGCTTTATTTGAGCAACAGTTTGCTCATACCTAGATGAGTTTTGAAGATGCTGACACGTGATCAGTGATAGCCATCTCCCAGCCTCCAAACACTTCCCTGCATGTATAATCGTACAAACCAGCAAATCTACTGCTTGTCTGCGTGGCCTTGTTTCTTAGGAACCATGGACTGCCAGCACCAGAGGAATGGGCCGAAAAACATGATATGGGAAAGTGAAATGGAGTAGCTGGAAAAAGTCCACTATTGACCAAAAGAGACTCAGAGTTGGACAACTTGCAAAAATATTTTTAGGGCTCAAAGGCTTCCCCCCTTGGACTTCCCACACAACAACCACAGATCATGGCTGGATGAGATAAACCATTTTTTCCCTGTTTGGAGGTTGAGTGTTTTCAGATACAATGATAAATGACTTTTTCAAGATGACCAGATGTATTTCCTGCTCTTCTCCTCAGCCTCTTCAAAACGTGTGCCATGTAAACCGAGCAATGATGTTGCTTCTCCCTCCCACAGTAATCTTCCATACACAGGATTTTGGGTTTTTCCAGTATAATCAGTTTGGCCTATTGCCATATCCAATTATGTCACACAGAATTATCCCCTTTCTGTCCTTTCTGTTTGTGGCCTGGTTGTTTTAGGAATATAAACCCTATCCTATGATTACATAACATTACAGTAGTATTTTCCTACAGGAGCAAGTGAGGAACATTGAAACAGGCTGCAGTTTTCATTAGCAGTTACATCTACTCTTGCTATGTAAATGGTTTCTCCTTCTCAGCCACTGCATCCTGGTGCAGGCAAAACATAATCCTGGCCCTTGAGACTATAAAACCAGTTTCCATGGGAATCTATGTGATGTTCTCCTTACTCCATGGTAGGTGGCCATTACAGAGACATGGTG
>VZTM01016351.1:108269-144504 GCA_013400555.1 Jacana jacana | reverse complement strand
GGGGTGTAGATCTCTAAATAAAATCACTCCTCATGTTATAAAACCTGGAGGCTGGTGCCCAGGATTCCTTTATTTAGTATTTTCTCTAGGGACAGGATGATTTTTCTTTTACCTCCATCAGAGTCATCTGGATCTGCTTTAGCATTGCTCATGACAATCGTGGCCTGCCTGTTTTCAACTCTGTGGCTGTTGTTTGTTTATAAATTCACTACATGCAATTGTGATTATGAATTTGATTCCCTTTTTCTTCTCTTCAGGCAAAAAAAATACTGCAATTGTGATTATAAACTTGATTCCCTTTTTCTTCTCTTCAGGCAAAAAAAATACTGTTTTAGTCTCTGTATATGTACTTGTGTGTTTAAAGTACTCAGGGAGCACCAGCCCAGTACTCCCCTGTTCACATTAGCTGCATTCACACCAGTGGCTTCATTGCCCATGCTATGTTTTTGTGGCATTTATTGCCTCTTGTGTTACATACCTGTCCTTGGTGTCTGTTTGCCCCTTGTGTATATGTTTGCTTTTCAATAGCTCTGCCTCTAGTGGGTTGCGCAGAGTTTCCTTTCCCTTCCTGATAGACCCCTCTCACTAACTCATGCTTGATCCATGAAGAAATCTTTTATTGTTTTTACAGAACTGCGGCCTGCCTGCAATACTGGATGGACCAGGGCCCTTTACTGTATTTGTCCCCAGCAATGATGGTGTGGATAAGTTGAGAGATGGAAGGCTCATTTATCTTTTCACAGAGGTGAGAGCCTGTAGGTACTTTAACACATCCTGTGCTGTGTTGCACTAGACTGTGCTGGAGTGGCTTATGCAGTGTATCTGTTGCTGAAAGTTGTTTTTCTTGGAGAGGGCTAAACCATGTTTCTGTTTCTTTGGCTTTGGGAGAGAAGTAAATGCTGATGGAACCTGCAATGAGAGATATGGTTAACTAGACTGTCTAAATCTGATGTTTAGCTTTCTTTCCTCACCATGGCTTTGGGTAGGGGAAAATGAAGGAGCTTATTCATCAAGTGAATTCACAGCTGTAGTACATTGGCATTGTCAGTCTTTGGTTAAAGAAAATGCAGTTGCCTCATCTTACTCCTGAGCCTTGAAAGGGTATCTAATTTTTATATTGTATTCTTTCCTTAGGGCATAAATAAGCTTCAGGAACTTGTGAAACATCATATCTACACGTCAGCAGCGGTAAGGATGCTCTAATTCCAGATAATTGGGGTCCTGTGGGCCAGTATGTTTTCAGCTGTGTTGTTTGGCATAGAGGTCAGAGTCAATGACTTCAGCTGCTACTTCTTGGACTTCTGGAGGAGCAGAGATGTGATTCAGGATCCAATGAGGCAAAATGTTTACCATGAAAGTGGCTGCCAAAGGGGACACAGCTTGTGCTCTTCCATCACAGAACCCTGAGTTTCCTGGGAGTGATGTTGCTCCCTAGTTGGGTGGTCTTTACAATGAAAGTATTATCCAGCCAACTTTGCTGCAGGCACATGATTTCTTGTTATTCCTTTAATTTGTTAATTTTTTAATTAGGAGTGTACCTTAATTATGAACTCACCAGCCTACAGTTTCCCTAAAACACTAATAGCAGCAGCACAAAACTTACAGCCAAGCAAAAAATTGGTCCAAACTCCCTGCTCTTTGGGATCTACCAGTGGCTGAAGTTAAAGAGAACTGGTGCAAGTGAGCCTGTGATCTGACCTGGTGCTGCCAGTTCTTGCACCAATGTTGCTGTGCACTATAATGGCAGGGTGAAGAAAATTAATACAGTGCATCAACAAGACATTTTGTTTTATATAATAAATAAAATAAATGTTTTAAATCAGGCAGAAAAACTGTGGAAGAAGTGAATACTCAAGTGTTGTGGTACAATGTCATATCCTTCATTAAGAAATATCAGCATTATTCCCATTCTTTACTAAGAATCAAATGTCGGTCCTCATGATTTTCCAAATTCCAATAGAGAAAATGAGCAGCACTTTGACAAAGGAGGAAACCATAGTTTCACTTGCAATTGATTAATCACAACATGGTAACAAGCTGAGCTACCTTTTACTATCCTGTTGGACACAAAAGCAGCAGTTGTCGTGGTCCTCAGAACTTCTCAAATCGTTAAGCATCTGTGTAGAGTAGCTGCAGCTTACATTTTTTCTGCCTTTAGAAGTAAGGTTACTGATATAGTCAAAATATGTTCCCTATTATGCTTCTGGCTGAACTTTCATTGTTTGTTGCACATGTCCCGGCAAATCCCCTTCTTCATCTGACCCTACTTGCAGCTGTATTAGTAAGAGACATTATTAGGGAGACCTGATTTCACCTGTGTTGAAAGGAACCCGCTTGTGTTCCCTACACAAGGAACAAAACCCAAGGCTGCTGCCACTGGCACCACTGTGTTTGTGGTATTTCAAACAATTCACACCAAAAGTTCTGGATTACCCTTTGACCCATTGTTTGCATTCGAGGTATTTCATGAAGTGTAAATGTTAAAATCAAGTCACCTTTAGGAGGTTAAGTGGTGGGATTCATGGAAGGATTCTGAAGCTCTACTGAAATGACACTGCTTTTTCATGGTACTGTCCCCCTGTGTTTTCATTTCAGGTGACTGTAGAGAAACTGATAATGATGCCACACATTGTTACTATGGCTAACCAGATACTTACCATAAACATCAGTGCAGATGTAAGTATGAATCAAAACCTTTTTGAACCAACCCTCCTGCGCTGAGTGAAAGTCTGGATGTGGTTCTGAACAATGTAGTTTTAGCCCATCTCTGCTTCCCCCTCTGCTTAAAAAACTAGACTTAAATGAAGTCATTGAATTAGTTTGCTTCTGACCCAACCTGTGACTCCACTAAGAAGCTTAGCCATTTGTGTGGTTGCACTTGATATTGTATCTGTTTCCTGCCTTGGCTTTATGTAGCTGATACAGTCTAATGGGCTAAAATGCAAATATGTTATTTGTATTTCTGCATCAGGGAAGAATTCTGATGGATGAATCTGGAATCCCCTTAAACATGAGAAACATTGTGGCATCAAATGGTATTATTCATACCTTGGATGGCATCTTCATCCCTCCTTCAATAATTCCCATTTTGCCTCACAGATGCAATGAAGAGCAACATAAAATTGTGACAGTAAGTCAGTGTCGTGGTTTAGCCTTAGATGGCAACACAGAACCACGTGGCAGCCACTCGCTCCAAAGCCCGTCCACAGTCAGGAGGGCAAAATCAGAAGAAAAAGGCAAAACTCGTGGGTTGGGATAAAAACAGTTTAACAGAACAACAAAACAGTAACAAATAACGCGGGTAAAGAAGTATGAAAACACAATTACAATGCCGACCGCTCACCCACTGCACCCGGGACCGGCTCCCACCACGAGGTTCGCACCTCCCTCCCCCACTTCCTGTCTCCCTCCCCTTCCTGGCCAGCTCCTGTTCCCCTCCCCCTGCCCGGCCAGCTCCCCACTACCCCCTGGGCATGGCTCACATGGGATGGAATACCTGTGCCCTGCTAGGAGAATTAACCCTGTCCCTCCTGGAACCAGGACAGTCAGCCTCTCTCCTTCTCACACTAGTGGTTGCTGTAGACCTCACAGTCTCCTAGAGGGACAAAAGCAGGCCATGTAAATTGAATTTGGGAAATGTGTTCCTTTTGAGATCTCCCCCGATGTGAACTTAGGCATTATCAGCACTCTCAGTGTTTCCTCTGCTAGCACTTGGCACTGCTTTGCTGGCAATTAGCAAATGTTCCTTGGAGACTGGTCTTTCCTTGTACCCGTCCTACCTTTCAGAAATACATTTGTCTTGTCATAAGGCTTTATGTGATCTACTTCACACCATAGCTGCTGTCTCAGCTGACAAAGTTTTGTTGCCACCACTGTTGGCACTGGTGTCCTGTAGTCTGGATGTGGGATGGGAGATGGTTACTCAGTAGCAGGAGCTACAAATACTGTGCGATATTCTCACATGAACAGTTTTGTATACCTTATTTTAGGCACTTGCTCCCCAGTTTGATCATTGATAGGTTAATGAAGAAAGAAGATGAGGCTCTGAATAGGCAAGAGGTACCTGATTTAGAGAGACAGAGTTAATCCCAAGTGGCATGGAGTCCTTGCTGTTTTAGTGAGGTCTGCTGAATGGATGCACAGAGTGTTTTCCAGCATACCTGTGTGTCTGCTGGCTGATATATTCCCAGGGTGTAGACAGACCTGTTGTGATGTTTTGGAATATACTGGGAACAGTAGCACTGTAGCATTCTTGGCATGGGCAATGAATTGTTTTGAGAAGATTAAGTTTTCCCCTCTTGTTTCCTTAACAGGGCTCTTGTGTGGATTGTGAGGCCCTCAACAACAGTGTTTGCCCACCTGGCAGCAGAGAAATGGTAAATATTTCATAGAATCATAGAATCATTTAGGTTGGAAGAGACCCTTGGGATTATCAAGTCCAACCATCAGCCCTACTCTACAAGTTCTCCCCTACACCAGATCCCTCAACACCACATCTAATCGACTCTGAAACACAGTCAGGGATGGGGACTCCACCACCTCCCTGGGCAGCTGATTCCACTGGCTGACCACTCTCTCTGTGAAAAACCTTTTCCTAATGTCCAGCCTAACCCTCCCCTGCTGCAGCTTGCAGCCATTCCCTCTTGTTCAGTCACTCATTGCCCGTGAGAAGAGACCAGCACCAACCTCCCCACAATGCCCTTTCAAGCAGTTGTAGAGAGTAGTTATTTGTAGTTATTTTGGTAGTTTCTTCTTTGCATGATGACATACAGACATACTGGTAGACAGTTTGTAATCCAAGACACTTTAAAATAAAAAGAGAGCAGGAAAGTCAACCAGTAGGGAGACTTGATAGAGGATATGTACTCCCCACATATCTATGGTCTGTGATCCCAGACTGTCACCAACTAACTGCTCTGTGCTATCTCTTATTCTGAAGTATGTTTGCTGAATCAATGGAGAGAGCTATGAGACAGTCTGGGCTAAATGAAATTGTAGACTTTTAGTACTTCTGCTCTGCCTTGGGCAGAGGTTTCCTGCTTGCATGCTGAGTCTGCCAGCTCCTCCAAACTGCCAGAACCAAGCCTGATCCCACTAGTGCCATCCAGCACTACCACTGTCTATATCATGGCCAGAGAATGACAACAAGCTTTCTGCATGGCAGAGGGTGAGAAACAATTTGGTTTTGGCCTATGTTCCCCGTTATTTAGAGATGAACAGAACTAGCTGAAGGGGGAGTAGGGGGAAAGAGGCTGGGTGCTGCTGTTTGAGTTATCCCGCACTGAGTTTAGCACAATCGCAAGTTCCAGGAAATCCCAGCACCAACCTCCCCACAATGCTGTTGGTTGTGAAGGTCAGGCTCAAGATTTTGTTTGTGAAAGCCAGAGAGGTGTTAACTGCTGTTAACTGTTGGGTGTCTTCTGAGAGAACTGACTTTCAGGAGAACTTGCTGATGCTGTCTTAGCATGAATGTCTGAAGTATAGCTCTACAAATTCACTAGTCATTCATTTTCCTCTCTGACTGAGGCAGGTGAAGCCAGAATCATCTGGGGACAATTCTGCCCCTGCCTAATTCCATGACAGGTCACTGAGCATTGTTCCAAAATTATTTGCAGTTCTTTCCCCCTTCTCTCTCACTCTCTCTATCTCACTTCCCTCCCTCACACTCTCATTTTCTCTCCTATTCTAGCTCTTTCTCACTCTCCCTCCCTCCCACCTTTCCCCTCATCTCCTTTATCTTTCCTCCCCTCTTTCTTACCCTCCATTTCTCCCCCCTGCCTTTATCTCTCCCTTGTCTCTTCCCCTTCCCATCCTCCCCAACTTTCCCTGCCCTCTCCCCCTACGCTGACTCTCTCCCTTATCATAGAAGCTATTACTGGAACAAAAGGGCAGCACCTTGGCTCAGTCTTAGGACTGCTGGGAGCAAGAGGAAGCTGCCTTGTGCCTTCTTTCATGATAGGCATGCTGTAGTGGTATCTTGCTCACCTTGGCTCTTTGTGAACTTCCTCAGCTCAGAGATAGGAATAGTTGCTCTCTACAGAAAAAAAAGAGCAGAGAGGAAGGTTACAGTGCCGATAACTTGTTTTGTTTGTACAGGAACCAACACTCTTCTCAAAAGAATGTGTCTACATCCACGATCCACAAGGCCTGAACGTCCTGAAGAAGGGGTGCGCCAGGTACTGCAATCAAACCGTCATGGTGAGTGTGATGGAAGACCACATTCCCTTTGAAAGGAGCTCATCGTTGCTCTACCTCATTCATCAGAAGAGCTGTGACTCCTTGAGCTGAGAGAGGGCTGGATGGGAGCGAAAGAAAAGCTGTCCCATGCAAAGGGCTGTCCCTAGGCCTGTCACATGACCTGGCTACCTATTTTCTCTTTGGCAAATGCAGAGAGAACGCTAACCTGCTGCAAACGTTAGAAAGCAGCACAATTAAACCTGCATACAATAAATAAATAAAATGAAGCATACCAGTTATGACCAGCCGAGCTGGAGGAAGCCATGAGACAAGTGGTGCAGTGGTAGCTGTGGCACATTTTCTCTGAGAGTTGCCCTGGTTTTGGCGTTTCTCCCAATGGAAGCTGAGTGCAGGGAAAGTGCTGTCAGCCGTGAAGTGATTGCATCCTGTTTATGAAACATTGTCATGTGGTTCAGGAAAATCCCTCTTAGAGAGTTTATGGACCTCATGTTTGTCTGCAGCTCCTGAGCTCTCACAGTGCCAACTATATGGAAAGATTTGTGTCTGTCTCATTAAATAGTGGTGATTGTTCGTCTTGTTATTGTTCTTCCATTGTTCAGTCATCACAAGGCCTGCAAACCAGGAATGCAATCCTCAGCAAGGGTAGAGTAGGAGTGAGTGGACCAGCACTACTAAAGAAATAAAAGCTCATAGAAAACATGGACCATATTTGTTGATGTCAGAGAGAGAGCACAAAGTAGTAATTTATTCTGAGAAGAATAGGCTGTAAAGAGGGGGATTGTTGGAAAATAATTTAAGTGCAGGAGCTGCTATGGGCTGAAATGGACAGTCCATTTCAGTCCATGGCAGAGAGGAGGACCAGGATTTCAGAATTATGAGGACAGGATGACTCCAGGCAATTCTTGTTAAGTCACGACATACCTTACCAATTTTGCTTTTGTTTCAGACACCTGGGTGCTGCAAAGGATTCTTTGGCCCAGACTGCATGCCGTGCCCAGGGGGATTTTCCAGTCCATGCTATGGCCGTGGAAATGTAAGTGTGAGAGATCCTGCTGTGTTGCAATGAGCAGTTGGTACAGTGTGGTTAGGGAGTGTAGCTGTAGATCAGCACAATTTGGAATTTGTGCTCCAGTGCTAATCCCCTAGTGGTGTCAGCAGAAGATCCAGGGACAATAACATGTATTCTATCTTGAGCTCTAGTGTGAATCATGTCATACCTGTTGGGGACAGCTCTGGCTATTTGGGATTTTGTATTACTCTTCAAATTTCTGTTTTTTACTGCAAGTATCAGTGTGCCTTTGATAGGTATCAATGCATCAAAAGGAAACGCCTTTTCATCACTTTGGTTTTCTTTTTTTTGTTTTCCTTCCAGTGCAGTGATGGCATACAAGGGAATGGCAACTGTCACTGCTTTGAAGGCTTCAAAGGAATAGCCTGCCACATCTGTTCAAACCCAAACAAGCATGGCGAGAACTGTGATGAAGGTTGGTAATTTTGATAGAGAAACTAGAGGAAAATGTAGGGCAAGGATATAATGTAGGTTTATGTGTCCTGGATTCCCTTCTGGCAAGACCAGTGTCATGGAAGAAGTGATGGATTTGTCATAGGGGGTTCTTTCAAACAACAGTGGAGAAAACATGGCTGTCATGACAGTGGTGAATGGGGCTCTTGGAAACATCAGCCAGATTTAGGTGTGGGACTGTGATTTAGATCTCTTCTGCTGGGAAAGAAAAGGCAGTTGACAAGGACCTTGAGTTTGATAGCCTAAATTTGAGCCTGTCCTTACAGCTTATAAAAAATACGGACACAGTCATAGGATCTGTTCTGACAGGTGTCTGTTAGCAGATGTCCCTCTGTCAAGAAGAAATGGGACGACCATATGGTGTCACGAGGTTGTGAAGGACAGTTGGGCCATATACAAAATGCCATCACTGTGGTGGATTCTGGACTTTTTGTAGTTACTGATCTTACTTCATGCACTTGACAGATTGTGGCTGTGTCCATGGTGTCTGTGACAACAGGCCTGGCAGCGGTGGTGTGTGTCAGTCCTGGTCCTGTAAGGAAGGCTATAGTGGGAAATTCTGTGACAAGACATCCAGGAACTGTGGCCCAGATGGGCTGTCCCAGTACTGCCACCAGAATGCTGTCTGCAGCCTCAATGACACAGCAAGGTCAGTCTTTCTGGCATACACATTCAGGTGGGCACAGTATTGTACAGGCACACAGTGGTTGTGAGCCTGCCAGCCCTGTAATTGTGTATATATTTCCATGTACTTAGTCTACAAGATTGTTTGAGTAACGCAGCCAACATTCTAGAAATCAAAGTCAGGTTCTTGCCTGCTTCAGAGACTCAAACTGCCTTTTTGCTCCCTGCTGGCTTTCAGAAGGAGCTGCTCTATCTGTGTCCCTTTTGTGCTTATACTTTTAAGGTGCATCTGCATGGATGGATACGAAGGTGACGGCTTTTCCTGCCAGCCCATCGACCTGTGCAGTCAGCCAGAACGAGGAGGCTGTTCACAGAATGTAAGTGGGATCAGACTGTCAAAGCATGGAGAATCAGCTCTTATCAGTCAGAACAGAGATCCAGGACTCCTGGGACTGTTACACTTTTTATGTGCTAGCTTTCCCTGTCTGTAAATAGGTAGCTTGACACAGTCATTGTAATGGTGCCAAAATGTGACACCCTAGGGAGAGTTTGGATGGTTTACACATGATATTTTGGCAGCTGCAGAGATTAACTGTACAGATAATTTTTGGTTTGTATTGATTTTCCCCTCAATGTGTGAGTTTTCCTTCTAATGTTGATGATTATCCTTAGTAAAGAACTGTGGTGCTTTAAGGTGGAAATTACTGCCAAATGGTCAGACCTCATAATAATTTAGACCCCTCAGTGAGAGGAACACATTGGGCCCTGTAGAAGGGAATAGGATGGCACAAAGTACCAAAGTAGGTCTTTCCTGAGAAAGATCTGCCTGTGCCCTCCATCACTGATTCCATCCCATGTGCCCAGGCAGGAGACCGTGTTCCTCCTCTTCAGGGAATATTTCTTCTGTAATGGAAAAACTTTACACGACAGTGGAGAATGCCCTGGGAGTTCTGAGCCACCCTAGACACAAGTGTCTGCCTCTCTGAGAACACTAAATGTTTCCAGAATCACTTTATTGTGAAGTTGTCTAGGACTTTTCTGGAGAAGATGGTTCCACTCCCCACTCTCAGTGCTGGAATTGGAGTTGGTCATTCTGAAACTCTCTACAGTCTGATTTGTTGCTGTATTTGTACTGCCCTCCCTCCCTTCTTCTGAGTGTAATTCTTTTTCTCCTGCTTCTCCTGCAGGCCCTGTGCACCAGTACGGGCCCCGGCACTGCCACCTGCCAGTGCAACACAGGCTGGACTGGGGACGGGAAGGCCTGTGTGGCTATTGACAACTGCATGCTGGAGAGCAGAGGGAACTGTCACATCAATGCTGACTGCGTTTACATCGGTCCTGGCCAGGTATGATTAGTGCTAAGCAGTATTTCCTAAGCTGCTCTGAGGTGGCCCAGGCTGGCCAGAGGTAGAAATTGGGCTGGTCAGCAGCAGAGCCTGCTTGTCTGCTGACAGAAACACCAGATGAATGCATGTGCTTGCGTGAGGTGAGATGCACTAAGGGATCTGAGGCTGCTGTTCTTCTCTGAAACTTTTATGCAGCAAAGGGAAGAAACTACACTCCATAATACTGCTCGGCATAAGACATCAATTGCTGTGTCCCTTTTGTACCCAGATCATACAAATTTCTCTGGGTAATGCTAAATTATACAGAAAAGCATGTACATTTGTTCAGATAGTCCATGGAGGGAGCTGGGCCAACAGTCAGGCATCTTGTGATAGGAGGAAGGCACATGAGAGCTGGCTTCTCAGAGTGCTACTTCTCAAGATACGTCTCCCCACTCAGCCAGAGGAGCACTGGACAAATGTCCAAATCTTTAGCAGATTTTAGTGAGGGGAGATGTGCAAGTGCTTTCCTAGCTATCTTGAAAGCAGGAAGCTTTCTCCCATTCGCTAAGTCTGTGGCATTCCCTCAAAAGCTGGAAATAAAGCTGGAAACCATCATCTTTAAGTGGCCCTCCCACAGCCAAGCAGTGCAAGGGATCATTGCTCTTGAGTAAGCAGGCGTTATGTGTGCTGTCATAGAGAACGGTGCCCTGCTAAGGAAATATCTCCACATTTCTAGGTCTTGACAGACTGGGAAGAAAACTTGGGAAAATAAATTAAGAAGAGGTTTTGCTGCCTTAGGCCTCTTTTGGGTAGCAAATACTCTGACAGGTCTGTAAAATTGAAATGTCTTTTTCTTGCAGAGCAAGTGTGTCTGCAAGAAGGGTTATGCTGGCGATGGCCACAACTGTGATGCAATCAACCCATGCCTCATGGACAACGGTGGCTGCCATGACTTGGTGAGTAGCTAAAGTGCTGTCCTAAGCCCGAAATGGCAGTGGAGGTTCTTCTGCTTCCTGACAGAGGTTTTGCGGCCACAGCATCGAGATAATTGCAAAAATTGACATTACGTTATCTTATTGGCATGCCACTGAGATGTTGTAAAGCTTTGGTCTTTGATTTACCCAGGTGAATCCTCTGATTTTTGTGAGTTCACACAACCAAAGCCACCACCTAGGCCTTGCTGTATGAGCTATAAATACAGTGCCACCATAAAGGCAACAGGAGGAACGTGCTTGTGTGTGCTTCTTTAGCACAGACCATGGGAGACCAGAATTCAATTCCTAGGCAGGTGTAGCACTGCATGCTTTGCCCTCTAATTTCTCCTTTCCTTGTATTTGCAGGCTACGTGTGTACCCCTTGGAGGAGGAGAGAGATCCTGCACTTGCCCTCAAGGCTTCATGGGAGATGGCATGACATGCTATGGGGACATTCTAAAAGTAAGTAAAAATTCAACCTCTGAGGTTGTCTTGAGACTGGAGAGGAATGGCTCTGCATTTACTTTCCCTTTCTCTGTTACCTGAGCTGACTCCTCCCAGCACCAGCCTGACAGCAGAGTACATGTATCTGTCCACCCAAAGCCACAGAGGCAGAACTAATGCCAAGGCCAATGTATTCAAGAAACCACTGGCAGTAATTTCTAAGCTGCTTCACCCCTCTCTGTCCTAAGCAATAAGTCATGTTTTTGTTGTTTGGAGAGCTTTTCAGGTCAGAGCTGCTAAGCCCATTTTCTGTCACTAGAAAAATCAAATGCCATTGTGGATTCAATCCCTGTCCCTGGTAAACATGAGCAATTGCAGATGAGTTGAAAAGAGTTTGTTTATTTGGGAATACATATATATATATTTTAATGGCTGGACTGTGGTTTCAGGAGTGCCTATCCCTCTACATAATACAAAGTGCCTGTAATGGTTGAAAGGTGAGAGGAGTGTCTAAGTCATTATCACCAGAATTGATACTGCAAAGAGCTGCTTTCCCCCACCCTGGGTCTCCCAGCCCTGCAACCCCAGTGCTCACAGGAGTAACCCTCCTATTGTTTCTGTTTGGAAGGAGCTGGTCAGGAATTCCCACTTTGCAGGCTTCTATGACTGGCTTCAGGTAAGAACAGCCATGGGATGCTCTCACGGGTAAGTTTTGTAGAAGGGAAGCCTCTGTGAACACTGCTGTTAGAGGAAGAGCAGCTCTGTTTATCTTTTCCATTAGAAGAGAACAAAACACCAGTGAAGGAGAAATCATTACAGAGCAGACATGTAGAGAAGCACTGGAGTCTGTGGTAGAGTGAGGGTTGTGAGTGTGTTTTGGGGGCTCTGTTTCTAACACCAGAGGAAGCTGGGGATGTGTTACACTTAGTTTCCATGATTGTATTATCTGTAGCTGCTGACCATCATAAAATAGCACAGGAGGGAAAGAAAAAAGGGGTAGCATTATCATAGCTATTTTTCGGAAGAGCGTGCTTTGAGAAGTTAGACTGTATGCTTGTTCTCTTTATTGCTTCCCTGCCTCAACTGCGGCAAGAGCAGAGAGACAGACTGCAGCAAGTCTGTGGAAGCATCTAATTGAGCTTTAGCTTACCTGTTCTGCCACATATGTTGCTTTTGTCAAGATTAATCTTGTTGCCTCCCCCAAAACTGGTATTGAGGGTTCAGAAAGGATTTATGGATATAATTGAATGGGGTGAGTTTAAAGATTAATTGAAGTACAAAAGTATGGCTTAAAGCAGCAGGTTTTCCCTTGACAAGCAGGTGTCACCTGTTTTTGCTAAACCATTCGTGGTGTTCATTGGCTGTCAGCAGCACGTAACTGCCGTGCATGCGAGAAGACCCTGCTGTGCTGCTGGACTGTACACAGGGTGACTGTTGATGATATTTTGCAGTGTAGATGTGGCACTGGCATGTCTTATTTGTTCATTTTTGTGCTTTGGACAACAGAAATCTCTCTTCAGCATCCCAGCAGGAACCAATGTCACTGCCCTGGTGCCATCGGAGGCCGCTATCAAAAACTTGAGCAAGACTGAGAGAGATTTTTGGTTGACCCCCTACATGCTGCCATTTTTAGTCAGGTATGAGGAGACTCCTCCCTTTGCTTTATATTGCCAACAGCAAGAAAGCCATGAGCTGGATTTCTACTTGTACAAGACCAGTAAAGAGTTATCTTGTGAGATATAAAAGCATGATTAAGTATCTAGCAGGCAAAGACTTTAGTAGGCATTTAACACATAACAGACCACAGGCTATGGGAAGTGGGTTTATTTTTCATATATTTGCAGAGATTTTCCTTGTCTGGTAGATGCAGATGGCATCAGGAACAGTAATTCCCTCCATCATTCTCTCCACGTGTTTAACTACTTCATGTGAGAGACATGAATGTTGGGTGGTGTGGTCTTATCTCCCTGTTACGACAAATAGTGCCCTAATATTTTCTTTACCTGCCTCTCTTCCCTCCAGGGCCCACTTTCTTGAAGGCATCTTCACTGATGAAAAGCTCAAAGCATATGACAGGCCAGAATTGCCCACCCTTAACCCACAGACCAGGTGGCAGATAAGCACCAAGAGCGGCGTAAGGATTCCTGACATATTGCACATCTACTAGGGTCAAATTCAGCTGCTCAAGAGCTGCTATATCCCCCAGAGAGCCCACATGGGACACCGATGCCCTCAAACTCAGACAGCTTTCAAAAATCGTACCAAGATCAATCCTGTGCAATCTTGAATGAACAATGTATTTGTTTTGAACTTCGTTGGCAATTTCTAATCCTTTTTCTTCTCCCTCCGATACTCTTTCAGGTATTAACCATCCAGAACGCGAGTATAGTTGTCAGTGACATCCCTGCCAGCAATGGCATTATTCACATCCTCAGTAAGGTACGTCGGTACCTGTGATACTGGGAAATGCTGCAGTTGCTGTAGCAGGTTTGTGTTGCAGCATCTGTGCGTGCAAGGAGGAATACATGTCTGGACAGTTAGAAAAGCTATAATGGCAAAGATATATTTGGTTATCACAAGGTCCTGACAGATGTTTCCTGTGCAGCAGTGTTTAATGTTTAAAATATTTGTCTCCAGGACAAGCCAGAGGGCAGTTCCTCTTCTCTTGGCTGACAGGAGAAGAGTTAAGGCTATTGCAAATTGTGTGAAATGAGGCCACTTCTAAGTGCCTTTCTTGCAAGCAGAGCAGGAGTCTAATGTGATTTCCCCCACATCCCCTTGCCCAACCTTGCCATGAACTCAATTTTTCCACAGGTTTTGTTTCCGCCTTCAGAAGATATCCCACCCAGTCCTCCAGATCTGCAAAACCAGCTCGAGACAGTTGCCTCATTCAGCATGTTCAAGGAGTTGCTAGAGGTAAGCACTTGAAGTGAACACCACTGTTGCTGCCAGAACTGTCTTTTGTGCAAATGTTCACCTTATCCTATACTGGTTGACTGAAATTTCGACTGCCTGGTGAGAAAATAGAGACCTGCCATTCATGAGGGATCTTCTAGGAAAACTCTTTTGAGCAGGTCATATACTTACAGTTAGACCTCTATATTATTGGCATGTTATTGCAGTGGAAGACAACCTGTCTACCACAGGTGCTGTCATCCTTGTACAGGGCAGAGAAACCTAGAAAAGAATGAAGGCTCTTCTCAGTGACATCCGATGATAGGACAAGGGGCAATGGGTGCAAGCTGGAACAGAAGAGGTTCCACTTAAATATGAGGAAAAACTTCTTCACAGTGAGGGTGAGGGAACACTGGAAGGGGCTGCCCAGGGAGGGTGTGGAGTCTCCTTCTCTGGAGACATTCAAAACTTGCCTGGACCCATTCCTGAGTGATCCAATTGAGGTGTTCCTGCTCCGGCAGGGGGATTGGACTGGATGATCTTTCAAGGTCCCTTCCAATCCCTGAGATTCTGTGATTCTGTGACTGATAACCAAGAAGCTGTGTTTATGTCAGCCCAGGAGGAGGAGCAAGCAATTAGACGTGTGTGACGAAGGACAAGTTGTGTATCCCATTTTCAAGCATTTCCTCTAGCGCTCCTGCCTTTGTAATTGATTTCATGTGTGGTTTGTTCTTTAGTGAGTACAAGTGTAATTGCTAATGTTACTGTTTTAACATTTTTTTAGAAATACCAGCTCATTGGAAAAATTGAGTCCTCTGAAAAATATACAATTTTTGTTCCTGGAAATAATTCCATTGAGGAGCACTGCCTTGCTGCCAATGTGACACAGTTGGTAAGCTCACAGTTTGCTTGCAGTTTGGGTATGTATTGCAGTAAGTGCAGGGACATGTACACTATCAGATCATAAACTCGAGTTCAGTGGATTTGGGCATGGAGAGGAGAAGCATATCTGAGGCTAAAAGCTAGGAGAAATGTGGCAGAGAGAATTGAGAGGGTTTCCTGGGGTGTTTTGGCTCCAAATGCAAATTTCTGAGTAGATTTGAATGTGGATAGATGGCACAACAAGTTCACCTTTCTGGCTGGCTGTGCCATGTCTGTGACAATTTTGGGTCTTTTGAAAGGTTCCAAAAACCATTTACTTCATCCAGTAACAGTCATCAGGTTTGATCCGTCATCTGTGCTAGGGAGTTATTGGGCTCTGTAGGCTTCATTAGCTGTTACAGATTGCTTAGCAACTCTTCTTATGCCATACTTCTGACTGAATTATAGTCTAGGAATACAAAGGAGTCCTAACATTTGGGCTTTTTGTGGATTTAGGACAATGAGACAGTGCAGTACCACATCGTATTGGGAGAGAAGCTCTTGCCCATGGACTTGAGAAGTGGAATCCATAAGAACAGCATGTTAGGGCTCTCCTACTGGCTCATGTTTTATCAAAACAGCACCCAGGTAAGGAGGGAAGACTGTTCTGCCATTTGAGGATCGGACTAGACCTATCGCTTTCTGAGGCTGGTGGCTGGATACACCCTTACGGTTTGCTTACAGCTGTTTGTCTGACAAGCAATCCATGCAAAAGGAGTTGAAGGCTATCATCTCAGCCATTTCCTTCTCCTTTGCAGAAGTTTGTCAATAATATTCCTTTGGATGGAAAATTTCTTGAGACGAGGAATGGCATGTTGATCGGGGTTTCACAGGTCCTTCAGATACAGAAGAACCGCTGCACTGCCAATACCACCACCATACAAAAGGTAGTGATGATTACCAAGAATCTGACCGCCATTTCACAGGGTTTCTCCACCTGCCCAACCAAACTGATGAGTGGCAGACAACCTGCCTTGTCTCTTCCACATGGATGAGACAGTAGCTTGTGGTCTGACCCCAGATGATACTCATGTGAAATGGAGCATCATGGAGACTTGGCCTCAGACTCAGTACTTCTAAGGCAGCAGAGCTGCAGCTCTTGTGCAGATCACATTCAGTTCACTTGCTGGGGCTCACTCATAGTGTCAGCCGTGGGACATGCTGGTGCAGGGACTCCCAGCTGTAGGTAGACTGAGAATCCAGCCCAATTGTTGCATGGCATGACCACAGGCTCCCGTAGGAAATGCTGTGGTCTGTCTGGGAGTCACAGCCAAAGTCCAACCTGCATGTGTCTTGTGGCTCTTGGCCACCTGAAGATTGCAGGGTCAGACTGAGGTATGACTGCCTTGTTACGGATAAGAAAAAAAGTATTTGCAGCCTTGTGTGAAGGAACTCCAACAGAAAGCCCTGCCCCAGCTCAGAGACTCAGGAAAGGTGTGACATGATCTCTTCTAGTTTGTTTTGTGATACATTCTCTGGAGTACAGAAGTAAGACCTTGTGTGAAGCCTTTAATAGCAGCCAGGAACAGGTCATGCATTATGACTTCTCTTCTTTTGGTGTTTTGGAGAAAAATACATCTTTGTCTTTGTCCCAGCCAGCAGCCTGTACAGCACCATTTGTAAACCAAGATTAGTGTCTTGGTGTGACGTGGGTGGAGGGCACACATGTGACTTGTCCTGTTCTCTGTGCCCTAGTCAAAATGCGGCAAGTGTGAGAAGGGAATCAAGTGTCCGCCTGGATCAGTTCTTGTGGTGAGTCTTTGACTGGTGTGACGTCTCACAGACTGTGTGCATAGTGCTTTGATGGCCTGCTATTGCTTTACAGATGTCATCTCCATACCTCAAAAAATATGCCCCTTGAGTCCTCTGTGGCTCATTCATTAGCAAGGTTTGTAAGAGAAAGCAGAAGCCGAGGGAGGGTTACTGAGGAAAAACACAAACATGAACCACAAGGCTCCTTACGGAGCTGGCCCAGACTTTGCCTGAATTTCAGAAGCCCTTGGAGAGCACGCAGTGTGGGGAGTTTCCCCCCTTAGCAGGGAGGGGATGTCTTTTTTTCAGCTTTTACTCTTTTGACATCATCACCAAGGAAAGCCAGTTTAGGGCATATTAATTAGCAATTTCCCAGTCTGCACCATTGATTTGTGCACTCAGATGGCCTGCTTGTGCCTGCGGCTTGTTTCGCATGAGTGACAAACACTTCCAGAGAGGAAAGCAACTAAACATTTAATCTCCATGCTGGCTATGAATTGCCCAGCAGCTACATCTGACATCTGGCTTCATTACTTTACTGTATGCCAAAGAAATTCCCATTACTTTTTCTCAATATTCCCACTGATGTGTATTCCGTGGATTTGGCAGAACAAAATAGACTCCGTGTGGTGACCTCACATCTAGAGATACGTCATTGGTCTTCAGCTCTGGACTGTCCACATTTTTAGGGCTGTTTCTGTAGGATAAAAAGCATTGTTCCTCTATTAGGCAACAACACTGTCATGTGTGCCAAGATGTACAACCTTTGTCTAAATATTGTAATATCTCCTATCTGTATCAATGTTAATTATATCTGCAGGAATTGCCAGGAAGCAGGAATCTCGCTCGCTGTGAATTACGCTCCGGGGATAAGGAAATACTTGGCTGCCATTTCACCTGTGCAAAAGTTTCTCTGGTAAGAAACACATTTTCCTCACATTCATTTTAACAAAAGCAGACTGAGTATCAGAACTACAGCCATGGAATTACAGCCTCTGCTGAAGTCCTGTCTGCATTTGTGCCATTGTGTAGCTGAGATTAGGCTCGTCTGGGAGTCACTCTCCATCCTGGTGATAGAGGCCACTGGATTAAAAACAAACCTGTGGAAATGTCGGCACAGTGATGGATTATGGTCTGCCACTTTGGTGTGGTTGCTATGGATTTTGTCCTGCAGAGGAAGAGAAGGAGTTTAATGTTTGTAGTCTGGTTTCCTAAGGAAATGAGGCGTGAATGATGGTATTTCACTTGTGCATGTGCCTTCCTGAATAACTGATGACTCATTAGAGCTGAACCAAAGTGAGGAGCAGAAGGTCTTGAAGCTATTATGACCCTTACCAGTTTTGTGAAAACATGTGGCTGGGAGGAAACACTTGAAGAGGAAATGGTAAAAAAAAGACTTGTGTGAATTTGAGCTCCTACAGGTATTGAAGCATCTCCCTGGAAAGTTTAGTGGGAATGGGAGAATGAGGAGAAGGGAGAAAGGGAGTTGGACGTACAGCACTCTCATGGAGAACTTCAGTCAGCACTTGTACGTCAATGAACACTTTTGCATCCCTTCATTAGGCGATGTTACCCTTCATCTGTACTGTCCAACTTGTTCCCATCATGATTTCCTCTTCCTGTGAGTAGGTGCAGAAGGAAGCGAGAGCAGTTAAATCAGGCTTCTGAACCAAATCACCTTTTGGCAGAGCCTCTCGTTGCCCAACAGGGTGTCTTAGTGGTGGGACACAGTAAGGAGATATACTGGATTGGCACAGGACTGAATATTTGCTTTAATCACCAAATGGCCAGTGCTGCTCAAGGGCAACACAAACCCTTACATGAAGCTCTGGGCAACAGAGCACCCCATTTTAGGGAGTTCACTCCGTCCTACCTGCGCACATCTGGCCTTTTCATGCCTTGTCAGAAATTATGGCTATGACATAGTTAAAGTAATAGCTTCCACAATAAAGTTGTACCTTGCCTGTGCTGCACAAGACGGCTCACCCCAGCTTGTTCTTGTTGGTTCTCTAGAGATCTGTCTGCTGCCCTGGCTACTATGGACACATGTGCGAGATGTGCCCAGGGAAGCCAGGTCAGTGGTGCTCCGGGAACGGGGAATGCCAGGATGGCATCGAGGGCAGTGGAGAGTGCCGATGTCTGGAGGGTTTTCATGGCACCGCCTGTGAAATGTGTGAAGTGGGCCGATACGGAGCTGACTGCAAATCAGGTGACACTGATGGCTATTGCAGCTTGTCTCTACTATTCTGTTTGCCAGGAGAGAAAAGTGGCTGCATCTCAGCTCAGGAAGAGTGGTGGGAGGGAGGAAATGTCCCAAGACCTCTGAGACAGGCAAAGAGCTGGCAGGCCACTGAGAGAGGGAAGCTTGGGAGTGCTTGTAGTCAGCCAGAGGAGTGGCCCTATTTTTCATCCTCAAACCAAGGCTTGACTAATGGTGTTATTACGCCGCTCATATTGCCACCCAAACTACAGAACAGGTGAGTGATCTATTCCTGGGCCTTTTGGCCTAATAGCGAGGGAACAAGAGCTGATGTTCCAGCGAGGTTTTCTTTATGGCAGTTTGGTGCATTGGGTTAGGAACGGAGCAGCCAGGGAAATGGCAACAAGAATCTGGTTGTGGGACCTGGTTGGTTTGACAGTGACAAGAGCTTATATTTCGCCTGCAGAATGTGCCTGTGACAATGGCATATGCAACGATGGATTGCAAGGGGATGGGAGCTGCGACTGTTTCCCAGGATGGAGGGGCCCCACTTGCCATGAAAGTACGTGAGTGTGAAGGTGCCCATGGTGTAGTACTGCCTTTTTGGCAGAGAAATCTGTGTTAACTGAGCGAGGTGACAACATGTCCATCACTCCAAACAGACTGTGCTAGCTCATTCCTGCACACAAGCTGAATTTGTGATGTGACTTCCCCAGTAGCCCTAGAGTTATTTGGGTGAAATTGATGTAGGGAAAAGCATATGACCTGCTTCTGTCCCTACTGAGATTTGAGACACCTCAAGAAGAGCCCCTTACCCTGGGAGGGAGATGGAAGCTTCCAGCTAGATTAGGATGCCACAACTCCTGTTACTTGCCTAAGAAGGTGGCAGGACTTGATCTGAAGTCCCCAGAGGGTCCCAATATGACTCCTGAGTTGTTTTTTTCTGCTCACAGATTGATTCAGGTGAGCTCAGGCTCAGTGCAGTCTGCAGTGCTCAATGGATCTGTCATTGTGTGTCAAAGTAATATTGTGGAAGGTGGTTGTTCCTGGCATTTGGGACTGTGATAGCCATTAGGGTGGGTGGTGACCTGAGCTCCTAAATACTTGCATATTTTAAAGGTTTGCATGCAAAGATTGATTTTGTAGTGAAGTCAAACGTTTTGGGGGCATTGAGAAATGGAAATTGAATGGAGCTGTCTTATACAGTGTAAATGTAAAGCATGAAATAAGTTCATCTTTTTGCTTCAAATGCAGCAAAGCCAAATGGCACTGAATGTCTGGATTAACGAGGTTTCAGTCCTTGTTTCATTCCTAGCAATCTGGAGGCCATGCAGGCAGCTTGAACTGTTAGCTCAGAGAACATCAAATTTGCTCCTTTGCAAAGCACCAAAACATAAATCCCACGAGGTTTTCCTGCTGCCACACAGGGCATGAGATTTAGCATAACTGCTGGTGTGTTATGTCAGGTCAGGACACCACAAGTGTGGCAGCGAGGCTGTTTGCAGAGTCCTTAGTCCATGTGACAGAAATAGCCCCAGCAAATGCTAAATTGAAAATGGCAAGTCACATTTGTGTTTTCTTTTGCAGTGATTGAGACTGACTTATGCAATAACACTTGCCATCAAATGGCCAAGTAAGTACAGACTCAAGGGGCTGGGTCATTCTGAGAAAGCCATGTGTGTTTGTGTGAGCCTTACATAGAGGTGATGCTGTGTTTAGGGTGTTTAGGGCTTCACAAAGGGCTGGGAGGAGGTACCTGCTCATTAAAGGTGCGTAAGCATGAGTTCCATCCTCGGAACTCTCTTTGGTGCAAAGTTGTCATTCACTTTTCCCAAGGACTCTGAGATAAATTCTTTACAAGCTCCTTCTGTATGTGTGCATGGGAGAAAGCAGAGACTCCAAGGTACTTCAAGTCAGGCATTATTTGTGGAGCAAATCAAGCAGCCATTTACAAGCTCTTTTTTTCTTACCTGCCCCTACCAAGGAATTAAATACGCTCATGGGCTGTGATACCTTCTCCATCCATGATCTGGTCTCCTGGTTTGGGGTACTGGGACCCATCCATGTCCATTGTACCATGTAGAAGCCTATGGGCATGGTGAAGGCATACTGTGCCAGGTGTGAAGCCTGTGCCTGGATGCCAGCTCCCTGGCCAGTGTGACTTGAGTATTTGGTATTGTGAAGAAATACACAGCAGCTTCAGGCATGTTTCTCCTGTCATTGTGGTCTCTGACTTGCAC
This sequence comes from Jacana jacana, assembly GCA_013400555.1. NCBI lineage: Eukaryota > Metazoa > Chordata > Aves > Charadriiformes > Jacanidae > Jacana > Jacana jacana. Next base: position 123,406 of record VZTM01016351.1, on the reverse strand, counting down.
ATGCCAGGCTTGTATGGCATTTCCCACCGGCTGAGCAAATCAGGGGGTGTCATCAGTGATTGTTAATCCCTTTATTGTTTCAGCTGCCTCAACAGTTCTGCAGATTCCCCACCTACATGCTCCTGCTCTGCTGGATACACAGGGAATGGCACCCATTGCACAGGTATGTCCAGCAAGTGTGGGCAAGATTCCAGGCTTGCAAACAGCTGTTGGGGCTACTCAGAGACAAGGGTTTTGTTTGTGAAATAAATGGCATGATGTTGCCAGGAAAAAGATCATTCAAATCCTTATCCTCTCAGCTGTCCACCATGAAGTCTGGTTTGGCAGAGAGGTTTTCCAGTCCAAAGCTTTACACAGGATGCTCTTAATGTTGCTAGACCCTACAAGAGAGGGATAAATAGGCAGGCAAGTGTAGCAGGGCACTTACTGCTTGTGGAGCGAGATGCCCATGAATGGGTTCATTAAGTTCTGGTATCACAGCAGCAGTGGCAAAGATAAAAAAATCTTAACTAGATACTCTGTGCTGATTCTGCTTCTCTTGTTTGTGGTCACAGAAATAGATCCATGCACTACTGACCACGGTGGCTGCTCCATACATGCTGTGTGTACTAAAGTGTCCCCAGGAGAGAGAACCTGTGTTTGTAAGGAAGGCTACGCTGGAGATGGGACACTCTGCTTGGGTGAGTGTTTACTGCATGTTTTGGTGATAACAGTGAGGCATTATCCATGCAAAGGGGAATTTCAAGCTAAACTCATTAAGATTTCAGGTTAAAGTGTTGGTTAATTTGATTCTCCTTTCACTCAGTTCATGCAGTGATTATTTCAAAGCCAATAATTGCTGGCTGATCTTGATTGAACTGTGGTTTAGCTTTTTGTCAAGGTGTATGCACACATATGTGTACATCTGTACATACATACCTGTAGGTATGTGCTCACCATTCTCCCAATTCTCCCATTCTCATAATTAGCAAAGTGGTCATCACTGTCCCAGCACAGGACCACCCAAAAGTGGGAAAAGAGCCTGCAATGCTCTTGGCACCTGAGGCTGGAGGGCCTCAGACCAGGGTTTTGGTCTCAAACCAAAAGAGTCCCAAGATGTTTCTCCCCCTGATGCATGTCATGGGGAGAGACAGAGACAGAGGGTGAGGGCAGTCTCCCACAGTGGTGCTCAGAGATGATGGAGTTGTGGCAGAGTTCAGTCCCCTCATATCCTTTAAAGCACACCCAGGCAAGCATGGGATTTTCTGTGGGCAGATTTATCACAACTCAGAGATCCAAGTGCGCCAGGGATAGAACTTGCTGTTGTACCCTATGCCTTTGCTATCACAAGTCACTTTTCCACCAAAATGTTTCCCAAGCTGGGAAGGTCCTCCCTGTTGCTTTCCCAAAACCTCTTGGGGTCACCAATTCCCAGCTGCCTTGAGCAGCCCTCAGCAATAATCTGGGCTTATTGTTTTGCTGCAGAAATTGATCTCTGTCTCGAAAGCAATGGGGGCTGCCACACCAATGCAGAGTGCATTAAAACAGGCCCGAGGAAGGTGAGTACATAAGATGGATCTCAGGGTGACGTTATTACAGAGGTTGTCACAGCTATGTAATTCTCTTAGAGACAATCCTTTCCACAGGAAGTGCACTGCCTTGTGTTTGTTACCTTCACACAGAAAAGTTGCCTGGGAAGGGCATGGGCAGACTGCTGTTTCCTTGAAAGTAAATGCCTTCTGTTGGCCAGCAGCCGGAGGCAGTCTTGGGTTATGTTTGTTGTTGGCATAAGGGTGGTTATTCATGAATACAGCAGTGGGTGCTATACCACATGCTTTCCATTCCAGCTCGGCCATTGTGTGTTTTATTTTTGGGTCCAAGTTTCAGACTGAGCATCTGTTCTCCCTCCAGGTTGCCTGCAACTGTCTTCCTGGTTACAGCGGGGATGGCGTGAGCCAGTGCAACCCCATCAACTTGTGTGAACAGGTATGTCTGCCTTTGCTGTTACCAGAGGTGAAGGCCACTGCCTTGAAGCGTTTCTTTCTCCCAACAGTTAACAGAAAGAGCAGGGTTAGCCTACTTGTTCAGAGCTGCCTGTCTTGCCTTTTCACATACTGAAGGGATTTCCTGGTGTGTTTGGTTTCCATTGCCTCTCACAATGACCTGCAAGTATCTTGGCCACCCGGCACTCTCTCTTGAGGGAGGAACAGTGTGGAAACACTGACTAGGGTTGGAGGCACGTGGGGTTGTTTCTCTGCATCCAATTTCTGTGGGATGTGCTCAAAAGCTTAAGAGTAACCAGTGCTCACGGAATCGCTGCCATGTCAAAATGTCCCTCTGAATCATGGGTTTTACCATAACTCTGGGTTCCAAAGTAATGTGTAAAATCTTGTTTCATGGTTTTGGTGCTGAAAAGCCCTTGAGAATTTGGGTGAGATTTATTCTTAGGTACTAGACAGATGGGAGGAATGGTTTCCTTTCCACTAGGATGGATGTAGTTAGCAGCTCCTGCATGCAAGTGGCTGATGAAATTGTTGGTGATGCCCCTTCAAAAAATGCTTTTTGCTTTTCATGCTAGAACAACGGAGGCTGTAGTCCATTTGGGCTCTGCAAGTACACAGGCCCTGGCACTCGAAACTGCTCCTGCTCTTGGCACAGTGTTGGAGATGGCTTCACGTGCCATGGCAAAGTATATCAGGTAAGAAGCATGAGCAGCATCTTTTGTATTGGACCTCTTGCCCTGCAACAGATCGCTCCCTCCCCTCCAAGTGTAAGCTGCAGGTGAGCAGATCTGTAGTGTTATATAGACATATGTGTGGTGTAGAAGTGGAGACAGGCAAGATATCCATAAATCATAGGTGGTTTTGGTGTGAGAATCACGGTAAAGAGACTTTGCTCTGAAGAGAATCATGATATGAACACTTTGCTGCTCTGTCAGCAGCATTGGCCATACCCCTAGGGTGCTGTTTTCTTCATAGAATCATAGAATCATTTAGGTTGGAAGAGACCCCTGGGATCATCAAGTCCAACCATCAGCCCTACTCTACAAGTTCTCCCCTACACCAGATCCCTCAACACCACATCTAATCTATTCTTAAACACAGTCAGGGAGGGTGACTCCACCACCTCCCTGGGCAGCTGATTCCACTGACTGACCGCTCTCTCTGTGAAAAATTTTTTCCTAATGTCCAGCCTAACCCTCCCCTGCTGCAGCTTGCAGCCATTCCCTCTTGGTCTGTCGCTAATTGCCCGTGAGAAGAGTCCAGCACCAATCTCTCTACAGTGCCCTTTCAAGCAGTTGTAGGAGTAATTTTTTATTATTTTTTTTCCCAAGGGAACCTACCTCTTCCAGTCTGTGGGATCGGGGCAGGTGTCTCTGTAGCAACGCCAGGACTTGAGATCCAGTCTGGAGGGCAGCAGTCCTCCAACAGTCTGGCTCTGTTGACAATACAATGGCTGTCCTTGGGCAAACTGGTGTGGTAGCGGTAGTGGCAAATAAAAGCCATCATCCCCACATCAGAGCAGGGACAAAAGAGACGGTCTCACTTCTGTGCTTCTGCTTGTACTGAGTGTTAGTGTGGTAAGGGGAGGGAGTTTGTCCTGCCAAGCCTCTGTCTGCCACTCTGGACCGCATCCCAGAACTGGTAGAGACAGCACAGTGGGGTTAAAGCAAAGGTCTTGTGAAGTACTCAAGGTGTCCCATGAGCACAGGGGCAGTGAAACCTCTGAGACATGTGCTGCAGAAGCAGCCAGCCTTCACTGCTCTCTCTGCTCCATCTTGCAGCATCTGTGATGTGAATGGTCCAGGCAGAGGTTACTGCTTTGTAATCCCCACATCATCTGTGCCTGTGGCACTGGCAAGGGAGGGTGGGAAACATCACTATGGTGATGTCAGGAGAACCAGTGTCTCATTGGGGTGGGAGAGTGAACGGGGGTGGAAGCAGCAGGTCACCATGCTGACAGGCCAGCAGCGCGTGGAAGGGACTCTGCTAACACCAAGTCTTTCTCTTTAAGGAACTTGGAAGGATCGAAGATGCATCTGTGTTCTTTAAGATGATACTGGTTGGTGACAAACAGCTTTGTCCTTGCCTTTGCCTCTATATAGTAAACCCTACTTAGGGTTTTCTGATAAGGGTCTTGCTAACTGGAACTGTTTTCTGTTTCCCTTCCCACAAATGCTCTTCTACCGCAGGCAGAAAACATCAAGGAGCTCAGTGGGGCAGGACCCTTCACCGTCTTTGTCCCACGGACAGATTTTGTAGGAAACACCACAACAGTAAGTGTCCTCCTGTCCCAAGTGCTGTTTGACAAGCTCAGTTGTGGCAGTGTCCTCTCTGGGGCTGTCTGCCCAGTGAACTGAAGCACAGAGGCTACACTGCAGAGGGTTAAAGGCATCCCTCATTCTCCACTAGTATAAGAGTGGAGTTTTGGATGCTGGCCCACTGCAGAGACAAACAGGGCAGGGGTGGACATGGCTCCTGTTGCAAGGAGACCCTAACTGGAGCCCCTGCCTCATGGGTCCTCAGAAGTGCACTATGCTGAACCCCTGATGCCTGGTGATTTCTGTTGCCCATGGCTGTTAAAGGCTGGTAAGAGCAAGGCTTCAAGGCATCTGCAACAAAGACCTCTGATTCCTTCTCTGTGCCCCGTGCCCTGCCATTCCACTTCCATTGATCCCTTTCCTTTAGTCCCAACAAGTCAGATGTTTGGGGCAAGTGGAGATCTGAGAGAGGAAAGATTCTTATTTGTGACTCTGTGAACCAAGTTCTTAATCAACAGCTTTTTGGTGTTGAGGTAATGCAGTATCCCAGTACCATTGCTGACAAGTCCCATTGTGCAGCTTTACACCACTAGTCCCAACCTTTTTCTCCCAGGCCCACATGCACCCAATAAAGGAACAATTCCCAATGACCATGTATCCCAGGTATCACTTCCTCAAAGCCAATGTGGTCGTTTGTCCCCCAGCAAGGGATCTGAATGCTGGTTTTGTCAAACTGGTTGAAATTGGTTGAAATTTCCCAAAGCTCTCAAATCATTTCATGCATTTAGCATGTTTTGGTGGGGACACTTTCCTGCAGGGATGGGTCAGAGGTGTCTTGAGTAATCCAGGTCTTCCTCATCAGATCTGGGCCCCACCCCATAAGGCAAAGTGCCCCCAGTGTGACCTCATTCTTATTTTCTGTCCGTAGTTTGAGGAGTGGAGGAGCAGAGGTCTCCTCCGGGAGCTGCTTCGCTACCACATGGTGGGTTGCCAGAAATTGCTGTCCAGTGACTTGGAAGCCCAAGAGTCCCTCACATCTTTATCTGGCCACAAAATAAAGATCACAGTGAAAGAGGTAGTTCTCTGCTGCAATTCCCTTCCCTGCCCAACTTGTCAGGATGTCACTTTTGCTGTCATTTGAAGGCCGCCGTGGCTGTAGCAAGTGACTTGCCTGGGGCCTGCAGAACAGCTCACAGAGCTGTGCCATGGGTGTGAATACCTCATCGCATCCCTTCTCTCTCAGAATAGCATCTATCTCAACGAGGAAGCCCAAGTAGTTGTGAGTGACATCATTGGCGTGAACGGGATCATTCATTTCATCAACAAGATCCTCATTCCAAGTGACCTGGTGGAGCGAAACATGTCCTCAAAGATCTCCCAGGTAAAGCTGAAGCAGTGACTGTGCCCTGACAACTGCTGTAGTGAGGACAGGGCCAGGATTTTTCTCCTGACAGCAGTGATAGAGCTGTCCCTGGTAAGCCCTCAGCCCAAGGCCTCGTGGGGTGCTCTTCCTTCCTGTTCCTAGCTGTGAGGGCACAGGTTTGGCTAGTGAAGGTGACAGCACTAGTGGCATAGCAACATTTGGGACAGGAGCTGTGATTCATCACTAGGGAACAGCAGTATTGCACGTAGACAGGGGGATCATGTCCTGTGCCAACCGTCACACACATTTTCCAGTGCAGAGCAGATCACAGCCTGAAGCTGCCAGTGGCTCTCTGGTCTCCTGAAATAAACTCCAATAGCTTATAGATGCTACATTTTAGAAAAGATAACACATTTTCTGTACAGCACAAGAGTGCTGAATGTCATCCCAGCTCCTGCCATAGCAGCGTCTACCCAGGATGAATCAGAGAAGTGGCAGCTGCTGAGTGACAGCGCTCGCCAGGCCAAATCCAGCAGCTTGATGGTGATGACAGAGATAAACTTGTGATTAGCTACTCAAGCTGTTAACCATCTGGTTTCTCCCCTGCATTGCTGCTCCAGGTCCTGGAGGGGGCCCTGTCAGTGGCAGTTGTTTGCTTTCTTCCCTCTTCAGCAAAATATCACGGAGGTGGCAGAGGCCTTTGGGTACACCATTTATAGCAAGCTGCTGCAGGTGAGTGACCTGACTCCTGCTGCTGTGTGGGGAGGCGGTGTGTCCATGGGCACATTCAGTCTTGACTTGTGGCTTTTTCTTTGTATCCCCTCTTGGGTTGGACAGGACGCGGAGCTGCTGCCACTGGTTAGTGACCCTCTGCATAGACCCTTCACCATGCTGTGGCCCACAGATGCGGCTTTTAACGCTCTCTCAGAGAAAAGGCAGAAGTGGCTGTACCGCAGAGAGCATCGGGACGTGCTGGCCTCCTACCTCAAAGCACACATGATCAGGGCCATAAAGGTAAATGTGACAACAAACAGGTTCATACCTCCCGAGGTCACATGTGGTGCCACTGCCTGTCTATGGCTATGCCAGAGTGACCTTGCCAAATATCTTGCTGCAGTAGAACACATAGTATATTAGTTATCTTGAGGAGATCCACAGCTGTTTGAACATTTTAGGCAACTACCACTTTATTGCAAACCTCTGGTGCAGCATGGCTGAGCTGAAACCTGTCATCAGCTTCCTGGGGAGGCCACATCACAGCTCACAAACAGGCGCTTGTCTATAGGGGTGATGAACAAGGGAAGTCCAGCTGGACAAAACCAGGCTCTGGTTATGCACACTGGTCTCTCATTGTTCAGGAATTTGGGACTAACCCAGCATAGTTACCCTGTTCCACACACACCAGCTTCACATGCTGCCACATCACAACCCCTCTCAGTGTGGCTGCTGAGCCCTGGTCCTCACCAGGCAGCATCCTGTTAACAGTATAAACTGCCAGTTTTGCCTGTCTCTCACTTCACATTCTTCTTTTTCCCTCTTAGATTGTGGCTGGTAACGTGCCCCAGATTGAATCCATACGGACCATGCATGGCTCCACCATTTCATTCAGCTGCAGCAAAACCCACGTGGTGAGTGATGGTGATACTGGGCTTGGCTTTCCACTGAGCAACTGCCCTTGGGCATTGTCACAGGGCAACTGATGCTCCATGTTGGTCACCAACAGGAAGCAAACACAGAGTTGGGGTGCTTGTGGGCTGAGACTCCCCATTCCCCTGGCTAGAACTGAGCCTGTAGAGAGGTTCAAGACTCTGTGGCCAGCAGGCAGAAAAGTGTGGAGGCACGTGGTACCTGCATGTGCACTTCTCAATGACCAGGTTGCAAAGCAATCCACACGGTGCCATGACCTTTATAGAGTGTGAGTTGCCTGGACAGAGGCCATTTCTTAGTTTTCATGGCCATGAAAAACAGCAATTGGAAAGTGTGGTCAAGGACATGAGCACAGAGATTTTGGAGAGTTCTTGGGGTGACTGAAGTATCGTGACAGCCAGAAAGAACAACTTTGGTGGTGGTGCAGCCAGTATGTATGATGTACCAGGATCACAAGTTGATTTTTTCCTCTGGTAGGGGGAGCTTCTGGTGGGGAATGGTGATGCCACCATCATCCAGAGGCACATGGAATTCAATGGAGGCATTGCTTATGGCATCAATAGGCTGTTGGAGCCACCAGATCTGGGATCTCGTTGTGATGAGTTCACCATTGCTGAGCTGCAGGTGAGCACTTGTGATGAGGCCGATAAGGATCTGTTGAGCCCCATTCCTGGGAAGAGAAATGTTGGGAGGACTTGCTGTTCTTACTCAGCAAAGCTTCAAGCAGCCGAGAGAGGCAGAAGCACGTGTTGAGTTGTTGTGGGGTTTCTTTCTCTTCTCCACAGGGATCTATGGAGAGCTGCGGACTCTGTGGCTTCGAGCCACCCTGCCCTCCTGGCTCCGTTCAACGGGTAAAGCTCACAGCTTTGTCACCAAGGCGGTCTGTTAGGGGCTGATGATGATACCCACACACTCTGCATGTTTTAGCAGCAAGCCACAGGCACACCCTTGGCTTGGTCACATCGTCCATGCTTTGCCCCAGGTCACATGGTCCTGTAGGGCAGGCGCTGGGCTGAGCAACATTGGGTCTGGGGCTCCAATGGTCTTTGCTTGATCAATCCCTTTATGGGCAACAGTGGCTGCAGGGGTCCCTGCAGCAGCACTGGGGGCTTTTCTGGGTGCTTTATAGCAGAGGAGCTCAGCCTGGCCACTGGACATGGACCAGGGATCAAATGGTGAGCAGCCTTGGGGAGCAGTGATCCATTGTCTCTCTGCCGGGCTCCTGGCATGTCCCTGAGGTACATCAGTCGTTCCTCTGTCACCAGCTCCATCGCGTCTTAGGAGGTCTCTATTACTTGTCATAAAATTGAATGAGTGGCACAAGAAAGGTCAAGGTGAGACTTCAGTGACCAGTGTGACAAACTCTGTGTTTTGCCTGTCTCCTAGCAGGGGGGAACCAGGCGCTGCTACTATTATGGAAACCAGCTGCTGAGAAACACTTTTCTGTATCACCACAACCCCCCGTTGCTGCCGCAATACCCGTTGCTGCCACGCTCCTCGCTGCTGCCGCACTCCCTGTGGGACTTCAGAAGACACTTGTCTTCCAGGGGGCCTCTGAGACGAGGCTGCAGGAGGAGCTGTGTTTCCACCCAGTGGATCCCTCAGTGCTGTGCAAACCACTACGGCCGTGACTGTTGGGGTAAGGAGCCCTGCCACCCTTTCCCACCCTTTCTCTTGTGGGAAGGTGGCATTTCTGGTTCAGCACAAATGTCTGGTGTCCACAAATGTGCTTCCCCAAGGAAGGGTGGGCAAAACCCCAGGCAGGGACTCCCAGTCTATAGAGGGCACAGGGAACAATCCCCTGGGAGTGTGTGTGGATGGTATAACAGGGCCCCTTTCCTTAGAGAAACCTGTGTCCTCATGGAGAGCCCTGGGCACAGGGCTGTAGGGGGTGGCTGTCAGACATGTCACTCACCCCTAGATGTTGCTGATGCTCACCCATTCCCTGCCATATGCCCTCTGTGCTTTGTGCATGGGCAGCTTTCCTGTTCTTGGATGAGTCTGCCACCAGGTTAGCATGGGACGGGCAGCACAAACTCAGCACTTTGCAGCAGAGGGTCCTCCCTTCCCAGGCTGGAAGCTAAGCCAGATTTGTCCCTCTTGCCCCCATTTCTAAGATTTCTTGTCACAGAATATCCCCAGCACTCACTCCCATGACTGCCAAGCAGGCTCAGTGGTCCAAGCACCCCATAAATGGTAGCTCACGTGGCACCAGGCTCCCCTCCAGCACAGGGGGATCTTTGTCACCACAGCCTCACTAAGGTGCCCCGTTTGCAGCATGCCCGGGAGGGCTGGAGGCGCCGTGCAGTAACCGTGGTACCTGCGACGACAAGATCGGTGGCTCAGGGAGATGCAACTGCAGCCAGGCTTTCATTGGGACCAGCTGTGAGCTGTGTGCACCGGGCAGATACGGGCCAGACTGCCGAGGTAAGACTCCTTGTGCTGGTGGGGTGACAGCAATGGAGGGGGTTTGTGCAGAGATGGCTGTGGCACATAGTGCTCCTCAAAGAGGGGGTGGGTGCTGGGCTGACCTCTTTGCAGCTTACAGCACTGGAATCAGTGTTGCCACGTATGCTTCAGTCCCAGTAGTGCTCAGGACTGACCTCTGGGGCTGGGGACATCCCTCTGTGGGCTCACAGCAGGACAGCTATTTGGGCAAACATAGTTTGCCATCTTGATCTACTCCAAGCTGTAGTCTGAGAAGGTTGGGTGGCACATGCGAGGAGCCACACTACTGATGGCCTCATTTCTGTGCTGAGGTCAAAGACTCCTCCTACACAGCTAAGAGCCCCAGCCTGGCAGAAAGTGTTGTGACGTGTTTTGGGCTGGGGGACAAATCTGTAAGTTGTGCTGAACTTGAACTATGAACACAAAGAGCATCTCCTGGGACATGCTCAGCAGGGACCTGTGCTCCTGTGAGGCAAAGGGAAGGAAAAGGGAGTTCCCCTGTTCCCCTGTGCCAAGCTGGGCTTTGTGAGATCTCCAGGATTGGGTTTGGTGGCTGTGTGGTTGCAGGAACTCTGAGTGAAAAACACATCTCGAGAAATGCCCAGGGGATGGGAGCGATGGGGCTTTGTGGGTGCAGAGGGGCTTCCCTCCTCCAGGAAGGGTGTGTGGTGCAGAAGCCGGGGTGGGAGAAAGGGCTGGCAGCGACAGGAAGGGTTGTGTGCGTACTGCTGCGCCTGCCTTCCTCCACTGCCCACACCTTTCTGCCATGTGGCTGTCCCACGGCCTGAGCATGTCCTTTTGCTGCCACCATGGCAGACACCGTGACAATGTTTTTATCCTTTCCTCGCAGAGTGTAACTGCACGGAGAACGGTGTGTGCAATGGAGGGCTGCATGGCGATGGCTTCTGCTTCTGTGCTGAGGGCTGGACTGGAGACCGCTGCGAAACCAGACTGGGTGAGCAATGACAAGCCCCACAACCCACTGTGCCCTGGAACCTGCAGCCATACAGCCGCTTTCCCAGGAGCTGGATTGTTCAAGCAGCTGGTCAGAAATACCTCTGAAAAGGAGTGCTCAGTTGTGGGGCTCATCCTGGGATCTGGTTGAATTTGAGGGTGGTGAGACACTGGAACAGGTTGCTCAGAGAAGCTGTGGCTGCCCCATCCCTGGAAGTGTGCAAGGCCAGGCTGGATGGGGCTTTGAGCAACCTGGTCTGGTGGGAGGTGACCCTGCCCATGGCAGTGGGGTTGGAACTTTTTGTGATCTTTAAGGACCCTTCCAACACTAACCATTCTATGAATCTATGATTCTAATTTCACAAGAGTTAAGGTGGTGGGGAGGAGGAGGAGTAATGCTCCACTTGACTGTGAACAAGCCTCTGAGCTCAGTGGTGCTCCAGAAGAGCTTGAGGGTGAGGTGTATCTGATGGAGTTACACTCCTCTGGGTTTGGATAAGGCATTTTGCAGAAAATCACAGGGGGAGGGGGATGGGGACCATGGAGCAGGTGGCCTCAGGCAGAGGCAGCCGTGGCTGTGGTGCAGGCTTTAGATGACTCTGACCTCTGTGTGTTCTGGTTTCAGTTATGATGCCCACCTGCTCTCCACCGTGTCACCCCCAGGCTGTCTGCCGCTCCGGCAACCTCTGTGAATGCAGCCTACACTACGAAGGAGATGGGCGAACTTGCTCAGGTAAAGGGGAGCCACGAGAGGGTGGGAAGGCAGGGTGGTGAGCGAAGGGGAAAGCGGGCAACAAGGCAAGAAAGCAAGTGACCATCTCCTGATGGCCATATTGGTGTGATGACTGACAGGACAGACAGACCGACCACCAGGACACCTAGCAAGATGTTTTGGTTAACCTAACGCTTTTATCCCTGCAGTGATTGACATGTGCAGCCAGGACAACGGGGGCTGTGCCAGACATGCAGCGTGTACACAGGCTGGCGTGAACGTCTCCTGCACCTGTGCTCCTGGGTATAGAGGTGATGGCTACGTCTGCGACCCCATAGACCGATGTGCGGACGGTAGGAACGGGGACTGCAGCGAGCACGCCAACTGCATCAGCACTGGCCCGGTGAGTACCCCCCCAGCTCCACAGAGACCCACATGCCTGGGAGCATAGTGCAGGTGGCTGCCATTGGGATGCTTCTGACTGCTGGAGGACAGCACTGTGACAGTGTCCCCTGTTACGGCGTCCTCCAGGCCTGCCTCTCCTCTCCAGTCCCCTCAGTTGTTGTGCTCATCCTGCAGGTTGTTGCTGCCTGGCAGGGGCCCTGCCCTTGGCCTGCTGCCTGGTGGCATTTTTCCCCATTCCTCTGTGTAGGGGGCATAAGCTGTGTCAGTCTGGCATTTCTGGACTGTTTTGGGGGTCCAGGATGGTCCTTCAAGGATGATGCCAGCCATTTTTGCAGAGGAACCAGAGTTACTTTTTGCAGGCCAGAAGATGGGACTGGGAGTATGATGTAGATAGAGCAAGAGTTGTGAGCCACATACCCCAAAGCTCAGCTGTCTTTCAAACACCATGTGATGAAGATTCGATGTGACCTTTTTTTGGTTCGTGTTTGGTTCATGGATGTAGGGGCAGGACAGAGGCTGTGTGGCTTTTCATGTGGCTCTGTCATAGTCTCAATGGGCTGTGGAGGTGTTTTGAAGGTTCATCCCCATCTTCATAGGGGTACAAGGTTCCTCATCTGGCACCCACGTGTTTACACTCAGGCAAATGCCATCCTTCCTTTCTGCTGCAGAACGAGCGGCGCTGTGAGTGCAAGAAGGGCTACATTGGTGATGGGCTCCAGTGCCTGGAAGAGGCCATACCCCCCACAGACCGGTGCCTAGAAGACAACGGGCAGTGTCATCGGGAGGCCATTTGCACCGACCTGCACTTTCATGGTGAGCATGCTCAGCCCCACAGTGTCACCACTCATGTTCCATGCAGAGGTCACACTCCCTCATCCTTCACCTTCTGGCCAGGGCACCCCCTTGGGAGAGCTGGAGGGTGGGATGGCCAAGGGGCCAGAGACCTGTCTCTGCACCTTGGTCTGGTTTTCTCATTCCTCTTTCTCCCTACACGTCATATGGGGAGGACAAGCCATCCTTGTCTGCTTGTGTGATGCATGAGATGTCATCTGGTGGGACTGCACTGCCACTAAAGCACCGATTCCCTCAAGGAAGCCAAGGAGCTCAGAGGAAACCATGCTGCATCCCACCTCACCCTCACTTGAGCATTGTCCAAGTGAGGACATCCCACCCTGCCAGGCAGCACAGAGCTCCTCCATTGGTGGTGCTGGCTGTGCTCACACAAGGGACTTACACAACTGCCACAGGGAGGCTGCTTGCTCTCTGCTCTACTGATGCTCCCTGGCCTTGGTATTTTGCAGATAAGACGATGGGTGTATTTCATCTGCAGTCACCCCGAAAAAAGTATGACTTCACTTACGAGCAGGCTCAGAAGGCCTGTGCCGCAGAAGGTGCTTCCCTGGCCACTTTCCAGCAGCTCTCAGCAGCACAGCAGGTCAGGGCAGGGATGCAGAGGTCGGGCAGGGGATGGCTCCATCGCCTTGGTGGGGTGGGGACATGAAAGGCATATCCCTGGTCCCAGTCCAGGGGTAGCGAGCCCGTGACATGTGGGTGGGTGATCTGCCAGACCTTGTTTGCTTCATCTACATCTGTGAAACCAGGAGGGCTGGTGGGACTGGCAAGACCTCTGGTGGGATGAGACCTCTGGCAGCACCCAGCCCTCTAGGTGCTGGGGGACAGATGCACAATGGGAATGTGCATTGAGGCAGAAAACCTGGCCCAGAGATGGCATTTTTAACCTAATCGTTCATTTTCCTCTGCTAGATGGGATTCCATCTGTGCTTGGTGGGTTGGCTGGACAATGGCACAGCAGGATACCCCACGGCCTACCCCACCCCCAGTTGTGGGGCTAACCGAGTGGGCATCGTGGACTACGGCCTCCGAAGCAACCTGAGTGAGACCTGGGATGCGTTCTGCTACCGGGAGAAGGGTGAGTGGTGCAAGCACATTTCCTGGGGACAATCCTGTCGGGCACTGGAGGTGACAGGGACCTGTCCTCAGAGCATGAGGCACGGGCAGGTGGGTACTCATCCCTCTCCCATTGCCCATGTTGGGAGAGAACATACTGAGGGGTATCCAGAAGTCAAGAGAGAGGCAGGCAGTGTAGCCACCATTGGCCATTCAGGTCACTTCTTGGCTTTCCTTTGCAGATGTGACGTGTGCCTGCCGTGATGGGTTCGTGGGAGATGGGTACTGGTGCAGCGGCAAACTCCCCGATGTGCTCGCAGACCACGCTCGCTTCTCCACCTTCTATTCCGTAAGGGCCCTCCCCTGGGTCTTGGGTAGCCGGCAACAAGGGCAGGGGGAGGGCTGTCACAGGGAGAGGCGGTGGGTGCTGTGTGTGAGGCACAGAGCGCAAACAGAGGCATTTTGTTCTGGAGCCAGGGGCTGTTTCCCGGGCTCAGGAAGGCAAGAGCCTTGAGTTCCCCGCAGCTGGGGAAGATCTCCTGTCTTTTCCAGATGTTGCTCGATTTTGCCAATGACACAGAAGAAGGACTGGATTTTTTCCTCTATTTGTCTGATGACTCCGCTCCCAAAACTCTCTTTGTCCCTCTGAATTCTGGCTTCACAGACAATGAAGTAAGTGAGCAGGGATAAGCAGCCACTCACAAGCGCACGGAATGAACTCCAGAGGAGAGTCCACCAAAGCTGGCATGATGGTGATGAGAAATAGATTTGGGGAAGGAGGAGGAATTTAGGTCAGAGGCACCACTGGAGGTCGCTAGGCCAACTCCTCCAAAGTGCCACTTAGGTCAGGTTGCTCAGAGCCTTCTCCAGTTGAGCTTTGACTGTTCCCTACTGGGCGTAGTATTTTTCTGCCACGTTGCCCATGAATTGAGCTGGGGGCGCTGCACCTAGTTAAGTGGGAAGGGTGAGCAGCAGCTCAGACATTCTCATCCCTGTGACCTGTTGCTTTTTCAGACCCTGACAGGAGAGGAACTGAAGCTCCACGTGTCATCCAGCAACATTGTCCTCTTCAGCTTCAACTTCACAACAGGAACCATCATCCCGTCCCAGTCAGGATATGCCCTCCATGTATCAGACCTCCCAGCAGGCAACAGTACAGAGCACACAGTAGGTCTAACCTCAGCAGAGGTCAAGAGAGCCCACAAGTTTTCACCACATCTCTTTTGAGACCGGGAACAACAGGGAGGCTTTCTGATTGGGTGACATGGTCTCTGTCCTGGGCTGTAGGACACCAAGAGGATCAATGACACCGTGATTGTGGAGTGGGACATCGTAGCTTTCAATGGCATCATTCACGCCATTGCAGAACCCCTGAGGATCCCACCGCCCGTCATTCATCTTGGTCAGGTACGTGTCCCGGGGCACACACAGGTGCTGAAGCAGCTGGGACCAGGCTCGGG
>VZTM01016351.1:77832-107790 GCA_013400555.1 Jacana jacana | reverse complement strand
GACCCCTGCCGCTCGCCGCAGTGAGGGGCCGCTCCCCGCGGGCCCGGCCCGGCCGCCCTCGCCGCGCTCCAAAGGGTGCAAATAAATTGCTCAGCGCCACCCAGTCTCTCTCCCTCTGCCGCCCGTCAGCCCCCAGCCCAGCCCTGCACCCCCGGCTCCCCTCACGCCACCCGCTCCATCAGCCCAAGTGTGGGACAGCCCCTCGGAAATGCCGGCCCGCCGCCATGTACCCTCACCCGCCCCCCCAAATCAGGTACACACCGCATCAGTCACCAACCCCACAGCAACGCTTTTGCTCCATGGGGGGTGCCCCTGTCTGCACTACAGCCATAAACCGGGCTGTGCGGGACCCCTCAGAACCCATCTGTGACACCCACCCCAGGGACAGGCCCAGGCCCGGGAGGGAGCTGGTTAGTCAGTTAGTCACACGCTGCAGAGCAGACGTTTATTGAGCCGTCACACCACAGACAGCACAGAGAGAGACAACTGCCCACATGCACAGCACTCAGGTGGCTGGTTAGAGCAGCTCGTTAGCAGCACTCGCTCAGGCCACAGCCTGAACCACAGCAAGGCACAGCGACCCTCTGCGACAGGCTGGCACATGGAGGAGACGGAGCAAGTGACGGACTGAGACACATGCAGGAGAGAGAGAGAGAGAGAGAGAGCAAGAGAGAGACAGAGACAGTGTCTGTCTGTGTGTCTGCATGTATGTATATTTGTCTGTGTCTGCATGCATCTGTGTGTGTCTGAGTGTGAGTGTATGTCTGTGTGTGTCTCTGTGCATGCCTCTATGTGTACACACTGTACTTCAGCACCTTTCTCTGAGGAGTTTCCTGGCAGAGGGTCCTCCACACCAACCCCCCCCACACACACGCCCTCAAGCTGCCCCATCTGACCCCGCTCAGCCCCTACAGCGACTGGCACAGCCAGTGCGCACCAGGGCCTGTCTGCCCCCGTGCTCACTGCCCCTTTCACCCCTGCCCCCTTTCCCACCCCACAGACACACTGTGCAGCCTGACACACACCCTTCCCAGTGAGCAAAGCACTTGACTCATCTCTTGTGAGTTTTGGGACCCTCCCAGACCAGACACCCCTGGGGATATCTCTTACCTTCCTCCTGTAGCCATCAGTGTCCCACACACCCAGCTCCCTCCTGGCGTGGCCTTCTCCTGGTTCCCAGGTCCCCCCACCCAGCACCCTGCCTGGCCAAAATCACCATCATCCTCAGCCATTTGAGGACCTCACTTTCTGCACCTCCCATCCTAAAGTAGCCCTGACCTGCCTGGGCCTCCACCCTTGTCTCCTCTATGCTCTGACACCACTGTTACCACATTTCCTCATCCTCCTCTCGGGAGACCACGCTCCCCTTTCTGACCCATCACACCCAGCAGCGCTTCACGCTCACAGCCCCCTCCCCACTGGACACCCTCACCAGCCCCTCCCTAGGTTATGGGTGGAAGGCCACCACCGCTGCTGAAAACCAGTACCTTCCCTGAAAGGCTGACCAGTCCCTGCTGCACGTCCCTCTGACAGTCACAACCGGCCATACCGCATCAACTGCCACAACAGTGGTGTCACGCAGCACCACCCCCTCTGAAGTACTGGCAGTGCCTGGCTCTAAACTCACTCAAAAACCAGGCATCCCCAAAACACTTCTTTTTAGACCTTCTGACCTGCTCCCACCAAGCTCTCACACAGGACTTACACATTTGACTAACAGTTACCTACCAGCATCACCAGCTGGACAGACCAGTCTGGCAGGGAGCAGGACTGGGGCTGAGAGCTGCTGGTACCAGTTCCGCATGGGCAACACGCTGCTCCTTTGTCTTCTGTGATGCATTCCCCAATGTGTTGCACTGGTTGCCCAGTCCTGTACCCTCTGTCCACCTTCAGAATCACTCACACCTGGCCCTGGCACACCTTGTCACACCGTGTCACACCTCCCACGGGTTGCACTCACCAAGCACAAGAGACTCTGGACTCCATTTCTGAGCCACATCTCTGGGCACAGAGCAGCAGCTTCCCACCCCCTCTCCATGTCACCTACTCCTACGGAGGAGTCCCGGCAGCTCCCTTAAGGGCCAGAGCATCCTCTGCCCAGCCTGCAAAGCACCTCAGGGAAAGGGATGGAGCCAGTGAAGGGAAAAGAATAAACACACCACCTACACACATACCCAAGTGTCAAACACCCTTTAGTGGTAGGACAGAGGAGCTGCTGGCCCAGCAGCCCCGTCCCGTGTATAGACTTGTGCTGTTGCTCGGGGTACCTGGCCCTTCACCGAATGTGCACCATCTCCTCCAGGAAGGGGGTTTTCATGCAGCCCGTGCAGAGCTGATCCATCCAGAGCGGGGCCTCGTGCTGCAGAGGGGTGCGCCGGGGGTAGAAGGTGAAATTCACGTCGTAGTTCAGCAGGCAGCTGATGGAAGCCATGTAGATATCAGAGAACCGCACCAGCCGCCGAGAGAAATACGTGGGGTTGTGGAAGGTGCGGAAGATGCTTCCAAACTGGGGGTTGAACAGGTTCTTTGTCAATGACCTGAGAAGAAAGAGATGGTGCTCTAGGTAAGTGGAAAGGGTCTCAGGTGGTTCTTCCAATCCCTTAGCCTTGGGCCATCCGCAGGTGTCTCCCACCAGGCAAGGGACACCAGGGAGAACCACAGGCCAACCTCTCCCCAAAATGTGTTACAAAACAGCCCCACTGCAGGCCTGGGAGCCCCCGAGGGACCTCGTGAGTGAGGGGGGACAGTGTGCACCTGATCTCCTGACGCTCCTTCATCCACTCCAGCAATACTTGCTTTGACTCTGCATCCTGATACATCTGCAAAGACAACAGCAGCAAGCACCATGTTGTGTCAGTCCTGCAGGGCACACCTCAGCTCCCCCCCAGTTCCCACTGTAACTCACAAACCCATGAGTCCACTGCACAAGAAGGAGGAGGAGATATTTTTGATAACACAGGCAAGATATTTCATACCCCTATCACTGAATGACTGGAAGGGACATCTGGACATCCTAGTCCAACCCCCCTGCCAGAGCAGGTTCACCTGGAACAGGTTGCACAGGATAACCTCCAGGTGGGTTTTGAAAGTCTCCGTAGACAGAGACTCCACCACCCCTCTGGGCAGCCTGTTCCAGTGCTCTGTCACACTCAAAGTGACGAGGTTCTTCCTCATGTTTAGATGGAACATCTTATGTTCAAGTTAGTGCCTGTTTCCTCTCGTGCTGTCACTGGGCATCACTGAAAAGAGACTGGCCCCATCCTCTTGCCACCCACCCTTTAAGTATTTATAAGCATAAATCAGAGTCACAGCATTGCCAGTTGGAAGGGACCTCTAGAGATGATCTAGTCCATCTCCCCTGCTAAGTGTCCATACTATTCCCACACTAAGCCCAAAAAGCAGCCTCAAAGGCAGTGTATTTACCTGCATTCTCTCTAGCAGCCCCGTCAGAGCCTGCTGCCAGGTCAGGGAGTGCATGTACTGCTCCGTGTTTATGATCCGAATCTCCGTCTCCAGCTCAGGAACGATGGCTCCAGTCCTCCAGCCATGACGCAGCATGAGGTCCTAGAGGTCAGGGTGAAAAAACAACCAAGAATTTGACAGAAAGACTGAAAGTCAAACACAACCCTGTTTCCTAGAAGAAACTGTTCCCTTTATTGATTCTCAGGGGACAGGCATCCATGGCCCATGCCAGCTCAGTCTGGTAACACCCGGCCACCAGCTGTGGAGAAACAGATTCACACAAACTGCCCTTGAATTCACAGACCAGCAGATGGTCTTTACCCACAGAAAGCCCTTCAGGAGCTTTCCCACTACTTGATTCTGCATGACAGCAGAGTGGGGATGCTTGTGTGCCCTGAAAGCTGCAGTTTGCAGAGCATCCTGGAGACCAGAGGACTTGGAGCAGGGCCCTGCCTTGCTCTCCAAGATACCTGCAGCCACAGCAGCCAGGCAGGCTTGCTCCCACCTCATTGGAGAGCAGAGACTTGTCACTTACTGCAAGGTCGCTGTACAGATGGTCACCAAAGTAGAGCACTTTGGACCCACGCCAGCCCGTCAGCCTCAGAAAGTCAAAGAGGTTCCCCTGTAACCACCCACCACAGTTGGAAGACCATGGGTACAGGCCAAACGCTGCCATCTCACCACATGGTACTGGGCAACCACCTCAGCATCACTATCGGTGCAAGTGCCACCTTACCACACACGGATGCAAGCACTCTCATGAGACATCAACCTGCTCGCTCCCCTACCACCCAAACCCAAAGGTTTCTGTCCTGCCCACTTATCCCACTTCCTTCCTGTGTGACAACCTCCCTGTACCCCCTCAGCTTGTCTCAGGCTACAGAAAAGACAGAAACTCTTCCAGCCCCAACAGGCAATTCAGGGAAAGGGCTGTGCTCTAGGGGACAGCAAGTCAAGAGGACTACATGGACTAAAAAGGCAACAAGAGGAGGCAGTTTAGAGGTCAAAAGTGAAAGACACCTAAATTAGAACAGCGTGAGCAATGGACAGGAAGAACCCCAAGTGTTCTGGCTTTAGAAGTTGCTGGGTTCAGGTGATAATGATTTCATCTCTCAGGGTGCATCAGAGGTGAGGAAAGCGCCAGCTTGCAAGGCTTTTGGAGTCAGAAGCACTTGAGGCTGGTTCCACATCACAGACCACTATTCCAACCCAAAAGCTTACCACCACCCACACGTTCACTTAATCAGGCCAGAAACCCAGGCAGATTCACAGCTAAGTGATCCAAACCACACAGCATAGCACAGAGCAGCTTTTAAGGCTTTCCAAACATCCATCCGCCCACAGGGGAGACTTCAGGGACCCCCCTCCCCTTCCATCTCCAGACAAGTTTTCCGTGAGTCACAACAGAAACAAAACCCACTGGGAAAGGAAAAGGTCCCACCAACATCAGCAGACTAGACTGTGCCAGCACAAGCAATCCATGAAAACCTGAGAGCCACTCGCCAGCCATCCCTCCAGCTGGTCTCCAGCACCAGGAAAGCACTAGTGTGCCTGCAAGCAAGGTCCCCCAAAAGCCTACAGCCCTGCATGTGGCCACTGGCAACCTGCTCTTTGCACTGCAATGGGAGCCCAGAACCAGAGCGCCGGGCCTCCCTTGCTGCAGCTGGACAGAAACACGGGGCCAGCCAGGCCTCTGCATTTCTTGGACATGACATTGGTGCTGCTCACTTGAGGGGTGCTCAGGAAGCCATGGCAAAGCAAGGAAATGAACCCTTGGGAGAAGAATGGGCCTTTTGCTGTGCTCTGGTCACCTCAAACAACAGTGGGCCTGACAACCAGGAAACTTGTGCTTGGCCTTCCACTGAGCACAGACCTATTATATGACCTCCAGGAGCTGGCTGGCCCTCTCCCCTCCTGAGATTGCAGGGGAGGAGTGGGAGTACACACAGCCCTCACACAGAAACCACCACACTAATCAAAAAGGAGGGACTAGAAGGCCATCACTTGACCTTGCCAGTCCCTGGTGCAAAACACCAATCCCTGAGCTCCCGTTCGTATGAGATACCCACAGCACAACGGCCACACAGCTGTGCCTCGGGCCAGGAACAAGTCAGCTCAGAGGTCTCTAGCACCATCACCAGCACAGCAAGGTCCATGGCCACTCACACTTGCCAGAAAGAAGCGTATTGTACAAGAAACCAAAAATGCTGGGGACAGGGTGGTCTACAACCAGGATACACACTGTCACACCCCAAGAACCACAATTAGGCAACAACATCAATGCAGTCAGATAAACATTCTGGTGGGGGAGAACTGGAAAGGACCCCAAAATCCCACCCTTCGTCCCTCCTCATCTTTTCCTTTCCTCTGTGCACCATTCATTTGGGTGAGCAACCTGTGACCACAGGATGTGGGTGATCAAGAGCAGGATTTAATTCAGAAACAGCCCCTGTGGCTGAGGTGCACCTTCTCATCTGAGGGAGCTGTTAACCTACTCGGAGAGAGCCTTTGTACGAGATAGTTGTTCCCAGATTGCATGTTCCCAGCTCCTAGCTCTTGGCAGAGCGTTTTGACAGACCCACCGGACAGGCCAGAGGCTTCCCAACAGCAGTACTCAAGGACATGACCTACTTTTCTACCACAGGTCAGATCCCAGCTACTTGACCATGATCTCACTAACAGTTTGCTCCCATGGGATTGGACAGCTCACATAACCAAGAACAAACCGTCCTAAAGCCACAGGCCATTTGTTCTCAGGGGACAGAGCAGCTGTAAGGAGAACACCCCAAGGCAGCAAGTTCACCAGAGTCACAGACCATCCTTCAGACATGCTTGTCCTTCGGGAAGGGGAGAGAGACAGGAACCAGGCTTTGTACCCTATTTGATCACCCTCATTTCTCTGCTCCCTGCCCTACAATTCCACCTTTTCCAACTTTACAGGGGACAATTTAGAGTGAGATGTTTCCACATCTTTGCATACACATCAGATTGTAGAAAGCTCTGCCTTCTTACCCTGAAGGAGCAGGCTATTGGGAGCCCTTCAGGACAAGAATTTCAGGACCAGGACATCCCAAGAGCCAAGAGAAAACTGCACTGTTGGCTTCACTGGACAATGTCAGAAGAGAGCTCCTTGGGTGAAGGCTTCACTGTATGCTGGGGCAAGGGGCATTCACTGACCCCTGCGAGACACGCAAAGGATGTTTCCTTACTACCCCTTCTCGCACATACAGGGAGACCATGGGGGAAAACACTCAGCCTGGCAGAGAGAACTTAGCATGGGTCTTCCTGGGCAGAAAGGCAAGGAGCTGACTAAGTTAACTGGCCCTTCTTTGTCTTTTTTCCTGTTGTCCCTGTCGCTCTGTCTCCAATGCCAAGACAGACAAGGTTTTCAGGCCAGGCAGCTCAAGTATGTCTTATTTCAGCTCTGTCTCCTGCAACTGTAAAAACCTGTGATTGCTGGGAGAGCAGCCTTTTCTACACCTGGCATGAAGCATCTCCCACCATTCTGAGTTCAGCTTATCACACACCAACAGGCAACACAACCCTTGGCAGGGTTTTCCAACATACAAAAAGGCCCTTTCTTCTAACACTTACATCCCAGCAGAAGATGGAAGACTTTTCAGAGGCATACAAATTGCAAGGCTCTTGCTCCACACCATGCCAAGAGACATGCTGAAAGCATTCAGGAGGACAGCATCCTACCAGGTCAGCAAGAGCGCTCTGCGTGTGGAGAGAGGGCATCTCTCGCTGCCACCAGCAGTGCAGAACACACAGCCTTGAGTGTCTTCTTACCCTGTCCTCTAACTCTGTTATAGGCCCTTTTCTCAAGGATTTCCATTTTTCACTTGTCAAGCATCAGTGTCAAACACCCACAAACAACCTACAGAAGAATCTATAATTTTCCCCTGCCCTGACTAAGCAAATTTTCCTCTTTTCCAGTGAATTCAAAGTTTTTCAAGGAAATTCCAAACCTGGAGGCTTATGAGTCCCCACCATTTCAGACTCTTGCTTCATATCCCTTATGCACCCAGGTCACTTTACCTCTTTGTAGATCTTTCCTTTCTCCAGCTGGTTTATTTTGTCCCACTGCAGTGAGCCTTTATCATCCAGTTTCCGAAAAGGTCTGGAAAAAAGAAAGCAGGGAGATGTCAACTTCTTTTGATTTTTGGTGATTGTTACCCAGCAACCTCAATATTTGAATCAGGAAACTTGTTTACCTATGTCTAACAACTGGTAATAAAAGCTCTATGTGGGACCTTCTGGGCCTTCTCCATTATTTTCTCAGGGGAATGGAAAGTGTGAGGGGGAAATACAGTCAATGCAAGTTTTTTGAAAAGGTAACTATTTCATGCCAACATCCCTAACACCTCTTCATGCTTTTCAGATACAAGGAGGAAAAAATAATAATAACACTAATAAAGACTCCCTCTGAAATGCTAAGGCCAAGAACGCTTTGCCGTGAAACACTCTGTGTCCCATTCCAGTCTGGCTTTGCCCCAGCCTAGCAGAGACTGTGGAATGTCTTAATGGGATAAAGCAGTCTCTGTGCTGATCTCAGCAGCTGACCTGAGCTGGCTGCTGTTGTTCCCAAGGGCTTGCCTGGTTACCTTCCACTCGGACAGAAGCAGCAAAACAAGGCTTAAGTTACTTGACTCCCTCTGAACATTCATTCTCAATGGGAACATTGCTCCCTCTTGGGACCCGCGTTCCAGACTGTGAGCTCCAGGATCAAAAGCCTCGGTATGAAGCTGCTCCTGCTGCAAACAGAGCACAATCTCATCCAGAAGTATTGTATGATCCTGAGCTGCCACAGGGTAGAAGGAATCCAGCTTCCACCATAAACTCAATGGCCTAACTTGCCAAGGGGCTCCTCAACCATGAGTGGTCTCCTGTGAATGTCTGCTTTTTTCCTCAGAGAAATCGCCCCACAGCTCTTCATGAGGAGGCTCGCTCTCTCTCCTCACCTTGGATAGATGTACAGCGTCATTCCCCTGGCTCACTAACTGAGTGGACCTTCAGCATCATATAGCCATAAGGCTATCACAGAATCTTCATGGTTGGAAAGGACCTCTGAGAACATCGAGTCCAACCATACACACACAGAACTCCCCTACATCTCAGCCATTAGACCATGCCCTGAAGTGCCACATCTACACGTTTCTTAAATACCTCCAGGGATGGTGACTCCACCACCTCCCTGGGCAGGCTGTTCCAGTGCCTGACCACTCTTTCAATTAAGTAATTCTTCCTAGTATCTAATTTAAACCTTCTCTGCTGCAACTTCAGACCATTTCCTCTGGTCCTGTCATTATTCCCTTGGGAGAAGAGGCCAACACCTCCTTTCAGGTAGTTGCAGAGGGCAACGAGGTCTCCCCTCAGCCTCTTCTTCTCCAAACTAAATGTGTTCAGTTCCCTCAGTCTTTCCTCATAGGACTTGTTCTCCAGACCCCTCACCAGCTTCGCAGTTCTCCTCTGGACACACTCCAGCACTTCAATGTCCTTCTTGTAGTGAGGGGCCCAGAACTGAACACAGTACTCGAGGTGAGGCCTCACCAGCGCTGAGTACAGAAGTATGATCACTGCCTTACTCCTGCTGGCCACACTATTCCTGATACAGGCCAGGATACTGTTGGCCTTGGCCACCTGGGCACACTGCTGGCTCATGCTCATGTCCACCAGCACCCCTAGGTCCTTTTCTGCTGGGCAGCTTTCCAGCCACTCTTCCCCAAGACTGTAGTGTTGCTTGGGGTTGTTGTGACCGAAATGCAGGACCCGGTACTTGGCCTTATTGAACCTCATTCGGTTGGCCTTGGCTCACTGATCCAACCTGTCAAGGTCCCTCTGTAGAGCGTTCCTAGGCTCCCACCTAGTTTGGTGTCATCCACAAACTTACTGAGGGTGCAGTCAATCCCCTCATTCAGATCATCAATAAAGATATTAAACAAAACTGGCCCCAAAACTGAGCCCTGAGGGACACCACTGGCTGCCAACAAGATTTCACCCCATTAATCACAATGCTCTAGGCACAGCCCGAGAGTTTTATCTCCCAGTGGGCCAGACCATCACAGCTCCAGGCTAAGACACTTTACCTACAGGCCATGAAGAAAACCTTTGCCAAGTCAGCAGATCTTATAAAGTCATTTTGTAGGTTTACTCCAGTTTATGATACTGGCCTGGGAAATAAGGGAAGAAAATACATAAAGAGGAAAGAATAGATCTCTCCCTCAAGGGCAGTAATTCCTCGTCAGTCATAAGTTGAGGCAACAAAGCGGACACAAGTTCCCAAAGCAAACAATCCAAAAGCAAAGCAAGGACAGCAGCTCGTCTCTCAGCTAGTCCCTTGGTAGCTCCTAAATGACCACAAAACCCAGCTGCCACGTACAAAGACTTCCACAGCTGCCAATTACCAAACAGCATGTATCTAGTAGCTGAATAAAACAAAAACAGCAACCAAAAAAACCCAAAACCCAAGCCTGGAAAACCCCCCAAAAAAAACCAAAAAACCAAACCCCACAATATTGCTGTGGGGAACAGGAAAAGGAAAGATTTTGGCACACTCTCAAGACCTAGAGCCAAGAAATAGCCCGTTCTCATACACACCATTCCACAGCTCTTTTCTTTCTAAAGATTTATGTACATTACTACATAAAAATCTAAGTTAAACCCAGACCATGGCAAAATTGAAGAGGTTTACAAGACAGACAATTTTAGAAACAGGCTTTCTGCTTGGCACTACCCGTTCTATCCCCTTATTCCCAGACTGGTCAGTTTTCATCTCCTAACATTCCAAAAGGGCAGCAGCAGACTGGATGCCTGAAGGACCTAGATTATGCTGAGAAAACCACTACTCTTTTGGAGGGTGAAAGGAACCATTTACTCCAGGGAAGGGGGCCTGAAACCCCAGGGACACGTACTTCCGCCGATCGGTGAAGAAGTTGGGCTTGTCTGCTTGCACAATGACCATGTCGAATAAGTCCCGCCAGTTCTTGCCAACCATGTGTTTCATTCCTTTGTCCCTAAAGGCAAAGAAACAGAAAAGTTAACAGATCCAGTCCTCTTTTCCACCCAACGCTGCATCTTTACAACAGTCTGTCCTAAGTTTACTCCAATTTCAACAGGAGAGAAGAAAGCACAGGGATTTGTGAATCCCCCAAGGCTGTCTCATGGCATTGAGGACTGATGTAGTGCTTTAACAGTGTCAAGCTATCCCACCCTCTCCCCTGTACCACCCTGGAAAACCCCCCAAAAAGCTGCCACACAGCAAAAGCTGCTAGAAGTAATCCCAAGTGACAGCTCTGTAACGTTGTGGCCAGCCACAACCTCTTTAGAATCCTCTTGTAAAAGTGAGAGTCAATGGTGTAGAGAACTGTGGGGTGCAATGTTCACCACCAGTGGTTCCCAGAGAGCACTCTCATCAGTATTGCTGCAAACCCCACTATTGTACAGCTTTCAGATGCTCACAGGAGAGCTGTGCAGCTCTTGCTGCGGTGACCCTCTGATGTGTAATAACAGTACTCACACAAAGCTAAAGGGACTGTTTGTAATGAGGAAGAGTTTCTTCTTGTGGTTCACCAGGCGGTTTAGCACAGCATAGATTTCATCCCCATGCAGAATATACTGTTCTATACCAGAAAAAAACAGACATCATTAATCATAAGCCTTTGGTCTCAGTCATGACCACATTTCTTTAAATATTGGAACAAACCTAGCCCCTATCCCTATAATAGGGATGCAAAAGGCCTGAGTTAGATCCACCTCAGATAGGCAGATAGTAAACCACCATGTGACAAAATGGCCTTCCTCATGCTCATCCATCCCATCTAGAGGGAAGAGAAAGACTGATAAACTGAAAAGGCTGGCAAAAAAACCCACTTCATACCAAACTGCCACATGGGACAGGCACAGCCACTCCAGGAGTTTTCTTTCCCCTCAATGAAGACAAACCCTTCCCAGATGGTGATTTTGCATGCTCACACCATGCCACGGATCACATCACCCCTTGCTTACGGGCTGAAGGAAAACAGAAACACGAGCAATGAGGTACTTGTTTCCTCTGTTAAAATAGATCCTCCACCTCATCCTAGATACCAATTGGTTCTTAATGCCACTCTACCCTTCAGCCTTTAGGCATGCCCCAATCAAGTGCTTATCAAAGTTCTGTGTCCTCCTGACTTCTCTGACTGCATGTAGGGCCTACACAGTCATCTTACACAGAATACCACATAGTACGACACATCAAAATGGATTTGGCAGCAGAGCTCTATGTAACTCACCCAGATCTTTTTCAATCCATTTGTACATCACTCCTTTCACATGCACATCTCTAATAGCATCCTACAGAAACGGGCAGGGAAAAAAGGTTCAGGTTTACATATGGCATTCCTGTTTCCCAGCATGCAAACCTATTGCCACCACCAAGGACCAATAGAGTAATGACACATCCCTTCTTGCTGAATTAAGAAGCTTCATTAATGCTAAGCAGAGGACCTTGTACAGCAAAGCTCACAAACATGCCAAAAAGAACACAGTGACTCGCTCAGCCAATGCAGTACAAGGGGGAAAACCTCAAAACCCACCCTCACACTCTACAACTTCCTGAAGGGAGGGTGTGAAGAGGAGGGGGTCGGCCTCTTCTCCTAGAGAACTAATGATAGGACTCGAGAGAATGGTCACAAGTTGCACCAGGGGAGATTTAGATTAGGTGTCAGCAAACCCTTTTTCTCTTTGTCAAAGAGTGGTCAGGCACTGGAATGGCCTGCCCAGGGAGGTGGAGTCACCATCCAAGGTGGTGTTCAAGAACTGTCCGAACAAGGTGCTACAATACATAATTGAGTAGCTTAGTGGGTAGTATTGGTGACAGGAAGACGGTTGGACTAGATAATCTTTAGGTCCTTTCCAACCTTGTGTTTCTATGATTCTATGAGAGCACAGTTTCCTTCCTGCCCCTGGAAACCAGAACATGTTACCAAGGCAATCAAGACTATGCAACTCCAAAACCACTTACTGCCCCAGACACTGACTGGCTTTTCTTCCTCCCTGTGCCTGCAGAAGCTCTGCCACATGTGACTCAGAGGATGGGAGCATGGCTGAGGTGAAGAGCAGCAGAGATGAACATCTGTGATTCCAACACGTTCCTCACAGGCTAAAGGGATACAGCTCCTGGCCCCAGATGGTCAGTGGGCACAGGAGAAGCTTCCACTAGGAGGGTGAGGGGCTTTTGCCAAAACAGAGCTGCTGACTTTAAGTTAAAACAGATATTGTCAAGGGCATCCAAATATCCTCTATTTTCCAGGCCAGAGGCCAAAATGCAACACATTTTTGGACACACCCAACTGAGATTTTTCCCAAGTCTCCATCCAATGAGATTTGCCAGATACACAAAACCATTTCCAGAGCAGCAACACATTATGCAGTGTTTGCACACGCAAACACTTGCTTTAACTGTACCATTTTCATCCCTGACAATTTTAGACAGGTAAACAAACACTGCCTTTCCCCAGGACTCTTAAAATCCCTGTTACCCTCCACGTGCGCTCCTTTGGGAGTTGCCCTCTCTGACTGGATTCCTGCACTTGCCACTGACATTGCTACAGTGACACTTGCACACAATGCCACACAGTCACCTGGTCTCCCTGCAGCACTGGTGAAAGCTGCTCATCACCCCAAAAATAATTTGCTTCAAAGCTGTGAGAGAACCAGAATTTACAACTTAGATGGGGGACAATGAAGGAGTAGGCACTACCTTTTCCAGAAGAAGAAGAGTCTCTTTCCATTTGAAATGTGGATTTGAATGGTAAAAGGCAGAGGTCACATCACACCAAGAAACTGAACAAAAAGCAAGAATTGTGCTACTTTCCTAACCCCCCACCCCGCAAATTTCAGAAGAGGCAAAAGGCAAAAAAAAAAAGAAAGGGGAAGGACTATGAGGTTCCTGCAGTTAAAATCTTGGTGGCCTGAGGAGGTGTCAAACAGGGCTCAAAAACTCCTCCAAAGGGTATCAGGATAAATTGTATGTTCTCACTCTTAAATACAAAGTGACCAAACTGGTGTGACAGGAGAGTTTGGTTTACATGTCAGCTTCAACGTTTACCATTGCTGCCAGGTCTGCCCTTTTGACTCAGCGCAGTGTCTCTAGCACTCAACCTGCTCCCAAACCCAATCAGGATTGCCACTGGGAATTCCAGAAGAGTGTCAGGTTCAGACATGCCTTAACACACTGTGAGCCTGCACTGTACTAACAGCTGGGGCTCTCTCAGACACCTGTCTGCATCGGCACCGAAGGATCTCTGTGCTCACGTCTGCCAACCATTCCTGTGCACTCGCACTCAGGAACTGCCCAGAAGTAAGTTTTACAAAAAAATGTTAATCCTCACTGTACAGAAAAAAAAGCAAGAACTCTGGTGGTGAGAGCACAGGACAGTCCCCAGCTTTTCAGAGTAGATTTTAGGCACTGGCACAGATTTGTCTGTTGGAGCTCTCTTTTCTCCCTGTCTCTGTCACTCCTCAGGAATACCCACATCCCTCAGCAAAGGATATGAATACAAATGCCAGGATTAGCACTCAGGAGCTCTAGGCCTTAAGTGCACCATTTGCCCTGTATTGAGCATGTATCAGGCTGTAGGAACCTGCTCTCAAGATTTAAATTAGGAACATATCTATTTTGACCTCAAAAGAAGGTTCAGCAGACACTCTTGACAAAAGGCCTCGGGAGTCAGCTGCATCCCCTCTCCCTATTTTCCCCACCCCAAGAGTGTAAACAACTGGAACAACACCCTAGAAACACGTTAAGGTCTTGTGGGAAGCTGGTTGACATGCTCTTATCAAGCTCTAACAGAAGGTCAGAACATAAACTATAATCCCTGGCTGCAGCAATGCTGTCAGACTGGACCCTTATCACCAAAGAAACAGCTCCACAGATGTGGAGGTCTATTTCCCTCACAAGAAGCCTGAACAGTGTATATATGGGCTGCTACCAGTGGATAAGCATGAGATTACCACAAGGTACAACTCAAAAAAAAACCCTTTCTGTGGAAAATGGCATGCACTATGTCTTGGCTACCAAGGAAGATGCACCATCTATCAACAGAAGACACCTAGGGCAGCACTTACATTACACAATCTCAAGCGCTTACACCTTGCCTACAGCTTTAACTAAGAAGCCAAACAGTAGCCCCTAACAGCTGATAGCCCCACACAGACCTTCGAAATACCAGGAGTGAAGCTGGAGGGCAGTTAGCACCTTGGAGTAACTAGCTCTTGAAAGTGACAGTCACCCCCTGGAAAACTCCCCAAGAGGCTTAGACTACTCCATAGCTGCAAAGGGAAGGGGTAAATTCTCAGAGCAGGCAAGGGCAGATGTTTCACAGCAATCATTGTATACAGCAAATGGGTACACGGTCAGAACAAACCTCTTTGGAAAACAAGATATTAACAGGAAAACACGGAGCTTAAAAGTCTTTTGAAGCAGAAAACATTTACACAAGCTTTATGACATATTTCCCACAGCAGGACCTTCAACCTAACCAGCCCAGGCTCTCCTGCAAGAGATAACGTACAGCAACACCACCTCTATGGTACAGACAGAATTCTAACATGTTCTGAAAACACAGCTTTGAATATTCCCTGGTAGTGCTTTAATTCAAAGGGGCAACAACACTGTCCTATTTGGATACTCATTAACACCCCTTAGGTTTAGGTACTGCAGAGCTCACCAGTGCTAACAAGCCAAGGAGCTCATGGTTCTGATGTGGGATGAGCTATGGGGCAGCTGGGATTTTACTTACAGATATATCCTTGTAAAGATGCACTTGGTCAAACTCAATGCCATGAGTTATGAAGTAATCAATGACTGAAGAGAGCAGCGTCATTTCAGGAAGAGAAAAAATGTCCATAAACTGCTTAAGTGATGGGCCCTGGAAAGCAAAAAATGAAGGAGATATATTAAAAAAAAAACCAAACAAAACAAAAACAACAACAAAAAAAAACACCCACCAAAACACAGACCAAAAAGCTTACTTTAAAAAAAAAAAAAAAAGCAAAACCAACACACAAATTCCTATCAACCATTACCATCTGGAAGCTACTCCAGGCTCACAAAAAGAAAAATATTAATGTGGAAAGTCCCAGCCACTCAGCAAGTATCTCTCTGTTCTCAACCCAAGCACTAACCTGATGCATTAACTCTTGACAACAGTTCTCCTTCACAGAAATCATTAAACAAACCCAGCATCATCAACACATGGGATGAAGGTGGAAGAAGCGAGGAGTCAGTCCTAGACACTAGCTTTTATTTCAACCCCATGCCCTCTGCTTCCCACCTGGCCTCTTGGCATTACTACACGTGCCAACAGACAACACTCTGCTACAGAAACGGCTACGGCCCTCGCTGGAGGTGTCCCGCTGCTGCTCTAAACTGGGCTGTCACACTAGGCACAGGGGCACCAAAGCTGCTCAGACCACACTCCAGTGAGGAATGCAATGCAAAAAATCACTCCAAGGAGCACTCTGCCAATGCCTGTCTGCCCTTGAGTCACTACAGAAAACCCAGAGTGGGCACAGGGAAGAAGAACTTCAGCCCAACAAGCACAGTCAAGCAGAAATGGACAATTAAATCCCAACCTTGCATTAGGCACAGCTGCAGTTCTCCCATCTATTTGCTATCTTTATTGCCTCTCAATCACAAAACTATCAGCAAGTCAACAGCCAACTTTGGCTCCAGACAGGCCTTCCAGTACAATAAATCTTGTTTACTCAGTATGTATCGCCTGTGCAGAGGACTATGGTGACTCTCACTGGTAAGCTGAAGCTGGAATCATTTTTTTCATCTTTCAACACTGAAGGACCAGAGGGGTCAGTTACTAAGGTCCTGTAGATGGAAAGCAATTTGGGAAGAGCATAGACCTCTCAATGGAACCAGCACAAGAGATGCCCTGGCAATCCAGTTACATCATGCTTGTGCATGTCAGCTTTGAGCAATCCACGACTGACAGCTGGAAAGTTGCAACTATCAAGACTTTTGTCCATATTGATGTGTGGTTGCCAAAGGAACATTTCTTACAGTAGCCTTCACCATTTTTTCCTGTTCAGGGATTCTGAGAAAGAAGCAAGAGGGACACAGACAGGCAGCTCCTACAGAAATCACTAGGTATGTGCAGCAAAGCAATGACCTGTCCCACCTTTCAAGACATTAAACAGAGGAGACAGTTAAATGCTCGATGTTAACAGCACCTTGTCAATTATGATTTCATTTTTGTGCCTTCCATCCTTTTCCTACAAGGTAAGCACAGCCTTCCTTACAGCAGGCATAGTTTGGCCAACTTCTGTGGCCAATTATACCTGTTTTATCAATACTAACAACAGGAAAGAAGAAAACACCTGGTACATATGAAGCATCACAGAAAGGCACCTTGGCATAAGCACCTGGTCCTACAAAAGGCCACAGCTAGAGGCAAATTTAGTGCTTATAATTATTTTACAAGTAAGGTGAAATCATCTCAAGTTTGCCAGGAGAGAGGAGAGTTGCACAGCAGGAGGCTAATCAAGTGCAGTTTACTGACAGGTATCAAATTCTAAACAGAAACATCCTATTTCAAAGCTGGAAACAATATTGAGCTATAAACAGAGCACACACTTATCCAGAAAGCAACCACTCAGATTAATTGTTCCCAAGAGAGAGAGAGATAAATCAAAAAGTGGCCTTGCTGGAGACTTCACACAGCAGACTCAAAGGACTATTACCAGAGGAAGCCTGCCCTTCTGCATCTAGCTTCCCCTAAGGCAACTGAACTAACAAAGGGCAAGGAAAAAAGGAGTTCTGAGGGGAAAGGGATGTGAATGGCCCCACTTGCCCACCACATCACACTAAACACTAGAGGAAGAAAAATCTTTCCTAACTTCCTAAAGTTCAGAAATCAAAGGATTTCTACTGCTCTACAGACAGAATCTCAGTTCTTTAGGGTGACAATAAACTTCTGCCTAAAACTCATGGATGCCAACCATATGAATAGTATCCACTAAGTAGGTCTGAAGAGGTGTGGAGGATGATCCTGTTCATGAAGGACAAAACACCTACCCTACCTAAAATAAATGAGACTAGGGCATTAGAAGCACCCTTCTGCTACACACATATAAGTCCTCCCACACAACTCACTGCAAACACCATCACAGCAGGCTGCCCTGGTATCTTAGGAGCTAGATTTGGCCAAGTAACAAGCAGGGGACATCTCCCTATCAGTCTCCAGAGCCATTCAGCTCTAGGCCAATAGCCCTGGTGTTTAGGAATGCTTTGCAGATGGCTTTCACATGCTAAACTGCTAAATAACCTCTGGGGCAAATTCCCACTAGAACAAAAACACACACTGAAACTCACTAGGGACTGAGCCTTTTGGAGTCCAAGGGAGGCTGGAGTCATTTACATACTCATACAATTCACTCTGTTTTCCTAACTGTTAAAAGAGCTGTCGAACCCTAGCAATAAAGGGCTTACAGTACCTTCCCATAGAAGTCGCTCATCTGGTAGAGGGGGATGTGCTGCGTACCACCATAGAGTTCAATTACCTCTTCATCAGGCACTGGTTTGAGCCCTCTAGACACAAAGCAACAAAAATTGTTTGTCAATAATCACCAGTCTGCACAGAGCTACAAGCTACAGAGAAAGAGAAGATGAAACAAACAGGTTCTTTCCTATAACTCACAAATTTCTCTTGCGCAAAAAGGATAGCAGAGAAACCTGAAAGCTCCAGGGTTTCTTAAGACTCACATAAAATCTTTCACGAGACATTCTTCAGATACCTTGCTTGTTCCTTCAAGCTGATTGAGGGGTTTTACCATTTTATCACATTCCAACAGAGAGTTCAGACAGTGGCGTCTCTCTGTACGCTGTCAATCTGCTGACAGGATCCCCACAACCTGTCTTTGGCAGCACTAGGTAACTGCAGGTTTGCAGAGGTCGCTTCCACAAGGTATATCCATTAAATGGAAAGGTGTAGGAAAAGGGCTTTCCTATTCAGTTTTCCTCGAACAAGTTCTTCACTAAAACCATTCAAGAGAGATCTGTTTTTCAGCTAAACACCCTAATCATAGGTATAGCTGTAAGCTGTACCGTTAGTTGACACCAGGTTATCTGGCCACTGCAGGTACTGCCTCTTGCACAATTTTTGATGGCTCTTTACTCAAGCAGTCAGCAACTTTCCCTTTCTCTTTTCCTATTCAATCACAGTAGAGTTACACAGAGAAGTTAAAAGTTGCCTCAGTTGTGCTCAAACCCAAGGGACAGTTTAGCTAAAGGGCACTTCAAGAAGGATAGTTACAAACAGGTAATAGGGGAAAAAGTTTAAAAGCGTTTTAGATAAAAATCTCTTTATGGAGCTGGAGTGAAATATAGGGCAGTACCTACCTCTCCTTCCCTACCCCCTAAAAGCTAGCAATCAAAGAAGCCACTTTTCTCTGATTATGAAACTCCCTTTTTAATATTCTTAGAGTGTTTACTGTAACTGAAGCTTAACAGCAAAAGGGCACAGTTCAAGGAAAAAACCAACATTGGTTTCCATGCTCAGGAAATACAACACAGATTTACAGGAGTTTTGCTACCAATAACTATGAATTACTAATTCTTAGACAGCACCAACACTCCACTTTGGGGCAAGGTTTTCTCCCAGTCTCCAGTCTCACAACTTTATGGAGAAAAGCTTGCCCCACTCTTTCAGCCACTTATTCCAAAGCACACACAGCTTTCCTTGGAAAACAACAGAACAGAAGGAAAATCAGGATAAATTAGGCTTTAAACAGAGACCAGATTCTGAGGCATCATTACTTTACTGACATGTCTGCACTGCTTCAAGATTTTATTTGCACATCCAGGCCCCTCTCCTCTTAGCTTTGTGACAAGGCCCAGCAGACCACTGCTGGGATACACTCCTGCCTGGAGAAGACAGGCCTGTATGTGGACCTCATACAGAGGAGTCCTTTCCTCCTTGCACTGTTTGCTCACAGACATTAACCCAGATATGCTGCAGCTGCAACTCAGACATCACACAGAGTACGTGACCAGATGTGTCATTAACCATTACAAAAAGCTCCAGGTCTTCCCACCCACACTTGGCTTGAAATGCTTGAGAAAAATAACTCCCTGCAATTATGTGCCAGGTAAGCAGTTGAAGCAAGTGCAAACAGGATAAGTTAGCCAAGACTGTGCTCTGCTCAGGAAATAAAAAGAATAAAATGCCATGAACATACACTGAGATTTCTTAATCCACCTTTGCATATTTGGGCATTTAGAAAATGGCTTTCAGAACTGACAGACCTATATGCCGTCCCCAGCTGGACATAATGGAAAGCATCGATCTTCATCAGAAGACTCTGCGATAAGGGATAGATACTGTTAAAATTGAGGAGGTTTACAGTGAAACCTTATTCCAGTTCCAAGTTCCACACAAATGACATTTAGAAAATAAAATTCAATATAAATATTCCACATCAATGTACTTTGAGCTGCACTTACTCCCCAGCTGCTTTTACACACTTATTTATATTGTGACTTTTTTTTGGCCTCTCTGACAAAAGCTCATCTTTCTGTGAGATGAAATATCACTGTCTGTTACACTCCAAAGTTTGTGGACAGGGACACAGTTGAAAAATGGAGGGAATAATGCTTCTTTGACTCAGACAATCTCTTTTTATCTCCCTTCCAAAAGCACACACATTCCAAAGGAGCTTTGTGTGCACAAGAGATCTATTTCTTGTCACATTTATCTTAAGAACTAAGTGGATGAGTTTTGGTTCAGAGTGCAGCTGTGCCCAGTCATTTTCTGCCCTCCATCATTTCTCTCTCTCCCCAGCAGACATTTAAGCAAAGAAGTTCATGAGCACACCAGGCTGGTAACATTTGAGCTTTCTTTCATTTTTTTGTTTCAGGCTCCTCTATTTGTAAGTCATCCCTTCTCCATCATTTTGAAGCCGTAACACAAGTTCTCAGGGCACAGAAAGCAGCCTCACATTAAACCCACATAACTCTGCAACTCAAGTAAGGACACAGCATCAAACTAGCTGTGCTGTTTCTACCACAGTGCAAGGTAATTGATTCCACAGAGCATTCACAACCTTCAGGCACCTTCTTTTATCATGATACAGTATCGGTGCAGCCTGTTACACCGTAGGCAGACCTCCCACTAATTTGTGAGGAGTGCAGGCAAATACACTGAAAGATTTACTTGCACAGGCACTACCCAGTTTTTCATGTGTTTTGCAAACTGATCCTGAGAAGAGAGATCTCACCACCTACTCACTCACAGGGCACTCTGCTTGGCAAGACAAGTAAGCTCTGTGGGTCACTGATCACCCAGAGATTTAAATGGAGTAGGAAACTTCAGTTTCTCACAGATCTAATTCTTAGTCTGTGCAGGCAGAGGGATGAGCACCCTGTTGCCATGCTGTCACCTCAGTTAGGACAAAAGACACAGAAAAAATGTATTGTTTTCTTCTTCATTCTCTTCTCCCTGCCCTGCCCCCCTCCCCCCCACACACTGCTGGAAAACAACAGAACAACATACACAGCCTGTACTGCCTGCTTCCCTGAATTTGCTCAAAGCTCACATAAGAAAAGTTAACACGGTGAAGCAACTTTCCCTGCTGCGCTCCCACCTGACTGCCTGGCTGCAGTAGCCACCATTACATCACTGGGGATCAGGCTTTCAGGGAATCAGTCCAAAGTACTGAAAAGGGTT
This sequence comes from Jacana jacana, assembly GCA_013400555.1. Classification (NCBI taxonomy): domain Eukaryota; kingdom Metazoa; phylum Chordata; class Aves; order Charadriiformes; family Jacanidae; genus Jacana; species Jacana jacana. Next base: position 86,608 of record VZTM01016351.1, on the reverse strand, counting down.
AAAGCTAATAACGCTTGCACTTTGCTTGCCTGTGCTCCTAAGAAGCATGCATCTCAAGTAGCTTGGATCTTTTTCCAGGCAGTCCTATTATTCGGGGTGGGGGGTGGGGAAGGCTTCCTAAAGCATTCTCCTGACAAGTCATTTCTATTATTAGAGTTAGACATAATGCTTCTGTTCCTGGCAAGTACTTGTAGATGCAGGATTGAAGTTTGTTGTTTAAATTTCCTGAAAGACAGAAATGATCACACAAACAAGCTGAGTTTTCTATCAATTAGGTTGTGGAATTAAATGACTTTTAAATTGGAGGGACGTTTACGAGAGGTCCTTGCTAGAATGTCCCATTCTGCTAGAGGCTATGCAAACACAAAGGACATCTTTCCCTGTGAAAGTTTATAAGAAGAACCCAGGCAATGAAAAGCACGGCCACCCAGACTACGTACTTCACTAATAGTTTGGTGATTGATGTTATTGTAAGCAATGACAGGAAGTATTTCCACTAAAAACATAATGCAGCGGCAGACAAAGCCCAGAAGACTGAACTTTGCACAGCTTACCTTTTGTACATCGTAGTGAAGTCCACGTATGGCAAACCCTGGAATGTAGTCATATTTCCCAAGCCCTTCTGGATACTGGCAAGACAGACAATGCCATTGTTAGAGGCACAAGCATTGGTTATCAGCAAAATTATTTCACCTGTTGAGCTGGTTTAGTCCTATTAGTTGTCTCACCCCAGGACAAACTGATCAAGGAACAGATGTACTTAATTTTGCCCCTTCAACAAAGCAAGTGAATGTCTGGAGAAAGAAATAAGGGATCAGGATCCCCAAAACTAGTTTCTCTCATGTAAGGGACACTAGTGAAAATGTAACAGATTACTCAGGCAGTGTGGACACTTGGTAAGCTCAATTCAATGCATACAATTGGGGAAGCACTGCAGAGCCCCTCTAAAAAGAAAAATGTGACAAGAAGAAAATACACAGACCGATCATGTACTGTAAACAGGGTAACCGTTATTGGACACGCTTTACAGCATCATCCACATTGACTTGCACGTGTCAAGTCCTGTATGGCTTCAGTATTGGCCCATGGTTCACATTGATCCACTGTCTGTACCTCAAACCAGCAATTCTGCAGGCATTTATTTCCATAGACACGTAAAACAGACCAGACCTTTCTAGACTAAGGTTCCTGCTCCATACTTATAAAACCTCAGGAATGTAGAACACAGTAAGTTGTCTCACAGGAAATTAATTCCACAGTGAGACAAAGCTGTCTGTAACCAAAGATTGTGAAACATGAAATTTATCTCAATAAAGCAAGTAAATGACACATGCGCACAATGTGGCATTTTCCAAGCATGTCTGGGGTGTCACCAAGAGAGCAGTAAGCTTAATTGAGTGGAAATTCCTAGCACATCATTACCTTGAATTGTTCTATCAGGATGTCTCTGGCAGTGTTGAAAATCATAGAGTGTAGCAAATTAGAATACTGCGCTAATGTGTAATCGTAGTCAAAGCCGTATATCTCAACGTCTCCCAGACTGATCTCATTGTTAGCGTAGATAGCAGCCGGGTTGAGGAGATTGCAGACTCCTGGTGGAAGGAGATCTAAGAGAAGGGAAAGGGGAGAGGTTAAAGAAACTGAGAGGATCACTGAAATTTCAACTTTTCGCTCGGGGCCTGACAGGAGTTGGAAGTACCAGAGAGCAGCAGCAGCAGCAAAGGAACACAGTGCTGCTCTCGAAGGCTGCTGCCCTTAACCCAACTCAAATAATCCTCCCTGTGAAAAAACACACTGTGAAGCCTCTGGCTGCATCTGGCGATGATGCTACCAACCCCTTGCACAGTAAGACTGACCTTTTGTGTCAGGAAGCCCCAAAACAATGTCTTTGGGCCTCTAGCCTACGTGAAGCAAAGCAGAGCAGAGATTTTGAAGTGTCAAATTTCTAGCTCACAGCAGGCTCACCAACACAAAGGGTAACTGCAATAAATCAACAGAAAAACATGTGCCCTCACTTAAAACTTGAGCAAAACAAACAGGCTAACTCTGCTCTCTGAGAAATCTAGATTATTTGAAATGAGAAATTTTGAGGTTTGCCTTTTGACATTTTTTTCTCACAGAAGCAGCCAGACTTCACAGAGCAACCCTGCAGGTACCATTCAGGCTTTTTAATCACTATTAATCAGCAAGATGAAACAAGGTTCTGTACAAACACCAACAACATGTAAAAAATAGCCCAACACATTAAGACTGCTCTTGGAGCACTTAGTGCAGCAACAAGTTATCTGCTTTCCTCTGATAAACAGCTGTGGAGACAGCTCAGTCCCTCTGTGTGCTATTCAACTTCAAAACAAGGGGACTGTGCAAGATGCTTGTGAATAACAGTCTAACATTCACTCCCCAGACCACTGGGAAATATATCCCTTCTGAGAGCCAGTCTGAGAGCGGAGAGCTTTAGCTGCACGACAATGGGAGAGACAGGAACAGACCCCTCCCCAGGCTTCCCGCCCCACGAGAGCTGCCCATTGCAAGATGAGAAAGAGCAATAAAAATAGTGCCCTGTAACCACATCCACACTGGGGAACAGAGAGGGGAAGGAGACATTTCCTCCCCCCTTAAAGATGGGTAATTTTCTCTTTTAATGATGGGAAAAGTGCAGACATTTTCCAGATCCTACACAGCATCAGTGGGTAGGATGGTTTTTCCCTTCCTACCTTAACTTTTGGCTTTTAGCAAGAACCCTGTGACAGTTCTTTAGTGCTTCCTTGCTATAAAACCAAGTTTCATCTGAATCTAGAATAAAAGAAATAGTATTAGAAAGAGATACCAGCTGTTCCCAATAAAGATTCTGTCTGGAACGATTACAAAATTTAGGTAAAAGTCCAAAGTACATTTGTAAGCACTAACCCAAAGAGGTGACATTTCTTTTTCAGGGGAGACACATTATAAAACATAACCATACCTCTCTCCTAACACACTTTCCTTTGGCCTTTCACCAGCTCAACTAGTGAGGAATTAATAGAAAAGAAAGCAGTATTTTAAGGTAGAAGGGCTGACTTACTGGCAACACAACAAGAGCCCTTTTTCAGTGACTCTGCTGGTGGCAAAGTTCCTGGAAGAGGCTGAAGAGGGTGGATGCAATCAGAGTACTTTCCAGTGGGATTACAAAAAATGCAAAATGTAAATAGGATTCAGATGATTGCAACTTTCATCCTCTCATCATAAATGCTTTCTGCACCATGAACAGAGCTCCATTTCCATTACCTTAATTAAACACTCAGAATTTGTAATCACTCTGGTGATTATCCTTAAAGAAAAACCAAACCAAGTAACAAACCAATACAAAAAAGCAAAGCAAACCAACCACAGAAAACCACAAACTTCTTGAAACCTGGTTCACTAAGCCAGGCAAGTTATAGGAAGATCTTTTTCTAAGGGTACACTGGGATTTGCACAGAGTTATTTTTCTTCCTCCCAAGGAAAATTACACAACCCTAATCACATCACAGTGCAGATATGCAGTGCTTTTCTTTCCTAATGAAAGCATTCCTTTTCTTTTCTTTACTAATGACAAATGCACTCCACTTGCTGCTACTGTATCCTACAGAGCGGGCAAGCTTTTCCAACTTCACCATTTGCTAACACATTTATGAAAACACGTTTTGACAACCTAATAGCAGTGCAAAATACCACTGCCTGAACCCCAACTCCCCTTTCACAGAAGACATGAGACCCATCTAGATTCAACAATATATGCCTGCCACAACTTTTGCAAAAATACAATCAGGAAAAACTAAGGGAGCGCTAGCAGTATGATTTTGTAACAAGTAAAGGGTAGTCTGAGATTTGCCAAGCACATGAAGTCTTATCTGTGATCAGAAGCATAAGCAGTAACTGTGCCACACAGTATGATTTTATGAAGTATATTTAGACCCACTGGATGAAGTCATAGGCCTCCCTGCCAGCCTCAGTCATACTGAGCCTCTCTGCTGTCCTCTGACAGCCTCCTGCCCAGCTTATTTCACCCTCCTCAGACATTTTTTCACTAATGTAGGCAGCATGTTCTCTCTTTACCTCATAAGGGCCAAAGAAAGATGCATACAGCAGCCAAAAAGCTTCATCATCATTGCCTCACATATAACGTGTTCCCTATGCACACTTCCCGGAGCACTGCGTATCCACTTGCTGCATTTCCTTATTGCACATCATCGTAACCAAACCAAACTTGCAGCAGCTTGCTGACAGCTTGCACTTTCCATGCCATCATTGTCCATCCCAAATTTACAGTAGTTTCAAAGTCACTGATCTCCTAGAGAGAAGGAAGGTTCTGGGTTTCAGTCCAGAGACTCTTGCTGCACGTTTGGCTCAGTGTAAATGCCTATTTGCAGCACCCGCCTCAATAGAGCAGGTGGTGTCAGTCTCCTCTTCATGCTCAGTCTCTCTGCAGGTTCAAACCACATCAGGGAAGAGACAGAGTCTGGAGGACACGCAAGATCTGCTCCAATACCCCAGCCCAAACATGCCTGGCTTAATGAGTCAGGTTTTGAGAAGTTTTGGGGGTTTCTTTGGTTGGTTTGTTTTGCTTTTTTGTGTTATTTTGTTCTTTGGTTTGGTTTTTCTTTAAGGATAATCACTGGAGTGGTCACAAATTCTGAGTGCTTAAGCAAGTCCTGGGCTTCTGACTTGGGCTCTGCTGATCTGCAAACAATCAGTGGGTAATCTGCCAGGGATCTTTGCCTCAGTTTGCATGTCAATACTGATGACACCCTCCAGAAGCCCAGGAGGATGCCATTTTTCAAGAATGATAGCTTTTGCTTTTCCTCTACCAAGACACCAAAAGAGATTACAGGACAGATACAATAAATTACAGCAAGAAGGGGAAAAAAAAAAACAACCAAACAAACCCCCAAAAACCCACAACCACTTTTGCTTATTTTAAAAGAGTTATAATCCCAGCTAATCTTTCCATCTGGGTTCTAACTGGAAAGGGAGACGACATCACGGTTAGTCACTGTCTACTCAGCACTTCACCCAGGAAGTATGATCTAAGGGAGAACCAGCACATGTACGTTTGAGGACAGTGGGGAAAAAACAGCTCTTGCAATAGATACAAACCCCTGGAATCTGCATACTTGCACAATTTTCTCTGGTTTGCAACTCTGATGGTTTTAAGGGAAGTGTCTGCACATCCATGGCACATGATGAAACTCAGCAACAAAGGCAGACCACAAGAAAGCGCGTTTGATCTCATGAATTTTTTACACCTGGGTGTAAATGCAAAGGTAAACACACATCATGTCCTTCATTTTACTACTATGAGTGTCGTAACAACTGCTTAAATTGGATTATCTTCCTTAGGCACAAGTGCCTCTTCCCAGGTAATAGCCCACATTGTTAGAAAGCAATAAAACTCAATCCCCGATATGACAGCAGAGATGGAAACAAAAGCAGGTAATGAACTGCAAACAACGGTTAGAGACGCCGAGCCACCATATGGCCCCTTCTGATGTGAAAAACGCGCTGGTCAGGAGGTGCCAAGCACGTTCTGTGCTTTTCTGAGCTCCCGGGGGTACCAGCGGCAGCACACAGGAGCTGCTGCCGCTCTCTCAGCCCCAGACCCAGCATGTTAGTGAAGTTAGGTTCATGAATGATACATTAAAAAAGCAGCTCACGCCCATCTAACCCATCTCTCACACCTTTTGTACGCCCAGAGGACATCCGTCCTACCTTCTTTATGCGACTAGCAGGGAAAAGAGCAATACTGAAAAGTATCCTCCCCGTTCTTCGTGTATCAGAAAGTTCCCTTCGCTCACACTGACTTGCTTTCCTAAGACAAACTGCCAGTTTTTCCTCCCTTCAAGCACCTCTTTATCCTTTTGAATTGGTGTTTTGTATCATTTCACAGCAATTCCTGCAAAGCACCCTAACCAGCCCAGGCAGATGCCTCTAACATGATGGTGTGGAAACAGAAATATTACTTAAAAAGCATTAAATGACAGAGGAACCATCTTAAAGAAGTGCTGAGAATCACCTCTCAAGCACAGTCTTGAACTTATGCCTCGATATTTTGGGTTTTCTCGCCAATGAAATTGACACAAACCAAAAGCAATATAAAAAAGACCATTTTTTTCCAAAGCAAACTTTTTTTTTACATACACAGAGGCATTACAAATGCCAGTATATAACACTTCTTTACAAGAAAAAAACCTTAATATTTAGGAAAGTAGAATTTGGAAGTTAATGTAACTGGCCACACTTCCAGTTCTGAGTGTTAACTGTCATTTTCAGCCCCAGCTCAATCTCTAGATACCACAACTCATGAAACACACACACACTCCCTAAGCAATTTGCAGGGCATTTATTATCACAGCACTAGACTTGATTCCTGGTTTGGCAAAGAGACCCTTAAATCCTATTGTCTGCTTAAGATTAGAGACACAAGAGAATCAAAATACGCTGGATTGCAAAAAGCCACCTGTGCACCACCCCAGAATCACCACTGCAGTGATCACACAGGGGTGTCACTATCTCTCCCACTTCCAGACAGGATGGGCACATGCTGCTGACTGCATCGTGTGTTATTTAGATACGAAACTATCTCTTGATCCACCCAAACTAAGAAGAGCAAGGACTCCCTCTGAGCTACATCCTCAGCGTTATCAATGCCAAACCAAGTTTTTATCTGCAAGCTTATCTGCTCACAGTGGTTCTCACACTTAAGCACGCTCGAGCTTGTTATGCAGAGGTAAGAAGTTAACAGTCATTTTAAAGGTTCATTTGGAAAGCTAATCTATTGCAGCTATGTTCACAAGTCTGAAAGACCTAGGAAAAAACATACACACTGATTTACAGCCAAATACTCACTTGCCAGTCCCATTGAGTTTCAGGATTGGATGTTTCCCAAGTGCAAGACTTCAGACATTGCTTACTGAGAGAGCATATATTGGCCTTCCCTGGCATCAAACCAAGGTACAGCAAGTCTTGCTCTAAACCACCGCTCCGACACGTGCAATTACACTTTTTGTTTTGGCAGAAGGAAAAAACCCCAGGCTAAAGTGGAAGCAGTTAGCCTCAATTTCTTACAGGTAATTAAATGTTGTTTGTATTACCATGATCAAGCCTGGCAGAACACAAATGTGTTTCAACAAAGTTGAGAATTTCTGGTTCCTGGGCTCTGGCCACCACTGAGCTTTACTGCACAGAAGCTCTCGTACTACACAGCCTGTCCTAGTCCAACTCGGTCTGCATTTATCACTGGAATCCCCTCTATGCAAAATGCAACACTTGCTCTATAAATCAGGTCCTAAGCAAGAACTGGTTTGAAAACACATAATAAATTCTCTTGTCAGAGACCTTTCTCCAAAACCAATACCAATAAGTGACAATATAGGACAAAGGACTCCACAAAGGTGAAGTTCCAGAGAAGGAAGAAAAGGTGGTACCACAAGAGTCTTCTCAAACTCAGTGTTGATGAGTTGATGAGTGTCAGATGGGACAATGTTTTCAAATCCATAACCCAACCACAGACCTTCACTTTTACATAAAATCTTGTACTGGAAGGTGGGGGAGGAAGGAATGACAGAAGTTGCCAGTGTTCAGTGAGACAGTTCTTCCAGATGCCTATAGCTGGCTGCCGTCATCTTCCAAACCCTTAGACAAACAAAAGCCAAGGGAGAGAGCTATTCAACAGCAGACACAAAGTCAAACTTCCTAGCTCTCTACAGTGCTTACCTTAAGCATTCCAAGAATCGAAAAACCAGCAGGAAAAATGTTCCCTGCCCTTATGCCATGAAAGCTATTCTTTCACATTTTTAGGAGAGTTTAATACAGTGGGGATCTGCTGCTGCCAGAAAGACCGCAATTCTGCTTTATGCATGGACAGCTTTGGCAAGTGGCATGAGTCTTCTCACTTAGCAAGGCATCAACGTACCTGACAACCACGCAAGTTCTTGGTCAGAGGAGTAAAACCACACACACATGCACGTGCACATACACATAAAAGGGGTTTCACATCTGTAACACAAACTGAGCTCAGGGTGAGGATACATCCTAGCAGTTGTAGCATCGGTCTTCTCCACACTCACCCTTGTGCCAATGGTGAAGTACAAGTTGGACCCCAGGCTTCTCACCACATCAGCGAACATGACTACCTATTCCTAGTCTAATGACCTTTCCCTATCCCAAACAATGGCAAATTACAGAAAAATGCTATCAGCCCTTCATTTAGACCATTTGTCATGATGATACCCACGTGTGGGGGGTCAATTTTGAAGAATCCCTCACACTCTGCGTGACCTGAAACACTGAGACCAGTAGATGGATGTTGACATAGGGAAACCCAGGATGGGGAGAGGAAGACCAGGGACAGATTTAAATAGAAATAAAACCGTCTCCATGGGCCAGGGGCTATGGAGGCATGCTGATGGCATTGCTTCTAACCCCAGCAGCTGCCATCTGTGGGCACATGCCCAGCTCTGCAGCGCGTGGAAAGGCACCAAGATGCAAAGACGAGGGGAAAAAATGAGTGGAAACCTCCCCCCCTCCCCGGAAAAAAAAACCGAAGGGAAAAAAGCCCAAGCCCGGCAGGACGTGGCAGTCCCAGCACCCGCAGGCGGCCCTTACCGTAGACCAGCTTTTTCATCTCGTGGTACCTGGCCCACAAGTAGGTCTTGGTGTCGGCTCCCTCCGCCGGGAGGGGCTGGCTGCCCGCTGCGGGGCCGGGATCGGCGCCGCGCCGGGCTCTGCCGGTGGCAGCTGGCTGGTGGTCCCTGGGCTG
>VZTM01016351.1:43891-77593 GCA_013400555.1 Jacana jacana | reverse complement strand
AGCGTAACGGGAAGACGGGGGGACTGCGGCCCTACTCCTTGGGGCTCTCCCAGAGGGGGCTTGGCCTCCCAGTGGCGTTTTGCCGGCGGTGCGCTGGGAGCCGTTGTAGGTGCCGTTCGGCCTCTCACACGCCTCCCCCTGTTTTCTTCTTGAGGGTGAACCGCTGCAGGCGTCCATATCCCCCCCGCGGTCATGCTGGTGAGCAAGAGGGTGAAGCGCCTCTTGCAGCTGGTGCCTGGGAAGCAGCGCTTCGGCGTTTACAGGTTCCTGCCCTTCTTTTTCCTCCTCGGGGGAGCGATGGAGTGGTTCATGATCAACGTCCGCATCGGCAAGGAGACCTTCTGTGAGTGAGGGCCGCGGGGAGAGGCCCCCGCCCCGGCTCTGACCCGGGACCGGGTGCTGCAGCACCTGCCGGCGGTGAACACGGGGGAGGCGGCTCCCCTTCACAGCGGCACCGTAACAGGGTCCCGTGGTGGGGGGCTCACCTGGAGGGTTTTAACGATAATCAGCAAGTCAAACACTTCTCCCTTTAGCGCGGGGTGTCTCCCTGGCAAAAGATGCTGCGTGCAAACAAACAACAAAACCCTGGGCTTAGAAATTGTGAGATTTTTCTGACATTGAAAAAGACTTACCAGGGCAATCAAAATTCAAATGTAGGTCTGGGTTCACCTTTTTAATTGGAAGAAAAAAAAAAAATTGAGCCATGAGAACTTGGCTAATGGCACTTAATTTTTAGAAGCTAAAAGCATTTTGTTTTAATGTGGCATTCTTCCCTTCAACAAACCATCCCTGGCAGGGGTTGTGCCCAGGCTGGATATGTGTTTGAGTGCCCCTTCTCCATGGCAGGGAGGTTGGAACTTGGATCTTTCAACCTAAACATTCTGATTCTCATCCTTGCTAAAAACTTTTGCCTATTTGAGAAAAAGGATCAGCTCTACTGTACATTATAGGAGAATATTCTCATTTTCACAGGAAATCTAGTTGAATCTCCTGCAGAATAAATAAAATGGCTTGATACAGTTTCCATAGCTGACAAACTCAGCTGCAAACAAAATTGCTTTGCTCATTTCTGAAGGCTTGGGTTTATTGTGGCTTTTCAGTTTAGTATTTCTGAGGTGTACCTGTAGAGTAATAAAGTCAGGTTAGAAACTAAAGCACATCTGCATTGCAACCATTATATTTCAGCTTGAGCCTTATTTTCCTGAAAAAAAAACACCAAAATTGCTATGCCTAGAGGATACTATACTGCAGTAACAATAGTTGTGCAGTTTAGCCTTATTACTGCTCCACGATCCGTGCAAAGTGATAAGGTACAAGACAGCCTCTTTTCTTTTTTTTCTGGTCAGCAAAAGATATTGTTGGGTGGTGGATATTTAGGGAAGATCAGGGAAGGCAGGAAGAATAACTAGGAAGACTATGAAGGTGGCTGTATTCCTGAAGGGTTTTTATTTAAGGGGGGGGGAGGAGAAGAGTAAAATACTGAAGCTATGCTGGCAGTCCTCAGGCATTGACTTTGTGCCTCTCCCTTCATTTCCCTTTGGCTTCAGCCAGTTTTTCATTTGTGTTTTTAATTACCCTCACGGGGATGGTAGACAAGAAGTTACTGTATCACACTGGAAACTTAGTTTTGCTGTAAAAACATATCATCAGGACTGATGGGAAGAACTTTAGCCTGGATGGGAGGGAGCACATGAGCCATGAGCTATTTTTAAGTAGTAATAAGGATTTGTATTGGCTTGAGTTTTCAGTTGCCTGCCAGTGCCTGCAAGAGAAAATTGGATTGAAAAGTTTTTAAAAAAAGATAACAGGCTTCATACATTTAATACTGTCTTGCTCTTGGAAATGCTAATATCAAAAAATCTCTTTCTGGCAGATGATGTTTACCGTAGGAAACGATCCGAAAGACAGTATGAAGCAAGGATGGAAAAAAATGAATTTTAGCTGGAAGAATTCAAGGGGAAGGTCCTGAATGCTTCGACTCTGTTAATATCAAAAGCAGCATTACTGCCACGTTGGTGGTAGGGGAGGATCTCTGCAAGATGAACTGTAATCCATAAGTCTGTGTAATATACTTGCAGATGGTTTGGGCAGTTTTATTCTATCTACTTCATATTTTTATGCCACTTATTTAATGTTTGTTCAGTACTTTTTAAATAAACCAATCTGAGTAAACAGTCTGGCTACAGCTTTTCTTTGCCTGGTGAGGGACAAAGAAGCGTTACAGATTGCATACACAGTGTCTGAGAACAACAGAAAGAGCCATTTTTTAGCTAGTTTCCTTTGTGCTGATAGAAACTGCTCGGGAATCTGACTTGTTTTCTTTCCAATGCGGCATAATTTTAACTAGACAAAAAGAGGACAGACTTGCAGCTCACTGTTTACTCAGCCCTCACTGGAAGATGAGCCGAGCATTCAGGCTCTGCTGCCTACAGGTGCTGTAACGCCCAGTGCTGCGACGCTGGCGGAGCACTGAGCCGAGGGCGTTGGGGGAAGAGTCTGATGCATTTACCTGGTGGCAGCCACACGCTGCGAGGAATGTACAACAGCAGCCTCGGGAAACCTGAACTGTGGTTGCAGGCCTTGTTTCCCCAGAGAACACAGGTCTAACTGCTCCATCCTGCACAGCTTTTACTCCCCAACAGTGACACCAGCGACGGGTTCAGCAGAGTGGGTGAGAATCATATCTTCCAATTAACTGCTTTATGTCTGATGGTATGTGTATATGCTGAGGGTTCCACAAAGAAGCCAATTCTTAAGATCAGGCTGAAAACAAACCTGAGGGAGTTCATACACTTACATGCATTCCTGTGCTAATTCCTAACAGCATGTTCCCCCAGCAGTAGGTTTTCATCAGCTTTTCATCAAAGGCAGCGGTCGTTTTGGTGCAGGTGCTCAATGTGCTGGCAGAGGGTAACTGCTGTACTTGCTGTTGTGTCTTCCAAGGACTAATCTGGAGGCCTAGGGCTATGTGTGTTTCCAAGAGATATAAAAAAAAAACTGACAAAGAATTAAAGATGTGACTGTGCTGCTGCCTATTTGGACTGGAGAGCAAACAGAATACTTGAGGAGAAGTTACAAGAACCTGGACTTTGAATTTGGTTCCAGGGTAGAGCCTGCATTCAGACCCTCATGCATAAGCTTTTTTGCAGTCGCAGATCATCGTGCTGAAGTAAATCCTGACTGGAGCAATACATTACAGAATAATGCATTAATAAAACCCCAGATTTTGAAAACTGATGAGCTTTAGCTCCGTTTGCCCTGCTGTATGGAACTCCCTTGTGCTTGGTTTCCATAGAACAAATAAGTTTTTTGCTATTGTTGAGTATTTTAAGGAAAAGTCCTTTGCCCTTGTTACTTTCAATACCTGGGACCCTGGTGTGAAAACCGCTGGTGGCTTCCCTTAAGCCCTGCTGTAACCCCTGAGTGTGTCACAGCCAGCAGTGAGTTGAGGTCCAGTTTTTCACTCCAGAGCTCTGGCTTATTTTGCAGTGGTGTTTCCCATCTGCAGCAACGAGCAGCAGCCATGGCTGGAAGATCTCAGGTGGCTCCAGCTAGGTACGCACCGAGACAGGTTGCAGTTGCTCACGAGAAGCATGGTGTGAGCGAGTTCTGCTTGCGACCAGTGGCAGGAATAAAGTCCTTTCTCTGAGCTGGCATCGTACCATTTCAGGTAACACAGCTCTGTTGTGAGAGAAGATGAAGCTAGGCATTAGAAATCTGAACTGTAGTCTTCATTCCACAATGTGTTTGCTAGTGCTGGTCCTTCAGCATTCTTCCATTTTGCCAGACTCTCGCTGACACCGCAAATAAGAGTAACCAGAAGGTGCCCATTCCAGTACCAGGCACACTTGGGGATTTAGTATTGATTTTAATCTACCCCCAGTCTTCAACAACCAGGGTTTCTCAGTTTTATCCCCGATGACTCCTACTTCTGTGCCTTTTGCTTTGTCCAGTGATCTCTTTCCCATCTTTCTGGCTCTCATCTCCCCACTTTGTTCTAATCCTGCAGCTTCCCGCCATCCTTCTCCTGTGGTGGTGGGCAGTGGGGAAGAAGCAAGAATTCTCCCTTGGCTCAGAGCTCAGGCCAGCAGGAGGAACACACCGCTGCTGCTGCTGTTACGCACCACGGGAGAGAGCCAGGAACACAGCTTTTGTTTCCAGTGCTGCTGAGCCCCTGCCAGTTCTGGGGCTGAGCACGTCCGTCCCTTCTTCAGGGAGTTCATCTGGTGCCAGCCCAGAACGCAGCTCCGCATCGACAAGCAGTGGTCTTGTGTTCACTTTGCTGCAGGAGGTTCTGAGAATTAGCAAAGCATTTCTGCTGAGAGCTTTCCAAATCATCTAAGTCAGTCCTCTGGAGATAGCAAGCATGGAAAATTTCCACTCAGTAAAGCAGCAGCAGCGGAGAGTCACCTGCCAACAAGCACTGTGATACTTAGGTAGGAACAACGCTGCTCCCGCTCCAGCACCGCAGAGGGGACAATTTCACCGCTGATTCAGAATGATCTTGTGGAAAGAACATATCTATTAGTTGATGGGTTCCCTGCTGCTGTGCACCCAAGGAAAGACTGCCTGTTGAAAGACCAGTAGTGAGCCAGGGAAGTCCTGAAAAGTTCTGGTAAAGGAAGGGTGTATATGCCTGGCCTGTACTCCTCCCTGGAACAGGGCTACAGCAGCTTCGTCCCAGCTTTTCAAGAGCAGAAAAAGGAAAATATAGTCGTTATGTACTGGTGAATTCCTCCCTGGAGCAAAACTTTTACTGTCTTCAGTGGAGGTGAGCTTTCACTTTGGACTTCATACAGAGATACAGAACTGTACCTGCATTCTGGTTATGGCCAGTCCCGGCTCCTTCCAAGAAAGGAGCAAAAAACTGCAACAGGCACTGGTGGGATGACTGGTCCTGAAGAATTTCCCAAAGCTGTTACTAGATGTTGGTGCTTTGCACCAAGTACAAGGATTAATTATAGTCCTCCCAAACCCCATCCAATGGAAACTGAATTTGGGCACTCCTTGTAGAAACAGTTGCACAGACTTCATGAAGGATCAACCATACCTCACCAGTTTTGTCCAAGGCTTTTGTCCTGCTAAGTTTAACCACACCACATACTGGTTCTGCTCTGCAATTCACTGTTTCTTTTCATGTCTCTCCTGCTGCCTCCTTTAACAGAAGATCATAGGTGCAGCCAGACTTCTGCACTGGATTTTCTCTCATCTATGGATGATTTCAGTATCTCAGACTGAGCAAACAAGATGTGGGGGATGATGAGAATTAGTCTCCTCTGTGTGACTACACCATCCACCATCACATTTTGTAAAGGTGAAGTTCTGTAAAGCTGGCAGCCTGCACGACAGGCAGTGGTTATTTCCTGGGTCCAAGACATGAATGCATGTTAACTAAATATAATGTTATTTGTTCTGGTTGTTTGAATTCTTCTTTCTAAATTGTATGACAAAGGCACCTGGAGACTCAAGAGCTTGATACCACCTAATTTTTCTTGCCATCTGTGGTATTAGAGAAAATTTCTATTCTGGATTTTAATTTTATTGTCTAAAAGATGCTTTTTTCCTCCCATATTATTGCTCTTGTTATACAGCTATATAAAAGAGAGTCCTGAACCAGGTTAGCTTCCAGTATGAAATTAAGGCTTGCTGTTTATTTTCAAAGCAAATAATGTGAGGACAACTGGGACTGACTGAATCTTATCATCTCCACTCAGCTTGTTCCCAATGCACCATGTGTTTTTCAAGATTTACTGTTCATGCTCTTTATGGCTCAATTTCCAACCATATTTTTCAGCATCACCGCTCTGAGCACCTACCAGGCACGTCTTGCAGTAAAGAGGACAATATTAAAAGGATTCTGTACCCACATACAAACAAGCACGTACCAAGGACTTGATAAAATCTGGATCAGCAACACCCAGAATTACTCGAAATAAAATCCTAACCAAAGTCTTGATGGGACACTCAAACCTGGTTAATCCAAAACACTTTGCAAACTATTTTTATTCAAATTAAAAAGACTCAGGTAAACAAAGTGATGGTACATACATGTTATAAACCTGGTTAGCAGCTTAACCTTCAGGAGTACAAGATCTAAATGAAAAGCCAAGCATGGATTAACCAGGTCCGAAAACATACTGGGGAAAAAAAAAAAATCACCAACATCAACGTTTTGAATTTTTACACAAACAGTAAATTTTCTCATGGAAGGGAAGGACTGAGAAAGAGAACAAATAATTATTAGTTGTCTCCAACTGCTTTATGAAAATACCGGTCCTGGATGAATCTATTTTCCACTCTCACAGAAGCCAACCATTTCCCATACATACTTTTATTTTAATATGAAAGTGTTGTTTACGCCAGTACAATGAACGGCCGTGGAAAACAAACGAGGGGTTCAAACACCCACAAAGAGAGAGAGAGAGAAAGACAGACAGACCTCTTTTTTTTTTTTCTTTTTTTTTTTTAAACCAGAGTCAGAAAACAGTTTCTTTTGCTGGTTTTGAATTCTAGACTGTAGCCGTTATACCCTAAATTTTACTGCGATCAACTGAAATGCCTCCTGTATACAGAGACATGATTTTGAAATAAATAAACAAAGCTTAAAATAATTGATCAGGGCCAGCCCAGTGGCTTACTGGTAGTGCTCTGCACTGCCTTGCGGGAGGACCCAGGTTTTGTTTGCACTTCCAATCTCTTGCTCCTGTGCCGGGAAGAGCAGTGGAAGTCAGGCTTCAGCTGCTCAGGCCGGAGAGAGCTAGTGCTGCCAGTCTGCTCACCACTGACCTTCAGATAAATTAAACATCTGAGTTATACAGGCTCCAAAGGGAGTCCCATCCAGTCCTTAAATGAAAATAAATAAAACAATAACTTAACTAAAATCCATTCCAGGTTCTTTGGTGTAACTTTTGTTAATGCTGAGAAGCAGGAGAATCTGGTGGCGTATTAGTACAATCCATGATAGTTCCAAATACTCAAAAGCCAGGATTTGTTGCCTGATTCGCCTCAGTGTCCCATCTCTGTGGCTAAAAATTGCAAAGCCTATGGTACTTTAAACTCATTTCAAGATGATACTGTATATATGGGGGTGGTCTAAGACTATTCCATTCCTACTTTATTAAATAAACTTGGTCATTTACAAAGGCCAGTAAAGAATTTCCATGCCACAGCTGTGCTACTTGTAGAGTTCAAATGTGTAGTTTCCCTATAGGTTGCTCAGCTCTATTTTCTTCACATCCATAGCACGTCTGACCTAAACTGTCCTTAAGTGCCCGTTTGTAATTACATGGTTTTCTGTGCAATGACTGGAGGATTTCGAAAGGAGAGGGAGAGGAATTAGCCAGTAAAATTAAACAACAGTTTATACTTGTACATGTCACTTCCCTCATCAATTGTATCCACAAAATAGAACCCAAGATATGCAGTATTTGAAGAAAAATATTTAAGCTTTTGCCAAATGTACTCAAATAAAAGTGTTCTGTACTCTTAGACTTTATGATGAACATCTCTAGCAATAAGATGAAGTGTATCAGTAAAACAGCTCTTTTGGACTGAGTTGCAGCGACCCTGTTCCTGCCAACAATTTTTTTTCAAATTAATACAGCTTTCCCAGTTACTTAATGCAATCAAAATTCTTTTTCTAAAATTAAATACAAGAAAGGATTTACCTTTAAACAAAGAACTTTGCAGTCCAAAAGGTTGGTGAGGTACGAGGACAGGGAAATCTTTAGCAGAAGGCAGTCACAACCTTGAAATTTGGCAAGAAGAGTCTATACCTACCTTACTTAGCTAAAAAAACATCAAAAAAACCAACAAAAAAGGAAAAAGCCCCAAGCTCTCTGAAGGCTGCAATGAAGTACTCTATTTCTCCAACGGGCTGGGTATGCTGAACTCACACATACCATACAGTGTATTTTTCTTTAAAGTTAATGTGTCTAATTTTTCTCAAATTTTGCATTGCAAAACTTTCATTAAGGTGAATTGATACACTTAAAGAAAGCATACAAAGGTGTCTTACAATGCCCAGTCATTAACAGAATATGCGTGAATTTAAACACACCAGGTTACTTTGCAACCACAAACACTCAGCTTTCCTTCTCCTCTAACTTACCTTCCAGGACCTGAACTGGTTTGAAGTTCTGCCCGTCTCTCCTCCATGCAGACAGTGCTGCCCAGTGATCAGGACATCACAGAACCCCCAGAGCAGGTCATGGTAGATGAAACATTTCGCCTTCTAGGGACGTGCCGGCATATGTATTCTGTTACTGATTTAGCATCGCAATGGACTTGGCTACACAAACTGGACAGGACTGGACAACATTAGCTGTCAGGACACCCTTGTCCCGTCTACCCTAGCACTTCCATGATTGCTGTGACACACTCAGCTGCCTCGGTATTGACCAGAAATGTCGTTCTTCCCTAACGTCGACGCACATCTTACCTTTAGCTTCTTTCACGAGATCCTCCCTGTTCACATCCAAGCGAGATTTCTGCTGGAAGTGGCTAGCACACACAAACACATGTACACACATTCTTCTAAGATGTAAACTATGACTAATTTCACATTCCACTGTACCAATCTGTAAATACTTTGTTTTCTTTTTTGTTTCTTTTTTTTTTTCTCTCATTTTATATAAAAACAATGGCATCAGATTCTCAGCAATAAAGTATAAGAAAGATGAATCCTTGACTACACTCAACCAATTATGAAATCGCCTTTCAAACAAAGGAAACATATGCAAAAATCCGTGTATTTGATAAAGTCAACTTAATATAACAAAAAGTGAAATATGCTTATTAAAAGTGTCCTTATATAAAAATGGTCTTGCAATGTACAGTAAAATGCAATACAAATTATTGTCGGTTATCTCTCCCCACCCAGTAACTAAAACAGCTATTGTTCCACAAAACTCCTTATATGCCAGTATCAAAGAAAGAAGCAATTATGCAACTAAACATGTTCTATGTTGTATGCCTGGCGGATGTTAAGGGTGTCTCGCAGCATCAAGTCTCGCAGGCGCCATAACGCATCGGCCATCGTTGTATGGGCCCCTTTGCTTTTCAACCAGTGAGAAGGGAGCCGGCTCTCTTGTTCTTTTGATAAGTGGACATCTCGTCTTCGTGCTGGAAAGTCAAGAAAAGGACCAGTTATCTACTGGCTTTGATATTCACCACCATTTTTCTAGAAAAAGGCAAATAGAATTCTACAGTATAACTTTTATTCCTATACTTAAGCCGATAAGATTGATTCTTAGATTTATACAACACTGCTGGAATTAGCCTGCTGGTAACACATATATTCCCAGCTTTTAATAGCTTTTAATAGTTACTTGCATATGAACATTTCATTGAGTAAGCAGCAAGTTTACTGCTGCTTTTCCATAAAAACAAAGAGTATTAAGCGTTACAAAGAAGTGTGTTCTGTCTGGAAACACCCGACTTGATATCAAAAGCCTTACCTGCAAGGGTCTGATCCCACTTGCTAATACTATTTGATTCAGCACTAAGCCCCTCAATGTATTTCAGATAGGCTTCAGAATGAAGAAGCCTCTGTGTCTTTGGTGGAGGGGAGACGAACATGGGAGTCGTGGGCTGCTGCATGACTGGCTGACTCGCTGGGCTCTGGCCGGGATAGGGAGGGGGGGCCTGCTGTCCCGGCGGGCCGAGGATTCCTATCTGTAATGACAAAGCGATGGAGAGATCACATCTGGGGGAACTGCAGGAAAGCTGCTTCACATCTGTGCATCCTCAGACAATGGAGCTTCAAAACAGACTATAAGCAAAGGCATAAGGAAATTTCCCTGGAAGACACCCCCTCCAGCCAGGGCTATCTGCTGGGGTCACCGAGATGCACAGAGAGAGGAAGCACAAACAAACTATACTCATAGTCAACAGACAACATTGTTCATATTTCTAATCTAGGTAAACACGTTCTGATTGCTATCACCATTTCTCCTCTGTCCTACTACCCTCAATTACTCCATTTGACTCTTTTTTATTTCATGTTTTCTCTAATTTGATCATAAACCATCTGGTCTATGAAGTGCAGGATTGACCTCTAAAACACCTAATCCAAATGGACCCTGATCCTTGGAGAACTGGGATACTTCCACAGGATAAGTGCTAATCACTGTCAGGCAAAATCATGGTGGCACACACACACAAAAATGAAAACTAATAAGTAACAGTCACAGAGAATCCCCCCCACTATAGCAGCAATAGTAGCAATACTGAGAACTCTTAGCACAGTGGTCTGGAATAACTCAGAGTTGTGATACACTTTACTGCTTCCTCACTCAACTTCTGGATTTCTTTACACTCTCTAGCCAAAATCCCATTTCCCTTTACCATGTGAAAATTTAGTCAGTAAAACTGGAAAGGTGCTGAACACTTCATCCATAATGATCACCAGAGAGGAACGTCTGATCATCACTGTTATCCGGACCCACAGGTCCTGAAGCGCTGATGAACATCTGCTTTGTCAGTTTGTGAAATACGTGAGCAAACGCTCATGAAGGGCTGAGAAAGTGGACAGCATCCTCCCTGCATCACCAAACCCTCAAGTATCAGCACTTTAACACTGTCTTGAAATTACCCATCTTCATTTAGTAGAAATTTAGAAAACAAGGAAACAACACACTGTTTATACTGAAGAAGTTATCCCACTGGGCAGAACCTAATTAGTCTAATAACAATTCAACCAAGAAATACCTTACTCTGAGTGTAAGATATTAACTGGCTCTAAATATTAACTGGTTCTGAATACATTGCTGTACATTTGGTTTATGTTCTCCCTGGGAAGGCTACTTGGAGCCCTACATGTCTTCACTCAGATGTTGTTTAAATGCTAATTCAAATGCTAATTCAGAGTCTTAGAGCCTCTTAAATAATGCAGAAACGACTCACCTGTTGTCCAAAAGGACTTGCTCCGGGTGCTGGAGTGCCTACCATGGGGGGTACATTTTGGCCTATAACACCTATATTCCAAAATATAAAATAATTAGTCTTATTTCAGAGCAGTGACAAGCACCTCTTTGGTATTTGTTCGTAAGAATTTAAACTTTGATACACATTGATTGCTCACATTATTTTAAGCAGATGTACAACATTCAAAGATCCCCCTCTCCCCCAATAAAAAAACCAATTTAGAAGTTTCTGAATGAAGGAAAAAAAAAAAAAAAAAAAGCCAATGTGACAACTACCAAACACTGAGAGGTGGCCCTGGTGAACCAATTGCATTTAACAAAGGCACAATGAATAATTTTTGGTTTTCAGGTTTTTTTCACATTGCTTAGTGATTGCCTGACTGAATCTTTTTATTTATAACATGCACCTTTGGCTTGACAGGATCTTCCCAGAATCCTTTAAGAAAGGAAATGCTGAATTTTTTTTTAACAACATTTAACATCTCCTTGTGTCCGGTTTTATAACATACATTCACAGCAGGAGGAAATCCAAACCATTGCAAAAAATCTGTTAAGTCTCCCTACTATAAAACACAACTTGCAGGTTAAGCTTAAATAATCTTATATATGAGACTGATGAACACTTGAGATAAATTTGAAAAAAACCCAAACCTGTTAAGTTTTCCCTCAAATGCTTTTCTCTATTGCACTTTCTTTTTCTCTATTGCACAAATGCTTTTCTCTATTGCACTGAGTGCAGCAGAAAACACCTGTGTCAGTGTCACATACAACACTTTACAAGTCTAAATGACAGTCATGCAGTTCCTGATATTTTACACACAGATCCTTTGGTCTGGGACAAATTATAAAATAATGAAGAGTTATACGTGCTGCTGCTTTTCTCTCTGTTTATGCCACTTCTGGTGTTCAGTCACTGGAAGAGCTACCAGCTCACTGTGCCCTTCCTGAGGGTTTAATCTGCCTGCAGATTTCTGTAGCAGTGATCACAAGATGTGATTTTGCATGCTAAAGCATATTTCAGATGCATTTGCCCTTTGATCACAGGCCCCTTTTTAAATCTACCCGTACTACCAGCAAGCCAGAAGTTGGGAAAAAACCCCACTGATAATGCAAGTTGTGGAATGTGGCATGGCTTTTTTTTTTTTTCTTTTTTTTCTTTTCTTTTTGGTACAAAGCAAAGTGGTCTGGAGGAGGGTTCCCTCTCCTTTCCAGCATCGGAGCACGGCTTCACCTTTCGCCCACCCTGCCCAATTGTGGTCCTCCTCTGCTCCCAGGCATTATGGTTTCCCCCTAATCCATATCCTCTCAGTTTTAAACACCATCCACACAGCCTACTTCTGGTGGTGGTGGGGGGAAACTTCTTCAAAAGAAATGCATTGTCCTGGATTTAGCTGCCCAGCGCCTGCACTGGCTGGATGTGTGCTCAATGCCAGTGCCCGGAGGGGTCGGGCACAGCTCACAGACACAAAGCTCTTCTATTCCTGCTACGTGATGTTATGGTGAATCTTACACACCAGCAAAGCTGCAGGCTGCACACCTAACACTGATGGATTATTAAAGCAAAGCAAAAAAAAATAATCAAACAACCCAACGCAAAACACTTTACAACCAGATAAAAGTCTTAACAGCTTCTGATAACCACACAGTTGTGAGCAGGGTAGGGGCAGGCAAATGAGACCACTTTCATCCACAGCTTGTTTAACTGCTGAGCATATGGGATGCACATCTTTTAAACAGGCATATGAGTTATCAGTGGTAAAAATGGAAATAATCAGCAGAAAACAGGATCAGAGGCCAGATGAACGTCTTCCCCCGTAACGGGGACTATACGTGCTAATGGCATTAACACTGCACAGCATTTTATCTTTCACTCAGCCTCACTTTTCATCAAGTGTGGCAAAAATATAGCCACTATATATAGATCTACTATAGATCTACTATCTGTGTAGTAGATATGCTCTCAAAAAATCAATTCAAAATTTGGCCACAATAGTATGTACTGAGTTCGCCTTACCCCCAAATGCTTCCAGTTACTGTTCTATCAACATTGCCCAATGGCCAAGGGGTCTTAGGTGTCCAGGTTCATCTACGAGCAGCCTGAATGATTAACATCCATATACCAAAAAGCCTTTGGTAAGGAATGAGAGCAATAAATTTCACTTATAAACTCACTTTAAATATGAGAAGGTGGAGTATGGATGCTGTTGAAATGAGGCAAGGATATGAACAGGCTGATATCAGCCTGAGGAACTCAGGCACAACCGTCAGGTCTTTTGGCCGGAGCAGAACTACTGCTGGAGCAGCATCACGTTTTTCCAGTAACCTTTCCCTGCTGTTTTACTGGACAAGCTGTTCTGCCAACGATTTGCATCTACCTCACTCACTCAGCAGTGAACTGTGTGAGCTGCAGCTGAACAAACCCACCACATTGAGATACAAAAGCTATGACCAAAACAAGCCGCGGATCATTTCTGTAACAACTGGTTAAACGGAAAGTACATGAAAATGAAACAAGGAGCGAATGAGGATGACATTCTTACCGGGTGGTGGGATGCCGGGGATGCCTGGCATACCTGGCGGAAGTTGGTGGGGTGGGGGCACCCCTGGGTGAAGTGGCTGCATGCTGCCCATGCTAACAATGCCATCAACTGGGCCCTGCAAAGGTGGCAGCACCGGTGGATAGCCACTTATCATGCCTTGAAGGACACAACAAATTTCAAACATGCATCAATAACATGCAATATGATCTACACAGTAAGACATGCACTACCCACAATTAAAAAGAAAAAGAAAAAGAAAAAAGGAAAACAAAAAAGCACCTTTAGTACAGCAAGACGATACTACAATTAGTATCTTGCAAAAATGAACAAAAATTAAAAATAAAAAGGTATAAATATGAAACACTATTACTTCTGATGAATTAGTACTTAGTGCATTGGTATGTTTCTCATGGGGCAATAGATGCTGAATATTCAAATGTGTTAACACAAGGAATAAACTCAGCCACAATTAAATGTTACTAACGCAAGCGATTTTAATACAGCTTAAAGCTCTGCCATCTGCACACCGAGCCCCAACACACCACTGAGTGCACAAGCTCCAGGCACAGCCCTGCTGCGTGGGCTGCCCCGCAGACCAAACCCAGCTGGAAGAAACCCTAAACCTCTACGTTTTTCTGCAGAGCAAATGCAAAATTAACATACAAAAGCCCTAGAGCAGTGGCATAGTTAAAACTAACAGCAGTGCTAGGGGTGATTTTTATTAAGCCATCTCCAGGACACACTAAGTAACTCAAATTTTAAACCTGACAGCACTGGATGTGCTGAGCTGCAGTGACTTCAACTCATGGCAATAGACTGTAGTAAAAGGAATTACAAGGAGCACCAGGAGTCCTTTTCAGATTTGCACTAACAGTGTTTTTCAAGGTGTCTTTATAGGAAAATCAATGATATAACAAAGACAGTATTGTGCTGCTGCTCATAACTTCAGTTTTCTGCATGGGAGGAAGGACAACTTAGAGCTTATTCTAGTTTTGGCTCAGGTTTGTTGCTATCCACAAGGTGAACCTACCCAGTGTAAATGAAGTATGGTACTAGGTCCTGGAACAGATCTTTGTCCCTCACCTCTTTTCTAAGCTTTTCAATTTAAATGGATGCATTGTCAGATAACCAAGGAAAGGTATTAGAAAGCCAACAAAAAGATGACAGAGGACAGAAGCAGGTCTAGAGGGATGAGGCAAGTTTAGAAATGCAAAATAGCTGGAGATTCTATAGTCTGTTCCAAGAAACCACCTACCGAGCCCTTACCACATTCCCAGTAACTCATAAAAGGAACTTTCAGAACAAGGATTTCTGGATTAAGACTGACTGAAATCTCACACCAGCTCTGCCTGAGAAATCAACTGCCATGAGCTCAAGATGGAAACAAATCCAGCAGCTCCAAAACAGAGGCTAAGTTTGTCACTTTCTCGGGAAGAGCTACAAAGGTGAAAAACCTGAAATTCCAAAAGCTTTACATGGGGCAAACAATAAGACATTAAAGAACTGATCTCCCTCGAACCTTCATTTTCCACAGGACACCTGGATTGACATTTAATAAATAAATAGGTCTTAGGTACCTATTTTGAATATCTGGAAGCTCACTTGTACTGTATGTCTTTATTAACATAGTGAAACCCGTATTTCTAATGAAAAAAAAGAAGAAAAACAACAAAAGCATCCCTAGAATAAAGAGCGCTCACTGTACTTTTTAGCCTGTCATTTCAGTGCACCCCGAGGTCCATTCACATCATCAACACAATTACACACACTTCTGAAGCTTTAAAACAAACAAACAAAAACCTCCAATGAAAAAACCCTGTATTTATCAATCATGAAAGCACACTTCTACATTTCTAAATGAAATACTCATTCTACAACTGGCTGGATTAATAAACTTGTCATCAAATCTCCATGAGAAATCAGCTCTTGTAGCTCATCACAAGGTTATTAGAGCAGCCACTTTCATACTCTATGTATGAGTTACTACTTTTGATTTTAAACTAGTAAATATGGGCAAACTATTTCCAGCTCCCACAGCTATGACTTTTGATGTCTTTCAAATTCCTTGTTCTCCCTTTTTTTTTAAACTATAACAATGTAAGATTAAATAAAGTTTTGTAATGCCTAACTTTACAAGAAACTAGAGCACTGGGTACTAAGAGAAATGTGTCTCAGAAGGTATCCAGATTTCTTGGACTTGTGGGCCACAAAGTTCTATGAACTTCTGTGATGGAAAAATTCTCTGAACTAGAAAAAAGTAATCAAATGATGGAGGAGGATGTGAAAGAGGTCTCAACAGAACAAGATATGTCTAAGTAAGACTTGTGGAAACTAAAATATGTAAGACTTTGTTTTTAAAATGGGCCACAAAACCAGAAAGAGTTTTAAAAGATCCACTTGATCATCTACTTTAAGGAAGTATTTAATAAAGCCAAAGAGAAGAGCCTTGAATGCCTAACAGCTTGAATAAGAGGATGGTCTTAAAGGTTTGCTTTTGAGGCTTCCGCCACAGGAAGTAAGATAGCACGCCCTGTTTGCAGAATGCTCATCTGGGGAAAAGTTTTAAGGAAGTGTAGCAATAAGTTTCACTGCCCATTGACACCTCCCTCCAAAAAACTGGAAAAGTGGCTCAATGCCAAAAAAAACAAGAACCAAACCAAGAAAACACAACCACAAAGGATGACGTTTCAATATTCTAGACTGAAGTAGGTTACTCACAAAAAGATCAGCACTGAAGAACTCCCTTTTTTCTTAATATATGCACAGATAGGTGTACACACACACACACACACCAACTGCAAACAGTTCAGAGGAAAATTACCACAAAGAAAGTAAAAAAATCAAAAGAAAAATGCAACTCAGTGTAAACAAATGCTTTCTAATCTGGAAACTGTGAACCAAATAAGGACTATGCCTTCAGTTAAAACATCCATGCAGTCTATTTACTGAAAAGGGATCTAGAGACCGTGATGACAAATGCTTTAGGCTGTCAGCTCTACATATGGCCACAGCCTGTGAGACAGGAAAGAAAAAGAAAAATGACAAAAGAATAAATGGAATAATTGGAATGCCTAAAGTTAAAAAAAAATCCCCAAAATTAAAAACAAACCCCCTCCAAATGCTCATTTTTACCTACTTTCAACTACTTTGACCTTGACTAAAGTAATCTATTTCAATTAGAAACGGGGAAAATAAATTATCCTATCAGGTCATACCTAATCCATTTTCTCACCAATGCATGGCTGATTCCCGTACAAGAACCTCCAGTGAACTACACTGTCTTCAGATCTGATCCTGAAAGTACTTACTCCAAACATATCCCCTATGAACTCAAGTGAGATTATGACTGGTAACGAGCACAACACCCAGCAACAGGGACCTTGTGGAAGAGTTCTCCAAGCTCAGTTCGATTCTGAAAATCACCTGATATAACCAGCAACATCGGCGTTTCGTACTTGTTCCTGTAATGGCTCTACATCCTACTCTGCTCTGAGTACCAGTGTCTAATCAGCAACTCTGTAAAGTTTGGATTTATAATCTGATTCGCATTCTTTTGCCTCTCACCTTCCTGAAATTAAAAAAAAAATATATATATAATAATTTGCCTACTTTAACACTTCCACTGACACTGCATGCACTAGAAGAGCGTTTTGCTCGCTCCCCTCCTGCCGTAGCAGGGCTGAACATGAACTCTGCGAAGTAGAGAGGATAAACACGACTGCACACAAACAGAACAGGACCACTGCACAAGGAGGACCCTTTTCCCCTGCATTTTCAACAGGCTCCTCACTGCTGGGGCAAGTAACGTGGGGCTGTCAGGCTACCGCTGCGGTTACGTATACTCATTATGAAGAAAGACTGAAGAGGTTGAGCCTTCTCTTCCGTAAGAACAAAGTGACCCAAGAGAGTGTTCAGAGTTATGAAGGGGTTTGATATAGTGGATGAGGAAAAAATGGTCATAGCTCCTACTTTTTACCTGCAACGGGTGTCAACTGCTGATTGAGCATTCCCATTGGTGTTGGTGGCGGCACCACCCCCATAAGAGCCCCGACAGGAGTGCCTGCCCGGGGGGAGGAATTCTGCTGCTGTGCTGCTCGCTCTCTCTCCTGCTGCTCAGCAACTTTAGCTGCCCGCTCTGTAAAAGTATTTTAGATTTTCAGTTCTGTTTTGTAACCCAGAATTTCAAAATATTATCTGCTCATTAAAAAGGACTAGTCAAACACTGGCATAGTTTAGTCAAATATAAAGTAGAACAGATGACTCTTTTTATACAGCATATGATTTGATTTCATGTGGCTGCAGCTAAGACTTTTAGAGAACCTTGCACGAAAAATATTCCACAAAGTTGTATCTTTTTCTAAAAAAAATAAAAATAATAATAATAAAAAATAATAATAAAATAAAAATTTTTAAAAGTCAAAGAACAAATTTTGACAATAACACCAGTGTTACCAACATGAAGCAGCAGTCCAGCACTAGGCTCGGTCCGCACTAGGAAAACATGGCAACACGTTCCCTCTTTTGACACCGCTGGCTCAGCTAAACCAGTTACAGCCAAGGCTGGCAGCTCTCCCACAGACCCGCTACCAGCTGCTGTGGGGAGTTTTTAAGCACCTTGTCTCTAAGATGTGCCCCAAAGTAAGATGCAAGTAACAGACAGCAGTGCCAGCCAGTGGCCTGTGTATTCTTGGGCCCCTCATGTATTTTACTACCGATGCTGCTAAATGTGGTGGCCAAGTTGGGAAGCATTTGCAAAGTTTCCCTAGTGTAGAGAGGTCCTTAGTGTTTGGAACATAACAAGCAGCAGTTTGATGAACCAAAAATATTTTTCCCTGCCTCTTTCTGTCATTTTCCCCATTTTGGTCCCCTTTGAGCTTTTTTTGTTTGTTTGTTTGTTCTGAAGATGTCTAACTCACATTGTGCTGCTCACTGGAGGTCATGTGTGTCCTTTGTACGATGAATCTGGTCATTATCTCAATCAAGTTTCTCACTGTGACTGCAAGAACAAAAGATCTACTGCAGGGGAATCTGACCAGAGGATGACTTTATATTAAGGGAAGGGAAAAGGGTCATGGGAAGAAGAAAGAAAAAGAAAACAACCAAACTCAAGCAAACAAAAAAGGGAGATATACTGAATGCCCACTCAAGGTGCTCCAGGGGTGTGCAAGTTGCTGATTTGTTTACTGTGAACGTTGTATCTGACTGACACAATGAGGAACAACAAAGAATAAATGAATGCAGCATACATCTCCAGCGGATTTTCCTAACAATGGATGCAGGGCTAGAAGTTCTCTTGCAGTTGGTGAAAGATGAAAACTGCCACTAAAGCAGCACTCAAGGTCCTCTGTCAAACAAAGGCTAAGAAGCAGTTCAACAAGGAGATTAGGTTATGTATCCTGCCTGATTTTCTCTAATATATGACTTCAAATGTCTATCATAAATGTCCTGTAGAACTTATTTGTGTAGCTTCAAGCACTACTTCCATTCACTGAAAGACCAGTTTCATTTCCAAAGGCATTCCCCTCCTTTTCACTTCTTGTCATTTCAGGAAGAGATGACGCAAAGAAACTCCTGAATTTACTACAGGCAATTCATATGTGATTGAGCACAAAATACACAAGACATGTGAAGGCAGATCCTGAAGTAGAAAAATAAGATAATCCTCTTCAGAGCAGAGCAAGCACTTGTGGAAAAGATGAAGCAGATGTTCTGACTCTCACCTACTTTTGGCCAGCTAAAAAAACAAATGGTCAGACAAAAGCAAAACTTCTGGAGACATGCTGATGAAACAGAAATTACTGTTAAGCAATCAGTTTTATCAGACCTGGAGTGCTGAGCTTTGATGAAGGACCTGATGCAGGTCAGTATTTGAGTTTTACCTAGTCTCTATCAATGCTGTGACTACCACGGAACTAACAGATGGAACAACACTGCCAAAGGGAATTGTAGCAGGTGCCTACAAGTTCAGCCTTGAGCATTCACCTTACTATTGAATACTTAACCCAAATAATTAAGGCCAGGACTTGAGATCATTCAAACAACATTTCCAACCATCTCAAGAGACAGGAAAGAGACATTCTACTTTGAACAGAGCTCGTCCTTTAACCAGACCTTTACCTCACTCCTGTGTGCTATTTTATTTTCTTTTGAGGAGTTTTCACAGACCGGTTAGCAGGCTCTTCCAATGCAGCCCGCTCTTTGCTCAACTATTGCTAAAAAAAACAACTATTGCCCTGCACATAAACCAACTGAAATTTTCAGTGGGTCAATATGGATCTAAAATGCAAACTACTTTTTACCAGAACTTTAAAGGCACTTTTGCACTGAGGTGTCAAACCGTGCCTTTTCCCTGGCCCCTGGTGCATGTCCTCACTAGAGAGCATGTGGATTTTGACTCGTCATGGTGAAAGGAGTTTCTCTCATCTCATGCATGGCAAGCAAACACGTTTTGGACTCTTTGTAACCCCATCCCATCCCCTCAAAACCAAAAAAGTAAGTCTAATTCTGGGTAGATAACAAGCCAGAGAAACTGCAGCTCAAAACACAAAAGCTTTGGAAAACTTTAAGCGAGAAAGAGGATTAAAACAGAAGCACTCAGGCAATCGTTACCACAGTGGACAGACCCTGTTGCTACCAGCCCGTTACAGCTATGCCTTCCTGCAGAGTGCAAGACATCAAGCTGCTCTAAGGTAGGAAGTGGTGCCGTGCTCACCATCCTACTGCTTAAGAATTAGGCTGTAAGGCGGGACCTGACAATAAAAAGACACCACGCAAACCTAGAAGGGTCTAAAAGAAAACTACAACAGGAAAAAACTACGGCCATAGTACTTCCACAAGGAAGGAGCAATACCATTTCCCTTCACAGTATTTGCAAAGAACACCTGCACATAGCTGAGGGGTGCTGTGTTAGTCTCCAAAATTGCAAAGAGGTACCACTGCGAATTTGGAAAGGTCTGAGCCAGCTGAGGGTGGAAAGCGATAGCATGCAAACTCCTCCTTTCAATATCAAAGCGGCCTTTAAGTTATGAGTATGCAGAAAACCTATCAAATCTTGGTTTTTTAAAAGCAAAGTTGTAACTTAATTGGTCAGTAACTTTCTCAGGTATTTAAACTTTCCTATTCAAAGCAGCATTTTCTTCCAACAAAATTCCAACAGTCATTAAAAAATATAGGTTTTATATTCAAAGTGTTGACACATTATTAACTAGAGTAGTAACTATGGATGTTAAGCCAATGTATTTGGCCTTGGGTAAGGGCCTGCTGTTAAGGATGGTTGCATTTTGAAACATAATGACCAATATCAGTAGGAAAGAAAGAAAGAGAGAGAGAGAGAAAGGTCTAAAGTATCTCATGCTTATTAAATATTACTAAGCTTACTTCAGGACATAAAATCTCTTAACAAACTCAGTTCCAACAGTTGATTAACACTGAGACTGAACAACACTATTTAAAGTATCAGAACAGATTCTGTACCCTTGATTTTTTTCTATCAAAACATTTTAGGACTCTAAGTACTGTTAATAAAAGAACTTTTTCCCAGTCCACTGTAGGCCTTCTTACTGGCCACTACAGCTTCTTGTCCAAAATACTCCCAAGTCCTCCTTTAAGGAAACTTTCACAAACCATTTTTCCAACTGACTTCCAGCTCAAGGACTTCATGCCCCTTAACTTCTAATTTGTCCCTATTTTCTTGGTCTTTGTTCATTTGGTTATTTGTGACAAAGACATTAAAATGGTAAGTTGTGCACTATCTAACTTAAACATGCTCCTTGCTCCTCTTCAGTCGTCTCTCAATATGAACTTCTCTTTAAGGTATGTCCAGAACACAAACATAAATATCTTCTTTTATTAAACTTGTCATCTGAATAACAGTAGTGATGCGTTGAGAAAGAAAAAGAAGCAGAAAAGAGTTTAGCATCTTAGTTACCTTCATATTCTGCTTTCTTGGTTGCTTCCAAGTTTCTCCATTCAGTTCCTACAAGCCGGCTGAGCTCTCCAAAGGAGTAATCTGGGTGCTGAGCTTTAATCACAGCTCTCATCTCGCTGCTAAATAAGATGTACCCACTCATGTTGATCTTTCTCTTTGATCCCTCCTTCTTGGTGCTGCCCTTAACAGACTTGGGAGTGGACTGTGAGAAAAAGCAGTTATGACCACAAGTGTACAAAAGAGAAACTACTCAACAGACAAAATTCAAAGCTGCAAGAAAAAGGATTTAAAAATATTGCCGCATTGCTCTTGAACATTTTTGCATTTGGACCATCCAACCTTACAGCCCCTAAAGAGAGACAGCATCTACTGATGCATAACAAGGGCACACACACACACTTATGAAAAGTACACATGCAAAAAAGAAAATAAAAAAAATCAAATCAATGTTGTAATTCTTTTCAATCCCTCTAGACATAACGTCACCTTTACAACTGAGGCTTCAAAAATTGCCAGTAAGACAACAAAGAATGCTTACTACTAGCTAAAACCATTCCAAACTGAATGGCAGAACTAAGACAGGCTGAGTGGCAAACAAGTGACTATTTGGAATGCCAGAAGAGAATAAAACCAATTGTGCTGTGGCACAGAACTCATCTGTTATGCTGTTCAGAAGTTGAGTAAAATATTTTATTTGCCATAGCACATTTTAGGGAGGTGCCTCCCTGTTTCCTCCCAGGCCTTTGCAATCCAGACGGTCCCTGGCTCCATCTTCCACTTTTCTCATCCCTACATTCCCTCAATTTTGCCTGCCAGACTTTCCTTTCTCTCTAGTGTCCACCTCTCATTCCTTAAGTAGCCATTTCTCCCTGAAAAACCCAAAGCACAGTTTTGCTGACCACTGTTTACCTGCCCAACAGGTTGACATCACATTCTATATGTTGATGGGTAAAAAAAATTCTGCTCCTTGGCTTTTCCACCATGCATGCCCCTGTTGAGAGCTCCTCAATGTTTACAGCCATCAAAAAATCTAATCTATTCTCACAACCACAGCTGGAACCCCCTTTTTGAAGGCTCCTTCCACCAATATTTGTCAGAGGAGACCATAACTCACCAATAGTCCAATCAATAAGGCCCACACATGTAATATCATACCAAAAACCCTCAAAAGACCCTTCTCCTATCCTGAACATTACAAATTTCTGGCCACGTTACTAACTCCCCCTATTCTCCACTTTGACCCCGCAGTTCACTCTTCTCTCATACAAAAAGAAAGCCTCAGTGATACCAAGATGCTTTAAAAGGCTCGCTCATCAAATTCAGCCAGTTATTAGGTAAACTGAGGCACACTTGTTTGTTATTCCAAACTTCCCTGTATTAGTTTTCAAATGGCAACTCATTCTTAATCTTTTCCTTATGAACCTAAAGACAGCACTTGACTTTTTGGGTGGAAGTCTTCTACGTTTGTAGATGGAGAGTTCTCAATTCAGAAGCAGGAAATTCTAATGACATATTTGGCCTCTTGTACATCTGCACTTCAATACATACAAGTTTATCGGCTGGTTTTGCCTTTACGGTGCTTGCAACAGTTTCAGTAAGAGTAAGCTAAGGTAAAAGTCTACCCAGCAGTTTGGAAGGGCAAACAGGACTTTAAGAAACTGTAGGACAGCTGAATTTGTGTATTTTCCATTTGTTTACATCTCTGATACAAATATTTTTAGATGAACAGAATATTTTCTGTTTCAGTCTGCATGTATTAAATGTGTTAAGAGAAGAAATAATCCAGAACTCCCTTTTATGCCTTTTCTCAGCCATATTGATAAAGCAAAAAATGAGGTTCCACATCTTTGTCTTTTCTAGTTTCTACTTGATTCACAGCAAACTGCAGCAGGAGACCATCATCTACCTGTTCGTCAAGCCCCACAGTACCATGTATTCACTTGCCTGGACTCCTTTTACCCTTAGGTGTACTAAGAGCTTCTTTGTTATCAGGAGAAAAAAATTCTGGAGTTCATAAATAAAATTCTACACATGTAAGAGAACATGAAGCAAACAAATGCCTTTTACCAAGACTGTCTCATTACAAACTATTAAAAAAATACAAGATAATACAACTATCAACCTGGCTTTTTAAAGAAATATTATATATTATATATTAGTATTTAAATAAAACTTCTCAAGGGAATATGAACACACAAAACATTGAATGATCCCAATTTAAAGTGCTTTGGCAGCTGCCATGCTTAACAATGGTGATATTTTGATTCATAAGAAGTTACTTTTCTCTCCCTAAAGCGTTACATCAGTTTGTTACTGCTGGTAACATCCTTTCTATTCGTAATATGCTGCAGGAGTTTTTATGCTACTTATGAAACTGAGCAAGTTAAAACAAGAGCAGTGAGACAGCCTTGCACAGGAAAATGCATTTGGTGTTTTGCCCACGTGGCAAAAATCACAGTCAAACCAAGACGAGGCTTTCAACGTCATCATATCTTTTCCATGACATACAAAAAGCAGCTATTTCTATCCAGGAATCATGTAATTTAATTTCTTCAACTACCAAGGAGGTTGTCACTTCACAGTCAATGTAATACAACAGAAATCCACATTGCCAGTTACAAAGGTGTCTGAAACTCCCTCCTGTTCCCAGCAGGTCATCCCCATTGCCTCTTCAATGCTGGCATTAGCTTGGACACGGCAAGGCAACAAGGCAGACGAAGGGTTTAATCCAGTTGCAAACAAACTTTTTTGGTTAGGTCAGTTTTCAACCTAAGCAGTTCCTCACTCTCCTTCAATACTCTGTCACATGAATATGAGGGCTTGGGTAATAAACCCTGGCAGAGGAGGAAGGGGCTCCAAAGTCCCCCACTGAAGCAGCAGCAATGACTCATGCCACACTCAAGCAGCATAGAACCACACACAAGTCCTCATTTACCTCATATCCATTTTTTAGCAAATTAATACTAAAGCTTCTAGGACCTCCAGTTCTTCTAGCTTTTTCAAGTTCATACTTCCAAGGAAAAATGGTAACTCAATACTAAAAAAGTGATTTTTTTTGTCCCTTTGCCAGTGATGCACAGCATTTTCTAAAAATGTAGCAAACCATAACACCCAAAATGCTAGATTTTTTTCTAGAGTAAGGAAAAGTTTTAAAATGGGTGGTAGATACATTGAGAATTACAATTAAATGCTTACATCCCAACTTTATGTTTAATTTAAGGACCTGATATTTCTGAACAAGCATCATAGAAAACCTACACATTTGAAATAACATTAACATGTCATACAAAAACGTACCCTAGAAGATTTTCCTCAACTGAATGATTTCCCTTAAAAATATTTTAATGGCCTTAAATATTATATCACCTGGGTATCATATTAGATATGCCAAAACTGCCCCATGTAATTTATTCCATAGACTTCTCAACTGAAGTGTAAATGTCTTTCACATACATGATAAAATGTTATTGTTTCTTCAGGTTGGTGAAAGAATGAGGATTATAAAGCCTTAAAGGTTTCCCAAGGAAGATGGGAAAGATGCTTACCTGCGGTGGAGTGTAAGGCATGATATCCAAATCACTAGATAACGGGGTCTGAAGCTGAGGCATAGAAGGGGTTTCAGTCATATCCCCCTCCTCTTCTCCCATCTCTTCCATGTCCTCATCGCCTCCTTCCAGCTCAGCAAACTTTGCTTCTAGCTGCTGAATCTTCTTTTCCAGTAGTGGAGATGGTTCCTTCTGAGGAACTATGGGTTTTCTGAAAGGTGGAGGAGGAAGACAAAAAGCAGATGAGAACACACTCATACTTCATAGGAGACAGCATGTATTTTTAAATAGAAAACCAACTTTTTTTCCTTTATCATTGAACAACATGGAAATAAAGGTGACTCGGGTTGTGCCTGTGTTTCCATTCAGACCACTGAGCAGAAATCATTCAGTGTCCATGGACAGCCTTTCATTTAAGTCACTTGCTTGAAGGTTAGAGGTTTGGGAGGTTTTCTGAGTTAGAGGGGGATTTCAATGCAGCAAATACTTCATTTTGCAATAGAAGGCAGTTAACACCACATATTCTTTAGATGTACTTTTTTACTTGAGTTAGAACTTAGTATTTTTATTAATATCAATGTTCACCAACTGGAACATTGTTACCCATAATGACAACTAAAGTATTTCACTGACATCCTAAAGAATTTACCAATCTGAGAATGTAATAACTTTTACTGGTCAGGAGAAGAAAAAGATAACAACCTTTGGTATTAAAACCATGGAAAGACTGATGTTAGCTGGATTTCCTTCCAAGCATGTGGTTAGTCAAAATTCACCTTCTACCACAACTACAACTTTTATATATATAGTGAGTCTGGCTGGGATGGCATTGGTTTTCTGCACAGTATGGATTTGTGACCACGACGGTGTTGGTAACACATCGATGCCGTAGTTACTGCTGAAGAGTGCTGGCACATCACCAAGGCCTTTTGTTTTTCCCACTCTGCCCATCAGCAAACAGGCTGGGCTTGGGCAAGAAGCTTGGAGGGGAGACAACCAGGAGAGCTGGCCCAAATTGACCAAAGGGATATTCCATACCATAGGACATCATGCTCAGCCATGAAAGCTGGGGGAAAGGAGGAAAATGAGGGAACACTTGGAGTTAAAGCTTTTCTCTTTCCAAGAAACCATTATGCATGCTGAGGCCCTGTTTTCCAGGAAACAGCTGAACAACTGCCTAATGATGGAAAGTAGTGAAATAATTCCTTATTTTGCTTTGTTTGCATGTACAGTTTTGCTTCTTCTTCATCTTGACACACAAGTTTTTCCTCCTTTTGCTCTTCCAGTTCTCTCCCCCATCCTGCTGTATGGGAGTGAGTGAGTGGCTGGGGTGGGGGCTTAGCTGCCCACCAGGGCCTGTCCACCACAACGCAGAAGAATGCTTGGGTGACCCTCATAATTCCCATCATTCCCATGGTTGGACTTGATGATCCCAGGGGTCTCTTCCAACCTAAATGATTCTATGATCACATTTTTTACCTAAAATAGTATATTTCGTCATCCACAACTTTTGCAGAGAGTGAAAACCTCTTCAGCCCTTTAAATTTCTTCATTTGTTTGTCGCTTTCGTTGTAGCGGCTCTCACAGAGAAAAACATCATTTTCAGAGATTTCTGTTGGTCTGCAGGAGAGGAAGTCTTTGAATGACAGAACAGCACACTTCCCTGCAGGAACGAAAGAGCTGGGTCAGAAGACAGCCACACTTGCAGGCATTTTACAAAAAGCATGGATACTCAAGTTTTTGCCAGCCTGGAAGTCAAGTTTTGTAAGTCTGGAAGATTCCCAGTATTTGGCCCAACTACAGAAAATACATCACCTGATATCCCTCTTAAGTAATGCCACTCACAATAAACCTAGATGAACTTAATGCAGCTTTTGGATTCTTTTAAAAAACAAGAAAACCTGCAAAATAACAAAACCCCGTGATTGCTAGTCAGTTAACTATACTTAGCACAACATCATAACTACAGAACAAAGTACACAATCATCATCTTATGCAACCAACTAAATTTCAAACCCCTTCTGGACCAACTTTCCAGGTAACACATACTGGAATAATTACATCAATAAGCAAAAACAATGGAGTTTTCTGTTCTCTGCCTGCAGACAACGTTCACTTTGACATCACACATGTAATTCTCTTATTGTAAGAAAGCTACTTTATAGTGAATGTTCTCACTACAGATCCCAAAGACAGGAAAATGCATCTTAAAAGTGGACTGAATAATCTCTCCTCCCTGACTCAATTGAAAAAAAAGACTTGGAACCAAGCCTACACATCGCTATAAAACACTTCAGGTCATATAGGAAAAGAAAGAGTGGATTTAAAATTAATAATTACCCAAAATGCAAGTCATTGGACAGGTCTCCTCCAAGTTACTCAAAAACACTTCCTTCTTATAGAACATTTTAGTTGGTTCATGTTCAGTTTCTTCAGGATGTATAAAGATTGGGCCAAAGAAATATGCAGCTCCATCCCGCACCCACATCTTTTCAATTCTGGAGAGAAAACCAAACCACTGACATAAATGAAAGGCCACCCCTCCTAAATGAGGCAGCTGGACACACTAGGTTGTTCAGGAGGACTGTCACTAAAAAATAAATATAGAAGAACAGCCTACTCCAACTGTACAACTCTCATAAACGTTTATCTCAGTCTTGTAAGGGCTTGTAACATTAGCTTCACTCAGAAGCTGTTTTCCAATCCTCTTTTACACTTCTTGCAACAGGCTCATCTTTTTTTCCAAGTTATTTTTATAAACACAAGCTGCAAATAAAGAAGTTGCACCTACCTTCCTACCCGGGGCCGCACTAACCCATGTGATTTTATGAAGACACAGTCCCCAACCTTCAGCCACATGTCATTGTAGCAGAGCTGTTCAAAGTAATGGCAACCAGGTTCTCCATTGGACATTTCTACTGGAACATCTTCTTTGTCCTGCAGAAGAATGCACATTTAGAAACTTGTGGAAGAAGGAAAACCAAATATATAAATAAAATGTCAGATGCAAGTGAAAGATGTTGCTCTATCTTTACATTATCAATAACAGGTAAACACGAAACAGAACTGTGCACGTGAAAGTGAGGGGCCCAGAAGTTTAAAACCCAAATACCAAAAGCCAAAGATACCCTCCATGTCTGTAGCCAGCTTTTCTGTTTCACAAAGCTGTAATTTTGCCAGAACAGTAATTTACAGGACTTTATCTGTTCTACTGATAGAACAGCCAAGCCAAGCCTTGTCAGCTTATTTTGATGGTTTGCAGAACAACACGCTTAAGAGTACATTAAGTTATACATTTAGAGTGTAGGACTAAGTTAACATACATACAGATTTAATGATTCAACTCTCATATACAATGACATGAACACTTCATGTATACCTGCAAATTCATGCCATTTGCACAATTTAATTTCTTACATTTTAGTCAAAACTCACATTGTGCCTCATTTGACCTTTTC
The DNA here is from genome assembly GCA_013400555.1 of Jacana jacana. Lineage (NCBI taxonomy): Eukaryota > Metazoa > Chordata > Aves > Charadriiformes > Jacanidae > Jacana > Jacana jacana. The sequence continues at coordinate 49,198 of VZTM01016351.1, read as the reverse complement.
GTCTAAGATTTCAGAAAGCCAATGAAAACACAAGCTACCTCCCTGAGGTGCAGAAGGAAAAGGCCCTAAAGGTTTTCATTCTCTTGGCAGAAATAATGCATTCTCCTGTCATGATGTGAATAGATACAATAATAAATACTGTCTGATTAGAGCTGTCAATGAGCATGCGGGGTATTCTGTTCTGAGGCTCTATTACAGAACTCAGTGTGACTCTATGTTTATTTTTTTCATGGCTCTAGATTTATTTTAGATAAATTTAATTCAATTTAATACATTTATTTAAAATGTATTGCTTTTATTACTCTAAACACAATAAAACATTTTACTTGGTATGAAATATTTACTTGGACAGAAATATTTTTAAGTATTTGGACAATAAACTGCTCAGTTATGCACCATAAATACATCACAGCCAGCAGACTCATGCATTGCTGACTGCTGCCTAGCTACTGACTATTATACTGAAATACTAAATAATAAGCCACTTCAGCATTGCCATGAACTGCAATTAAGACTTTTAGTTCTACTGACTCTTTAGGCTTAAGGCAAGCTTTACAGAAAAAGCATAATTTTCTTTTCAGAAGTGGTAAATAACCCCCAACCTCTTCACCTGGTCACAAGAAAGCATTTGTGGAATCTAGATAGTATGTACAAAGTTTGTTCTCTGTTTGGTCTGTTTATATTCTTTTTGTACTTTTTTACAAGTGTGTATAACAACTGATAACAGAAACATTATTATGTATCACTGTGTCTGAAATGCTGTGAATGAGGGCTCAAATTTTGTCATTCTTGATCTGTCAAACTAAACCCACCTTCCACTTGTTCTCTCACATACCTTTTCAAGATGAAGGATACTTTCTCCCACCTTGCTGTCCTCCAACGCCTCAGCGTGTTTCTCCTCATCTACTTTGTCTGTGTTAGCAAACACAGAAGCAACGCGGACCACAGGCAGGGGCACGTCTCGGGGGACAAACCTTACAGAGCTTACAGGCATAGTCCACAGTTTAATCTTTTTAAAAGATTTTGTCTTCGCAGAATAGCGTGACTCACAGACATAGACATCCTCATCTCTGAAGTTTTCAGGACACAATTTAAAATATTCCTGCAGATTGAAAAAAAACAATAATGGAATCTTCCAGCAACAGACACACAGCCCCCAGTCCCACAGCGAGCACCCTCTCAAGCTTCCTGATTTTTTTTTCTATGTTTCTACCAGAAATACTTTTAGACTAATAAAGCCTTTCAGCTGAGTTCCTTTCTTCTAGTTTGACATCCCAATCACACTAAAACTTAAAAGCAAGCAAGAAATCCCCTGCTTTGAGAAGAGGCTAAAATCAGTACAGGTTATCATATAAGAAAAGTTTGGTTTTATTAATTTACCAAACCAGTACGTTAACATGTAAAACCTCTGCAGCCTAAAACCACCTGTACAAGATTTCTGAGCTTTGACTTGGAAAGAGGATACAACCACCAAGTTTGGAGGGGGAGTAAGGGAGTAAGTTCCACACTCATTGGTATGTGACTGTGTTACTCTCTCCTGTACTCTCCTCAGCAGCTGTAGCACTTTGTTCCATTCACACACATCACCCTAAAAAACTGACCACGATGGGTATGTTGTGAATAAGCCAAAAATCCTCAGCACAAGGATGATGTGGAATCAAGCTTGAGACAGAGATGAAAGACTTCATCCTTTTACCATGCCATTCAATTTTCCCTCCCATCCAAACCTGTATCTACATCCTTTTATGGGAACCTTCAAGAGGTTGCCTGCAATTTCTCTACTATGTGCTCAAAACAACCAGCTAACAAATTATCTAATAAGCTTATGATTCTACAAACCAACCATCACCAGGAAACACCACCACTAGGGTGAACTAGACACCTCATGAAACAAAGAATGCAAACCTCACACAGGAGCAAGTCCTATTTTATTTAAGTATTAGCAGAACGTCTCTGTGTCAGAATGCCTCCAGCTCTTCAAGAAAATAGCAGAGAACACATTATTTGCTTAACAAATTAGTCTCTCACCTTGACAAACATGACCACACATTTGCCTAAAATTTTACTAACAGGAACTTTATTGTAATAGTCACTTTTAAAAACTTCTTTCTCCAAGAATTTTCGTGTTGCAAGATGAAACGTTTCATTTGGTCGATAAAACCAACACCCGTAGAGCCACTTCTCTCCTTTGGAAAAGAGTAACAAAAAGAGATGGGAGAAAGAGAAAAAGAGATGTAAATTGCATATCTCTAGTGCACAAGCAGGAAAAGCAACTCTAGATTGATAGATTAATCTAACATTCATGTACTCATTCATGCTGAGAGTAAAATAGGACAGGATTCCTCAACTGTTTCAAGTAAGGAAAATTAAATTGTATAAAAAGCTTGTCCATTGTTTTTTCCTGCAGTGAAACCTGTCAGCAAAACAAAGGAGAAAATAGTTCTTATTAATAAAGATCTTGACTTTCAGGCCTTGAAATGGCTTCAAAGTCTACACAACAATGACCTGGTTATTAAGAACCTTGGATAACTTTAAGAACTTGGATAACTTGGATAATTTTAAGAACTATTTCCTCCATGTTACGCTGTGAGAAATTCAAATTGTTAACAATGATTTATAAAGACGTTACAGGATCACAGAATGGTCAGGCTTAGAAGGGACCTTTGGAGATCATCTAGTTCAACTTCTAAAGCAGGAGATTCCACAGACTCTGTGTTACAAACATGTACCACTTTTCTAAATCAAAGAAAACCTGTAATCTGTAGGCTGAACCAGAATATAAAGTGCTATTCACTTTCTCCACCACAGACAAATGAAGAGAAGAAACATCCAACTGGCCAATGGTCCCACTCAAATACGAGTGAGTGAGCAGGACAGCAGGAGAATGCATTCAATCTTGGCCACTCTCCATAACTCATTCCAGTCCTTCCACAATCATTGCATGGAGAGTGTTAGAGAGCTATTCTCTTTTATCTGGCATTTTTTTTGTTGGTTACTCCCTTTGTTATTTGGTTTAGACCAAATAATTCATGGACCTGTCCCACCCGTTTTGGAACCTGCTGATATAATCTGCCCCCATAAACTCCTGGTGAAGCCAGCAAACTCACTTAACCACTGTATTAAAAAGCCAAACACTTTCACATGTTTTCATCTGATTTATTAGTGTCAATGAGTGCCCGCTAACTCTAATACTGATGCAGTTGTTAAATAGTATTTCTGCATTTACCTTACCTACCCACTTTGTGATCTTGGAAGACTTAATTATAAAATGCCTTCCACTAACCCTCTCCAAATTTCAGAGTGATGGTCTTTTTAATCTCTTCCTGTAACACATCAATTTCATCCCTTTAAAAAAAACAAAAACCAAACGCAACCAAAATGCTTAACTCCACTGAGCCCCACTATAGTTCTCAACACCTGTAGTTTCCATGATTGCTACGAGTGCACCATGCTTATCTGATACTCCTGCCGTATCTCCACCCTTCCTTACACTTCAGAGAAGTACCTGCTGCAAACAGAATGCACCTCTGATGAGAAAAAACAAAACAGTACTTGTTAGGGCTTGATTTGACCTAAGATAGGAAACACAAGATTCAGCTCAATTCTGAAATTTAACAAAGGCAAGTTCTGAAACTGAGTTGTTCTGTGGAACATTTGCAGTTAAATAGGCCCAACTTTGGTTAAGATTTCTCAGCACAGAACAACCCCATGTGTTTTTCTATGCCTAAATTAGAAGGAGCTCATCGCACTTCAAAGAGCTTATTCTCTGGGATGCTTACAATTTGAGGGTAGGTAGAGATGAACGACAAAAGAGCATGTGCTGATTGAAGAACGTAATATTTCTAATATTCTTTGGAACAAAGCAACTCAGAAACAAGAAAAATACTCACCAGGCCACATACACTTTTGCAAATAAAATGACTAACATCTACACAGAAAAATCTCAAATTGGGAGCTTTCAATAGTACTAAGTTTTGCCATATTGTTTTCTCATAGCAAAGACATCTTTACCTGCTGAATCTTCCCACAGCCTCTCAATACAGACGATGTGGGGCTGCAAGTTGGCTTCAGCAGGCTCCACATAGACGTAATCTCCTACATGGTACATGCTGTTCTTGAAGCTGCAGTCCTGGCTGTAGGTGCGATGCAAGCTTGACAGCCCAGCTGATCCAGATGAATCTTCACTCTTTTCGGCTTCTTATTGCAAGAAGGGAAAAATAGATGTTAGTAGTGCCACACTTCCACATTAGCTGATTGGTGATATAAGTTCCTCACCCTTTGCTAAGTGCAGAAGTGCCACATAAGACTACATGCATCCCTCTGTCACTGGCTTCCAGCACGCAGCAAGGATTTAAGCATGTTTTGTGCTGCTAACTTTTCTGCTACTGGTGTTGCTGAAGGTTGGGTTTCCCTTCCTCAGTTGAATATTAGTAAACCCTCCCAGTGAGTGAAGAGGAGCTCAATGAGAGCACCAAGCTCAGAAGCCTTTGGAAGGTAAGCTCTCAAAGCCAGACAGAAAAAGGGCATCAGCGCTGTTGTCCCCTTTTAACACCAAGCCCAGTTGGAGCAATCAGACTTCACTGCTCCTGACTCCCCACTGTTATGTGGGAAGACGAACCATGTTAGAAAGACAAATCAAGGACACAAAGCTAACAGCTCTGCTCCCATCTGTGGGAAGGAGCAAGGAGAAAGCTTATTTCTTTCCCCTACACATGCTCCACAATGATTGTATGGAGAGTAGGAGCCAGGAACTGCAAAGCACAAAGAATGGGCACAGTAGGTTTTTTGCCCTAGAAAAGAGTGCAAACCCATTCTTCTTCACATTCACAGTAGCCAAGTAAGAAACACAAAAGGTTTACTTAAAGGAAACAAATAAAAGGTCATTTCATAGAATAGAATAGAATCATAGAATCATTTAGGTTGGAAGAGACCCTTGGGATCATCAAGTCCAACCATCAGCCCTACTCTACAAGTTCTCCCCTACACCAGATCCCTCAACACCACATCTAATCTACTCTTAAACACAGTCAGGGAGGGTGACTCCACCACCTCCCTGGGCAGCTGATTCCACTGACTGACCACTCTCTCCGTGAAAAATTTTTTCCTAATGTCCAGCCTAACCCTACCCTGCTGCAGCTTGCAGCCATTCCCTCTTGTCCTGTCGCTCATTGCCCGTGAGAAGAGACCAGCACCAATCTCTCTACAGTGCCCTTTCAAGCAGTTGTAGAGAGTGATGAGGTCTCCCCTCAGCCTCCTCTTCCTCAGACTAAACAACCCCAACTCCCTCAATCGATCCTCATAAGCCTT
>VZTM01016351.1:6013-43453 GCA_013400555.1 Jacana jacana | reverse complement strand
GGCTGCTCATTACATGGCTGGTGATAGTGCTCAAGATGACCTGTTCCATAATCTTCCCTGGTATCGAGGTCAGACTGACAGGTCTATAGTTTCCTGGATTGTCCCTTCTGCCCTTCTTATAGATGGGCGTTACATTCGCCACCTTCCAGTCCATGGGGACCTCTCCAGTCAGCCACGATTTAAGGAAGATGATGGAGAGAGGCTTGGCCAGCACGTCTGCCATCTCTTTCAGCACTCTTGGGTGTAACCCATCCGGTCCCATAGACTTGTGTGCATCAAGACGGCATAGCAGGTCACTGATCACTTCCTCATTAATGGTGATGTCCTCATTCTGGTTCTCCTCCCTGTGTCCCTGCTCCTGTGGCCGAGTCTCCAGGGAACAGCCGGTTCCACTGTTAAAGACTGAGGCAAAGTATGCATTGAGCACCTCAGCCTTTTCCTTATCATTTGTAACAGTCATTACCAAGTTTATCATCAGCAGAAAGCTATAGTAAAAAACTACTGTTTTCCTTCATAGTATCCTTGAAATAAGACTACTGGTACCCCAATGTGTTCTGCCTAAAGAGTTTATATAAGGTTACTATGTACCTACATCTCTTCGTTAAAGTCTTCTGGCGTGTCTGGTAAGGATCAAATTACAACAAATCTCTCATAATGTTAAAACACAAGACTGTTGGTGGACAATGAGATTATTAAGATCCCTTCAGTAGGCAAAGCTGCAGCAACAGTAGAGCACATATCATATGCATAGGTACTTTTTTCAATTAGTACATTTAAAATTAATGAAAAGAAAGTAGCTACCTCTCTTTTCCTCCTCTCTTTTGAGCTTATCCTCCTCTATTTCTTTGGGCAACTTTTCCTTCTTTTCCTTTTCCACATCGTTGTGAAGGTGCTTGGTGGTATAGCTGAGAGCAGGCGACAGAAGAATCTCTCCATTCTTACAAAGTTCATCTCGAATTTTAATAAAGAACTGCTGAAGTTCGACTGCATCCTCATAAATCTCTGAATCAGTCCTGTACAAAAATACATGCAGCAGGGAAGAGTCAAAGAGGATCCTAAACACCCATTAATCACCCCACTTAGTGATAAAACTAAAGCTTTGCTCTACCAACAGATTTCTTTGCTTACTGATAAGAAACAGCAGCAGACACTGGTAAATCATGCTCTACCAGGTACTCTCAGTTTGTATTATGGTTTAACCATAACAGCATTATTGTATACACCAGTCCTGAAATATCAGAAAAATCAAAGGTAACTGGTTGCATCCAAAACCTACTTGCCACTAGATCTCAGTTACCTTCTGAAAACTTAAGTAATAACATTATTATTAACAAATTTTAATTACTCATGCTCCTGTTAGAAGATGTTTTAATAACATTTTTTACCTCCTCTCTTTCAGAGTCAAGCTCTCACTTGTACATCCCCAAACACTCTACCTCATTCAAGTAAAACAGAGAACTTGTGAGCATTCACAGATTTGCACAATATGCCTGTAACTCATACAACTGTGACTGCTCCAAAAGAGTAATCCACTAGTCAAGCTGTTAGTGAACAGCTCCTCTTCCTTTTTCTCACTTTGAAAGTTAGCCCAATCCATGTTTTTCAATGAAAGCATACATTGAAGACCCCATAGAGCCTTTGAGATTCAGTTTTCTAAAGACCCCTATCACGGAAAGCAAAAACTCTAAAAAACCTTCAGCCTTCAGGTTAATGGGCAAAACTCAGGTGACAAGACAAAGGATACCTGAAAAATATAGATTTGCTCACCTGTTCATTCTCCTTGCCCTCTCCAGTACCTCAAACATATTCTCCTGGAACAAATCCAATCTTCTGTAGCGATTATTTTCAACATTTTTTCGGATAATATCAAAAGTCAGAGGAGGTTTATTTGGGAAGTTGGGATCAACAGCAGGAATCTCAGCTAAAGAGTCGCTATAGCATCTGCCCTCATCATCCTGGTGGCTCATAACAGATACAAAAAGGTTATGGATAAGTTCCTGAATTAGCAAAGTCACATTGGGCACATGAGAATCCTCATCTCCTTCTATTTCTCTCCGAGTTTCAAGCAAAACTTTATGCAGGACCAGGGCATCTTTATAAATCAAAGATTCTGGCTCGTTATACGTGCAAGCGTTATTGAACATCATTACAAAGTCCTCTACCATGGAATCTATATCCTGGTATTTATTTGCCATCATGTGACTTCTGATCTTTTCCATGTCAACAGGCTTTTTAATGGTCACGTAATAGTCAGGCAGTTCAGACCGAGAAGGCAGCCTCAAAAAGATGGCACTCAGTCGCCTGCCTCGTTTATCCGTGTAGTTCTTAACTGCTTCATACACCTCATTCAATTTCTGCTGCATTGGAGTCATGTATTTCGATTTTTTAGGAGAAATGCCACTTTTTCTACCTAAGCAGACAAAAAGGAAAAAAAAAAAAAGAGAGAAGAAAACCAAAAAACAATCATTACAAAACCAGAGCTTGCACACTTCTTTATCCACCTCCTTTGCAGAACTGTTTACTGAAGAACCACGTTATGGTATGAGCACAAGACTCACAACATGGAGCCCATTACAAGTTGCAACTTCCTTTTTCAGAACTGTATAAATGATCTTTAGTTTTGGTTTGTTTTCTTTTTTTGCCAACACAGAATCATATGTTTCTATGCCCTCTGAAAGGGCATTGTAGAGAGGTTGGTGCTGGTCTCTTCTCACGGGCAATGAGCGACAGAACAAGAGGGAATGGCTGCAAGGTGCAGCAGGGTAGGGTTAGGCTGGACATGAGGAAAAAATTTTTCATAGAGAGAGTGGTCAGTCAGTGGAATCAGCTGCCCAGGGAGGTGGTGGAGTCACCCTCCCTGACTGTGTTTAAGAGCAGATTAGATGTGGTGTTGAGGGATCTGGTGTAGGGGAGAACTTGTAGAGTAGGGCTGATGGTTGGACTTGATGATCCCAAGGGTCTCTTCCAACCTAAATGATTCTATGATTCTACGTGGTCCACTTGGTGAATGTTACTTCAGACTTAAGCATGGAAAACATCTTTTCCTATCTGATGTCATTAAGAACTCTTCTAAGTTCAATTTGGTCTTACCAGCTTGGCATGTATTTCTCTTTAGTGCCATTAAAAATCCAGCCATCACACTGTTGTTGCTTTCCATAAAATTAAGCATTCTAAATATTATAAGATTTCTTTATGACAGGTTTTTGCCAAATTAGACAGGATTATTACAGGTAAAATGTAACAGAAGTCCTCCCGTGGGATTATCAGTCAGTTGGCTTTTTGGTTAATTCAGAATCTGCTCCTGTACTGCACAGCCTCTCCCTGTGAATTCTCTACCGCCTCTGCATTACTTACAAGCTCCACCTTTCTATTTTCAAGAGGGCTGTGTGCAGTTACGTTAAGCCTTTCTGTGCAGTTTTATCCTTCTCAGTTTGCTAAATTCTGAACACATATTAAGGGGACATAAGATTTGAGCAGTGTGTAAGGGCAACAGCTCCAGGAACAGACACGGTTGGAAATTTTGCTTCTTTGTTTTCCATGGCTTTCAATAATTTTCCAAATAAAATTCTGTAGAAATCCCAGACATTTAACCTGGGGAATTAAGAGCTTTACTCAGTTTGAGAAGCACTTTACTTCTAAGCAATCCCACTAGCACACAATAAGCGTGTTAATGAAGTGTTACCAAGCCCATAATGCAGCATTTAACATCTGGACAACACCACATGACTAAAGGCCAGTTGTCCCAACCATTCCTGAGTTTTCTTTCTTCATTCTAAGCTACTTTTCTTAGAAAAAGCGATATGCAACAGCTAGATTTTATTCTATGCACATACAGACACACCATTGCTGTTACGACTTTGAAAATATAACTCTACTTCTCGTGTCAGTGTGAATTTGCAGATAATGTCTTCCATTCTACAAGGAAGATGGGTTAATCTCTACTGTTGGGGTTTTGTGAGCGTTGAAATGAGGCATAGCAATGTACGAGGAGGCCTTACTTAGCTTTAGTTTAGGGGATGCAACATCATCATCTTCAGCTAGGGGCCCCAGTTCTTTCCTTTTTTCTTTAAGGATCTTTTCCAGCATATGAGCATCATTGTATACCTATTAAACAGTAAAGTAATCAAAAAACAACACAAAACAAGGTTTACTGTGTTTAGACTAGTTTAGAACTAGCCCCCAAGAAACATTTAAATGGTAGTTTGAAAAAGCTGAATGCAAAACCAAATCCTTGATTAAAAAGAAGGCCTCGTTACTCAAATGTACACCTGCAATAGACCTAACACAAGTAAGCAGAACTGATGAACACGATCTGAATCAGGAGATACAAAACTTGAATAAATTTTCCAATGAAGCTGCATTTCTATTCCAAAGACTATGAAACGGCAAGGTGCAGTTAATCTCAACTTCCTTATCAACTCATTCAGCCAAGCAGTGACACATCTCTTGAGCTACTGTGATTCCATCGAGGTACACAGGACTAGAACAGTCCTCCTGAGCATTCAAATCCAACCCTGCTGAATGCAACCCCATCATAAAGTCCTGTGCAGTAGCTAACCACGTTCCGCATTAGAAATAGCTGGAGGTTTCTTACCACCACTCTGTTCCACAACATCATGACTGCTGACCAAGAAATATGATAATATAGAGACACCCTACAATATATTTGTAAGTGAAAAGCTTATTTCTTTCTGATTCCTTTTGCTAGGCTTAACAAGGTCTTCTAGTCTGATATCCCATTCCCTTCACTTTCATGAAAACAAAGCTGGTTTCTTTCCAACTAAGACATCCCTTCTCAGAGGTTCTGAGCTCCAAATCACCATTCACTGTGCAAATACCTTCACTTGATTAACCAAGGACGAGTAATGAGAATTTAGTAACCAGCTTATTTTTTTTAAATATACTAGGAAACATTCAGCTGACATTCTTTGTAGTGGAGGAACAAGATTAGCCAAGATGAAGCAAGTCTAACCATCGCAAAGGAGTGTGTTGCATCCCATGTTTATACGACTGCCGGCGAAGACAGAATTCAAAACTTCAGCAGAAAGAAAAAGTCACATTTCTATTTCAGTTCAGCAAGCAATTATCATAAATAATGAAAATAATACTCAAAGCTAAACCATCCTGACATAACTTATACGTCTGCAGAGAAGCAGAGAGGCAACTGTGACTTCAGAATCAGAACAGTACCTGTGAACCTTCCTCATTATAATGCCTTGCGTTTCGGAACATGAGCTTCATGTCTTCAATCATGGCTTCTTCCCCTACGTACTTATCATTGCGGATGTTGTGTTCTATCATTTTCAAGTCCATTGGCTCCAAGATAATCTTATAATAGTCTGGATAGTCCTTTTTGGATGGCTTAACCATAAACAGATCGCAGAGCCGTCTGCCTGTGCCTGGTTCTCGAGCTTCCAGAACTGCATTGTATAAGATCTTCATTCGTTGCTTTCGTATATTCTTTTTACTGTTCGATTAAGAAGAAAAACAAAAAGGAAAAGGATAATGTCAGGGGCTGTTTTCCCCACTTCCAACACTAATATCAAAATGGCATTCTCTCTCTACCACAAGAGAACAACCACAACCACCTAAACACACGCACAAGAAGCTCATTAGGTGTACTAGAAACAGAGGCCCATTTGCAAGTAACAGCAGCAGCATCATAACCAGCAGCCTGGTAAATAAACAGCAAACCAACTTTAAGATACATTTTTTTTTTCTCATCCATCTTGAGTTTCAGTATTCTAGAGAACAGAACAAATAACTAGTTTTCAAAAGGCAAAGGTCAAAAGGAGCAATGCCAGAAGAGAGACATGCTTCCAAATTGCACATTTTAAGACGTTTTCAAGTTTCGGCATTGAGTCAGATCAAAGCAGGGAGAGCAAACCCAAAGCAGAAATAAAGGCCTGCCAATCCTCAAGGGTCAGGTCACACATCTAACATATAAAAGGGGACATTAAAACAACTGTCTTCTGTGTCACTATTATTTTCCCAATGGAATGAATTTTGCCTGGTTATCGGTTTCCTTTTTCAGCAACATTTTGGAACTCCTCTCGGTGCTTCACTTCTGCTGGCAGCAGCATTTACAGTCGTCTTTTACCTCACATTACTCAGCAAGTGAAACGGGTAACAACGGGACTAACGTCAAAAGTGTTTTCAGGTTCTCTTCAGGCATGAAGAAAATAAAATAAATTTTCATCTCCCTTACCTATGAACACAACTTTTTGTCTTTTACTGTTCTCAGATCACAAGGCCTGACAGATTTTTCCTTTTAAGCGTTTCAGTATTCTCTTGCAGAAGGTGCTCAAAAGCACCACAGGGTGAAAAGGACACTGATGACAGTTTGACTTGCTTGATTAGGTTAATGCTTCTCCTTGAACCTCAAGATCACAAAACTGGCAATGTTTGCAATTTGCTCCTTGCTGCTCTTCATTTGGTAAATGGTCTGTCTTACGGTTCCACTACTTTCCTTCTCCCAGGCATCCCGAGGCTGTACCACCTCCAAAATCCACGTTAACATCTCTCTGAAGGCTTTTTTTATGACTGTACACTGCTGCAGTTACTTGATTGCTCTTAAGCAAACCTTTGCTGTTGCTCTATTACATTCTTTCTCCCCCCCCCCACTGCTGTCACTTTGACAAACCAAAGAACTAAAAATATATGAAGCTGAAGGCCATAAGCAGCACCAAAGATGCTGAATTACAGATTTACACTGGGAGCTATTACCATTGCAGTAAGTTCCAACTTCTGACAATATTATTTCAAATGATACCATGAGGCGAACTGGAGAAACTATCACATGTTGGAGTGACATCTCCTTCACATCTCCTAACATTAATTACACAACAGCTATCACTGTTAGAGGATAATCTCCATAAATTTTAGTCGTTATTGCTCACTAAAAAAGTAATCTTAAATCACTGTGAATTTTCTTTATGTCACAGTATGCAGAATAATCAACCTCTTATACTCAATTTATCTATTTCTCAAATATCCTGTTGGGCCCACTCCTGACGGGTAAGTTAACTGACGAGTGCAGATTCAGAAGGGAAAGAGACACAGTCTTCAAACATTAATGATGAAAACGCCTTAAGCACAGTTCAGGTCACAGAAAATTAAAATATTTATGCCATGAGACCTCATCACATCAAAATATTTGTGGAGTAATACTATAAACTTTCAAAAAACTACATCTACCATAGCGTTAACTTTAATTGTATTCTGAAATTGCTACCTAAACTACATAAACAGTCATATATTGGAGAAGTAACAGCTAACAATGTGTGAAGACAGTCCATGTATCAGGCTAAAAAAAAACCCAAACACAAATAAAATTCCTGAAACCCACTGACAAAATTACCTAATTGAGTGCAGCTACAGTGCCCATGCCACTTACTGAAGCTACGCTGACAAACACCAACTGATAGGCCAAAAAAGGAAAATAAAGTCAGCAAAGAGTTTTGAATTAATTAGAGCAAACACTTAATGAGGTTAAGTTTCAGAACTACAAATTCTTACACATATGCTAAAAAACATGGCTTAATATTCCCTTCAATAAATAAAAGATGTAGCAATGTCATGGTCTGCAGGAACTACAGAAGTTCATACCTTTTCCTTTTTGAGCTTCCGGTATCCGACGTAGCAGAAGAAATCATACTGTCCCCATCCTCAATGTCGTCTCTCCTAGCAAGCTCCTTCTTCTTTGCCTGAAAAAAAACAGAAGGAAAACCTGAAGCCAAACTCACTGCTGAACAGTTCCAGAACAATATCAAATATCAGAACAGATCAAATGCAATCATGGGTTTCGAGACTAAACCATTATCAAAATATTTCCTTTGACTTATTTAATAAAATTGGCTGACACAAAATAGCAGAATGATTCTTTTTAACTGTCAGGAAAAATTTTGAGGGCTCACTTTGAAAACAATGTCATTTCTAAGTGCAACACTTGGACTGGAATACTTCATGAAACCTGAAGTGTTTTAACATCCTCCATTTACCTGCAAACCTTAAAATAAAAACCCCAAATCATCCATTTTCTCAGGAAGAAATAAATAAAGAAGTAAATACAAGTCTAGTTAAAAATTATTTTGGAAAAACATTCATTAGGGAAATAAAACTGACAGATGAACGCACAACTGTTGATTGTTCTACTACACATACCTGCATAACCTGCTGCATTTTCAGTACTCTCTTATAGATGGCAGAATTGGGAACATTGTAGCGCTTGGCATTTTCAAACATCAAATTCAGATCAGCCTCCAACTGATCTAAAGTTTCATATTCGTGGTTCTTCAGCTTGGTTCTGCAAAAGAGAAATACCAATCAGATACTGCACGAGTTACACATTGCAAAACAGTTCTTTAACATCTTCAGATTCATGACAAATCAATCTCCAAAGAGCTCTCATTATGGGAATGTCTTTTCATTTTCTGATGCTGCAGTGACATGTTCCAATTCTAACTGTATTTGGTAAACATATCTCCTCTGAAAGAATAATAATTCTGAAAACTGCCCTCTTGAAAGTTGTCCGAGTGAAGTTCTGTTTTCATACTGGGACGAGATGTGGAGCAGAAGAGGCAGAAGCACAACCTGCTGTTCTCAGTCCAGTATGCCCCAGGGTACTGCAGTGGGTACAGTGTCAACACAATGGGTTGGCTCTGCACAGCCACGAATGCTGCCGCTCCTACAGATCAATCCCACCCCATCTTTGGTGATAACCAGAAGTTGCCCAACACCTCTCATGTTAACCACCTGGCCCTTGACCAGGGCTACCCACAAAGGGCGCTTCACGTGGAAACAGGAAAGGACTAAACACAAAAAGGTGTTGTTTTTCCTGTGCTGAACAGGTGAATCAGTGCACTATGTCTGCCAATAACTTAATGTGTCTTCTCATATTTCCTTGCACAAGTGGTGAAAGTTCTAGCCAACCTCCCAACACCTCATTAAGCTCAACAGAAAAGAGTAATCTGCAACAGCAAAACCCAAACCCCATCACAACTGCAAGATACAGTCGCACCTCCTTCCTCACCCGCTTGCCTGTCACATCCACTGGTTATGCACCACCGTTTCACCCATTAAGCACCTTTCCACCCAGTTGGGCTACTACAGCACCTCACTGATCATGAACCTGCCTGATGGCCACGCACACCACCAGAAAGTAAATTTAATTATAGTATCTTTAAGTCCCAACCCTTACCTGCCAATGTGACTACACAGCTGAAGCAGCGAATAACTATTGCCAAACAGGACTCTTCACTCAGTCACAACCAAGGGTAAAGAAGTCATGGTTGGATTAAACATGGCACAGAGATAAAACTGCTATAAAAACTAGTGAGAAGTGCCCGTGTTGCCTGCAAAGCTGTCGTGATGGAAATACATTGTGTGGGAAACATCCAACCAACTGCTTGCTGCCAGGGTGGCAGCTGGATGCGCCTTACTAGAAGGTACCACGTTGCTTTCTCATTTCTTTCAGAGCTGAAGAACTACTTTGTCCTCAGTGGGTATGAGAAAAGCAAAAAACAATTTGGGACAATGTAAAATTGTGTAAAATTGAAGAAAACTGCTTCTGCTCTTCTCATTTAAAACGACTGGTTTAAGTTCATGTATCCTTTTAAAACTTTAAGATATGGGTATCTTGCAAACCTTTATGCATTTTTTAAGGTTATTCTTAATGTTTCCAACTGAAGCAACAGGTAATCAAAAAGTTTTCCCGTCAGCTTCACTCGCTCTGCAACTCCAAAGAACCAAGGGGAGTTACCAAAATAATTTTCATTACATTAGCAAAACCCCCAAACAATAATAACAAAAAACCCAAACACACATACACCATTCCAAAGGCAACAATTATTTGCAGGTGTTAAGGAGTATGTGACTGCTATTAAGAAAGTAAAAAAACAAATAAAACCCCATTAAATTCAGGATTATTTTTATCCAACACTATTAGCATATGATGCATAATGAGCTGATAAATATGGAGGATGTCAACACCGAGTCTATTTCATGCTCTTGCCACTGCCTGGTAACAAACACTATCGGTGACCTTACATCTC
This sequence comes from Jacana jacana, assembly GCA_013400555.1. Classification (NCBI taxonomy): domain Eukaryota; kingdom Metazoa; phylum Chordata; class Aves; order Charadriiformes; family Jacanidae; genus Jacana; species Jacana jacana. The sequence goes on along the minus strand of VZTM01016351.1, from coordinate 33,401 downwards.
CCCCGGCTAATCTGGAAGCAAAATCTATAGAGTAAAACCTATGTAATTAATTCTTGTATCCAAAATATTGCGAAGCCATTACAGGACTTGAGCACACAAACACTTGTTGGTGTTACAAAAGGTAATACGTCATTAAGAAAATACTCAAGACGACACAGAATAGAAAAGCTCTAAAAATTGCATCCAAAAAAATCAACTAGTAAGCATTTATCAAAAACATCAAAAGTGAGTTTTAATTTTTTTCAGATCATTCTAATTTGTCACAGGTGGTAATTAAGTGTGTAAACAGACAGTAATTTCCTTGTTTACTCATGCTATTACAGATGTTTATAGAATAGATTCAACCTTTCAAAGGATTAGCGGAAAACAAAACCAATGTCTAAAGGCAATTCTGCATCTTAGGAAAAGATACCCAAGCCTAAGGCACCCAAGAACACAAAAAGATTCAAAAAGCAAGTCCTGTGCAGGAATCAATTCAGCAGCAGCACTCAGAAGTGCCGACCAACAGACTTTTTACCCCCCTTGGTTGTAGGCCACATCAGCATAATTTGTTTCCAAGGGACAATTCATACTGGCAAATTTGCTGAATTTGGCTGCAACTAAGGATGTAATGAAGTGAGAACTACCATACCAGCCTCAGATTTTGATATTAAATACTTCAGACATGTCTAAAATGTCTCCGTGCTTTTTTCCTAACCGCTGGAGGACAAGCAGTGGTGCTTCAGGAATCATAACCACCAACCTGGGATAAAGTCCTTTCAAGGTTTACTCTGCAGTCCATCCTCTTGCAAGTAAGCAAGTGGGAATGCAACTTTCTACTTTTCAGCTCTCAAATTTTCCTTAAATGTTAGTAGTATGTAGTTTAGAAACATTCTTGTGCAAGTCTGGCATGTTTGCTTTCTTCCAGAGAATTAAATCAAGCTTTGAGAGGCTGGACTGCAAGAAGAATAAAACCTGTAGAAGTTTCCAGTCTTGGGATTATTTTAATAAATGAGAATTACAGAACTCCAAGTTTGTAATTTCACTGCTGCTGCAGGAGGTCTGGGTTCAGCTTTCTGAAAGAGGAACCAATGGCTACATCTAAATCCAAGCACCACTTTTGAAATTCAAATTGCTTTTCCCTACTATCCTCTTTACTTGGGAGTTGCTCTGTACCCAACTTAAAATGGCATTAATGTCACATCTGGGGGGTGGGAAGAAGAAAAAAGCAAAGCCCTGAGTTGCCACTGATAATCTAGGATTAGATTGACTGAAAAACTCAACATCAAGGACCACCTTCCTGAGATGCCAACAGACAACTCCATATCCTTATCACGTGTTAAGTTCAGAATATATGAAGTAACAGTGTGAGCAAGATATCATAAATCAACTTTACTTTTTAGTAACATATCATCAAATGTTTAGGTGCCACTTTTGTCAAACTGAGAAAAGGAGGAATTTGTCATATCCTGTGAAGCAGAACAAGTTCAAAGCAAGCTGCAGGCAGAACAAGCAAAGCAGCAAACCTAGGGAGTACGTCCTGCCTGCAACGATGTGCTTTTTGCAAAAAAGAGAATTCTAAACTGGTTCTGTAGGATTTCATGATATGGTAAAAGAAACTGGTGACTCTTCACGCCAGCAGATCCCAAGCCGCTTGACAACCGGGAGCTGCTTTACCTCTCCTCCCAGAGCCAGGGGCAGCTCACACACACCCCAGAACACCACAATCACACACTGCGTGTGAAAGTACAGCCCTGCCTCCACACAGCCCTGGTCACAGCCCAACTGGCTTCATCTCTGGGTGTTTCAGCTGTGACCTACACACACGACAATCCAGGAGACCAACCCTGAAACACCAAAAAGCAGAAAAAGCATAGGAAGTTGCCCTTAGTCTTAAATATACCATTCTATGTGCAGTGATTCTCTGCTCTCTCCTGACCCTGTAGAAACAAAATCTTTAAGCTGATGAAGAAGGTGAAGGCCCCAGGAGCTTAGAAGCAAAGCAAAGCAGCTTAATTAAATCTTACTCCTTCAAATCTTAACCTAGAGCTGGAAGACACAAGGAAACAAAAGGCATGATGAGCTATCAACTAAATTATCTTACCAGGAAATAAAATCTTGCTTCTATCAGCTTTTATTTTATCCAAAAAAGCAAGGTGCAGCCCATCTGATTCTAAGCAAACAACCTACATCCACAGTTGAATTCATGAAAATTCTGACAACGTTAGCAAAACCCGAGACTTAGCCCACACGGTTTGGAAAGACAGACAGGTTCCAACCACACTTATGAAGAACGAAAAGCGTACTGGCAGAACAGTAATCCTGGTCTAGTCTGCAAGTAACCTCCCACTTCTTCAATGCACTTGCTGTCAGCAAACAATGGGATGATTAATCAAGAAGGTTATTCACAGGAGTGCTTTGAACAGATTTAATTATACTCAAACTCAGCAGAGCGCAAGCATTGTGCTTTTCGGAATTTATGGCCTGAAACCCAGCTTCACTATAAATTTAAAAAAAATGTCTTGTCAATCTTGGAAGAAAAGAATTTTTAAAATATCAATTTATTTTGCAAAGCAAGGCTAAAACTAACCCAATCCATGGCTCTATTCAACAGTATTCTGCCAACATAATACAAAGTGAACTGCAACTTTATACAGCCCAAACCTTGAAAAATTTCTATGAAATTATTGATGGTGACACAATTGTACCTGAAAACATGAGTTAAACTTGTAAGAATATCCTTCTAAGAAGGGTAGATCCTCTTCTAAGGATCTATTCTTAGAAGAAGGGTCTTCTAAGAATATCCACCTTTGCAGAATGAGGAAAAAAATAGTCAAAAGGTAGGCTACAGTTTAGTTTCCTAAGGCCACTAAGCCCCAGACAACACTGGCATGACATTTAATTTGGCCAAAATCAGAACAGTAATTGAAAGAACAGACAGTTAGCTGGCACCCAGCTCCCTAAAACATCTACTGGAAACTCATCTGTCCTTCCACGTACAACATCCGAAAGAAGATGCTCTCGCCATACAACCAAGAGATCCAGCTTATTAACCAGACACTATGCCTAAAAAAAATTCCAAAACACACGCAAATTCTTTTCTCTTGTTCTGCAGTTGTGAAGTCCAGAGGCTACCCCAGCCTGGGGAAAACCCAGTGTCTCTCAGAATGCATGCAATAAAGGCATTTGACGAATGCCCCATTGAGGAATGAAATAACTTTTTTTATAGAATACATCCAGAACCTTGTTTACTTGAACCTATGATTTTCTAAAGGCCACACATATGATATGCTCTGAAAGTACTTCCTAAGGAAGGAAAATTGCTTAGACCTACAGAATATTTTAAAACCGTACAACATTCAACAACTATTAAATTATATTAAGTGAAAAAAAAAGAATGAAAGAACTACTAAATCTCAGATAAAGTGAAAATTTGCAGGTATTCTAAATACTACAGAGACATAATGTTCTCTGGAATTAATATTTTCCCATTCATAAATTAAGCAAACTGTGACACAGTGACTTATTATTTTTCCAAAGTCAATGTAATAATGAAATATTAATGAACTTAATTGTTATTGGGTCTAAGCTATTATTTAAAAAAGTGAAAAAACAAAAGGTTCTCAATAAACTATTCAGGCTTTAACCCAGACAGCAGCCTCAATTATTTCAAGGTAAGTTCCATTCCTTTATTTGCCATATTACTAGAAGTAATTAAATTCAAAGGCAAAATATGCTTTACCAGTGCATACTTTCTATAAATTCACCTCAAGTCATTAATAATCAATCCAAAGGCAACAAGAGCCACTACAAATTTCACAGTTTCAGGAAAATCTCCACACGCCCCAGTTCAGTGAAATGTAACATTTAAATTCCTGTCTCGCAGATGACGGTCCAATAAGATGCAGGTTCACAAGATTTTCACTCAAAATGAGTTCAAATCCTCAAATAGTAGACAACACACAAACCCAACTGTGCTTTATTCTAGATCCACACTCTTTCTTAAACCTCAGCTACAACCCTGGCTTCCTGGAGCACAAGACAGTGGCGGATGCCAATGAAGATACGGAATTTGGTGCCTGGCATTCCCATCAGCCTCCTGTGTGTGTCAGGAGGGAGCTGCAGCCAGGGAATTCCCTGGAGCACGTCCTGCCTCTGGTGTAGAAAAGCCTGAGCCACTCGCCTTAGGGGTCACACTTACCAACGCTCTAAGATTCACTAAGGAACACGGTTCTTGCAGGCACTGACGTACCGGGTAACTGAAGGCACTGTGCTGCGTTATTTCCTAACTATTCCTCCAGCTATTTGTAATTATGGAATGACTTTCCATCAGCAACATTAAGTTTCCAAAATAACCTCCACGCCACACGCTTTTACCACATCTGAAAGTTACAGCCTTCACAGTGTTGTGGCTTTCTATTAAATTAATGTTCTGCAGCTCTGAGTTCTGTTGTGTTTGAGGCAGGGGAGTCTCATTGGTGTGTGCATGAGCACCTGGTGGGAGGGAATGGTGAGGGAGCCAGACTCATCTCAGCTGTGCCTACTGATGGGGCAAGAGGTAATGAGAACCAAGTGAAACACATGGACTTTCATCTGAACACAAGAAAAGGAAGAAGAAGAAAAAAAAAACCAACCCAAAAATGTAATTTTTGCTGCCAGACTGGTCAAACAATGGCACTGGTTTCCCAGGGAGGTTGTGTGTGGAGTCTCTGTCTGTGAAGACATTCCAAAACCCAACTGGATATAATCCTGTGTAACTGGCTCTGGTGACCCTGCTACAGCCAGGGGCTGGAGTGGATCATGTTCCTTCCAACTGCAGCGACTCTGTGACTCCCTAAAGAGCACTCAGGAGGAAACTAAAGGAAAACTAAAGCCATCTGTGGGATTACCTCCTGCATCCAGGAACAGCTTGGGATCAGTACTCAGCTCAAATGACTGAGGGTCAAATGTTCATGAAGTGATTGAGAGGCTGGGGCAGATATAATGTACATCTCAAAACCAAAACACACTCAAACTCTCCCTCTAGACATCATATATGATTTTGTAAAGGGTTTCCTGCATTTATCACACACTCAAACTCCTGAAAAACATGACTAGCTATGAAGTTTGCCACAGCCACACATTTCTCAGTTCACTCTGGCAGGATGACCTAGGCAGCCAGATCCCAAAGTGAAACAGCTATGAGACAGGAACACCAGGCTGCATTCCAACACCTTCAGCTCTTCCCTGGGACAATTAACTTTTCTGTCCCTGCCTGTGAGCAGAAGATATGCCCTTTGTATGCACATCTCAAAAAAAACCCCAAACCACAAAAGACAAAAAGCCCCCGTACCACCACCATCAAAAAAACCACTCCCAAAACTCTTCACCCCTACTGAGTGGCAGTTTTGAACAGCTAAAGACACGTTTGCAGTATCAGTAAAACTGTGCTAGCTTCAGTTTTCCCTAAAGCACATCAAGTAAGTATATGTACACATGACTTCAAGGCTTTTTAGGTATAGCAAAAAGTGAATATTATGTGGTTATTTAAAGGAGAGTTGAATTTCAGAGTTTGCTAAAAGAAGCTGGACTAATATAAATACTGTAGTTTAACTTTAGAGCTACAAACGCTATTTCTAAAGAGACTGTCTATTTTCTCAGTTCTCAGGCAATAAGTCACTCTTTTCTACAGTTCTTTGTACATTTGCATGCAATTTCTGTACCGCTCACACAGCCACAGAAAACCTGCCTACACCATAAGGAAAGCAGAAATACAGCTTTGTTTATTATTTGTCCTATAACTGATATAAAGTATAGTTTTAATGGAAGGTCTCTCCCAATTAAATCTGTTTATACGTAATTGGAGCCAATACTCTTTGGTATATTCAGACAAAAAAGCTCCCTGGCAACTGTCATTGATTTTTCTCAATTTCAGCTTTTTTTTCTTCCATCAAGTACATTTTGTGCTTCATTCAAGACAAGACACTTTCTTTGCCAAGCCAACAGCTGTACTAAGGCACAAGAAAAATGCTTTAAAGCCACTGATGGATACATAACCAGTGTGGGAGCTCCATACTTGCTTCCCAGCACAATCAAAACACTGTCTGACAAGTTAAAAAAAAAAAAAAGAAAGAAGGAAAAAAAAATAATCCAAACCCCGCCTTTATTACTTCCTGATTTAACAAAGACACTGCTTATTTCACAATTATACCAAGTCTAGCAGATCATATTATGGTATAACTAAAATTTAGAGATCTAGGTATTAGAGTGGATTACAAACACATGACCAGTGTTAGGGTCCAGTCCTTGCTCTCTGAAGCTGGAGGACCAGCATCCTGCAGTGTAGCTCAGGTGGGGACTGGAGGGCAGGAGGCCAGGACACCCGAGGCTGGTCACTGCCTTTCAAGTCTATTAATGCACTCAGGACCCTGACAGATATCCATTATATTACTTCATCTTGGACCACTAAAGAAAGCTATTGCTGTTGCTGCAGAAGCTTTCATCTCCACTGCTGACCCAGCCTCCAGAAATATTGACATGGCAACCTTTCAGGCACATTACAAATGAAACTCCATGGAAAATAAGTCCCTGCTGACTGCAGGGAGGCGGGACTAGATGACCCTAGAGGTCCCTTCCAGCCTGGACCATTCTATGATTCTATAAATCCAACAGCAGCCATGGAATCATAGAATCATTTAGGTTGGAAGAGACCCTTGGGATCATCAAGTCCAACCATCTGCCCTACTCCACAAGTTCTCCCCAACACCATATCCCTCAACACCACATCTAATCTACTCTTAAACACAGTTAGAGATGGTCACTCCACCACCTCCCTGGGCAGCCAATGCCAGTGACTGACCACTCTTTCTATGAAGAATTTTTTTCCTAATGTCCAGCCTAACCCTACCCTGCTGCAGCTTGCAGCCATTCCCTCTTGTTCTATCACTAATTGTCCTTGAGAAGAGACCAGCACCAACCTCTCTACAATGCCCTTTCAAGCAGTTGTAGAGAGTGATGAGGTCTCCCCTCAGCCTCCCCTTCCGCAAACATCTATAAAAGATGATCAAAAGACTGATACAGACCGAGTTGAAACAAGAAGCAACCAAATGTAGGGGAAAGACAGTATATACTGCATTAGGTATTGACACCTTGACCACAAGATAGGATTTTGGAAATAAAAGAAACCCTTGAATAGTTTCCCACCAGAATTAGCTTGTGTTCCGTTTTCTTACCTGATCTGCTGCAACGAAATAGGTGTTTTAATTTGCTGATAATAATCAGGATATTTTTTCTTGGAGGGCAAGTGGAAAAAGGGTTCAGATATGAGCTGGCCCTGATTATTTCGGCAACTTCTAACCGTATCATAAAGCTGATAAAGAGGATTAGAAGTGTCCATGAAGGAAGTAATGCTCTCGGCTTCAGATTCTCCCTCCTCATAACGAGCAGCAGCTGCAGAGAGAGAAAGGAAAAATGGGAAACTCAGCAGGACAACTCAGAGTGGGCTTTTTGTTGACTTTTCAAATTAATTAAGATCTAAACCAGAAGAAAAAGCACTGCCTCAACAGAGGGTGTTCAATCACTCTCTGGCAGTCAGATTCATACCTCAGAAAAGGACATCACAAATATATCTCATGAGGTTTAAGCCGACAAAAAAACTACTTTAGCTAGATATTGCAGTCTCTCTTATCCTATGACTTCAGTTCTGTCACTGGTAATACACTCTCACCACCCACAAGTGCTGAGAACTGTTCATACATGAGACTACGTAACAGCCCTATTCAACCACACTCTACCTGCACAAGAGATACGTCCTTATTTACCCAGCAAACCATTAATACTAATGTTTGTGCCAAGTACTGAACTACTGCCACTCTGCTGTCTGAAAAGAGCTCGCTAGAAGAATACAAATTGCCAAACCAGGTCTGGAATTTTCAAAGGTGCCTAGCCAGTTAAGCAAAACTGCCAAATTAAAAAGTAATTATTGCATATATAAAAAAAAAGATTACTTCAAAACTTCTATAATCCTTTAGACCATATTAACCACAGCTCCATCAAAGATTGTGAAGTGGCAGAAAAAACTGATGCTAAAGCCTGAAGGTGCACCTCTAATGCATGCAGCAAAATGAAGACAAAATAAGTGTTTTGGAATTATTATATAATTATCATAAACATTCCATAATAAAGTGTTTACAGATTTCATAGCAAATGTTTCTGGTTATCTATATGAAGCATGTATTACACTTCAGGATTAAAATGAAGGAAATAGATGCTATGAAGAGCTAACATTTACTGCTGATAAAATTAGGAGAAATATTAGACAAGCAGCAGAAACACAACAGACGTGATAAAACATTGGCAGTGGAGACATGGAGTGGGAAGCAGTAAATGACCAGTCCTTCCATGCTTCTCAGTAACAACAGCGGTGCAATCCGCACCTTGCAGACAGGCAGAACATAAAATCTATGAAGTTTTGCACAGGTTAGAGTTAAATTATTCACCCTTTTTCCCTTCCTATGAATTAAGGTTTGAAGGAAAGCTTGGCAGGTATCACACCAGGTAATTCAGTTTCCCAACAGACAGTTCTCTAACACTCATGCCAAGTTTCCAGCTGGCATTTTCCTTATTGCTCAGCAGGGACTGGCAACATTTCAAGCTTTCTATCCAAGTTCAGTGAAGACATATTGAACTGATGAAAAAGCCAGGGGACAATCTGACTGCATAACAACATAGTACTAGAATTTCTCCTCTGCAGTCTCACACTGCAGATGACGTATGGGTCCTTCCCGAAAAGCTGGATGCAAACTAAAACACAACCTGACCTCAGTAAAAATGCAAACACATAACGAAGATGTTCATGACTGAACATCCTGGAATGGCCACCTGAAATGAAATGATCCTAATTAGGTATCTGAATGCCAATCAGCATCACTTAATGACCTAGCACCTACTACACAGGAGCCAGCAAAGCAGCAGCGGGACAGAGTAGCTCAGGCAGAAACAAAAGATGGGAGGTGACACTGTGCTCTCCTGGACCCAGCACATCAACCTGAACACGGAGAGAAAGACAAACAGCTAAGAGAACGCTATCAGGTAAAGGGAGTTTCCAAAATAGATTATGCAGCAAAATAGTCTTTGGTTTTGTTTAACTCAAACAGTTCAGTTCCAAGTGCTCCATCAAAAAGTAAGAAATAAAGCAGAAAAAGCAGAAGAACTTGTTTTTATGAAAAAGAAAAAAATAAGAAACTAATCGAGTATATTGCTGTTCTCTGACATGTGGCAGACAGCAACAGAGCAGTTCAGTACCCTAAATAAGAAAAGTACTTCCTTTGTATTAAAAGTAGAACACAAGGCATTCCCTAAAATAAAATAAAGAACCCTAAGTAAATTAAAGAGGCACTAAAAGGAAAGTGTTTACATAATATTGTAATATAGCTATAAACACCCTCATTATGATGTGTGTTTTCTTTAAAAGTGATGTGTCAAACTGCATATTCTTACATATTCAGAAAATGACAGTGTTCTAATAAGAAACCTGTTATCTTAAGAACTGAAGAAGAATGTATTAGTCAGATCAGGAAACAGAAAAATCCCTATTTTGCTGTGGAATACACAGTCTAATGCAAGACTGTAGATTCTTCTTCTGGCAGCAGTGCCAGGTCCCATGTTCTCACCAAGCACACGCTGGCAGTGGAGAGTAACAGGCAGTTATCCCCCTCTCGTGCACACACACAGTTAGCAGACAGTTAGCAGACAGAGAAAAAAACATCACCACAATATCTATACTGCTCAATAGTCCCAAACAAAATGTATTCCCTGCTGTTCGTTCCAGACCATGGTGACTGTTTCCTACTGAAGGGACAGCTTCATCATGGAGTGCTGTTACACTGACTTCACTGCAAAAGGAGGAAGCCATCTAATGTACAACTGGAACTGAGCTTTATTATCAGATATAAACTCATGTATCACGTACGTGCATTCTTACTCAATGATGAGGCAGAAAAAGAGCAGAGAGAAGATTTACAGATGCATAGCGAGGTGCAAGGGAGCTGCAGAAGTTGCTGATGTCCTCCTACATTTGAGCTGGAAATCTACAAGCTCTGTCACACCATGACACCCTCTGAAACTGTGAGGATAAACTCCAGACATTGCTCATTCCTTAGGCAACTGCTACAATCAAAGAAGCTCATAAAGATTTAGTTCTCTGTATTGAGAAGGAGAAAGTTCCCTTCATGTTCAGTCATGCAGTCTAGTTCTCATTTATTTTAATAAGCATTAGAGGGAGGAAAAAGAATGAGATACCAAAGCAACTAATAAAAATACCACCTGCTTTAAGTAAAAATCCTTTTCCTCCAGAGACTGAAAACATAGAGGCATCCCAACAGTATGCTGGAGGAATAGAAAATCTTATGGGTGACTGAGGGCTGCCAAAAAAAATTGACATTGCCTCTTAAGTAAATGCAATGAAGAAAGGAAAGAGCTTCAACAGCAGCAAGCCAAAAATCTCAGATGTGTAAGAAAGGCCTCATGAAAATGACAATAATATCCATAGAACAGGTGGCACTTGAAAGCAGTTCTATCACTTCAAGAATTTAAAATGGCGTAAAGCCGTAAAAAGGTATGTGGTTTTACACAAGTACAATTTCCAAAATAGCAGCTAAGAATCATGCTGAACCAAGCTAATAAATACTCCTCACACCTCCCAGAAAGCAGCTGCTCCGAAGCAGTAACTGAACTCTGGGCTAACCAGGAATAAAAATGCTTTTGCTTGCAGCAAGACCTAAAATGATCCCCAAAATTCTACTTCATACCCATCCACTGAGAAACAGTGGTGAGCACCATTCAACTACCAGGTGTGAAATAAATGCAGAAAAAATATGTGTTGAAGAGATGCATCATTTCACATCAATGCATAAATAATGTGGAGAACAAAAAAACTCCAACAGTGTATGTACAAAAACATTCTGGAAACCTGGTCTGACATGAATGCAAAGAAATTACTACCCAGACAGGCTGTCTTAAAAGACAAGCTATAATAATATATCACCAATATGGAAATATCTGATATAATGCATATATTACAGTACATATTCTTATAGTATAATGCTAAAGCATGCTTATTATGAAACTAAGGATGCTGTATGAAGGCATGCCTTTCTATGTGCTTTCGTTTCAACATGAACCTTCATGCAAGATTCCATGACTGTTAGGCCAGACCAGACATTTCTAAATTCAGTTCTAACGTATCAATCCTTATACCTCAAGATTATCTTCACCTTAAAAAAATAAAACCTGCCAGGTTTTATTAGAAGATCCAATGGTCCAAGAGAGCAAGAGACAAGAAGCCACGTGAGGGAGACTTCTCTCAAACAATTGCAGCACTGTAAATCTCTTCTAGGGCAAGGGACACCCAATGCCTTCTCCACTGTCTCCTTTTCCGTTACATATTAGAAGGAACAAACCCAAGCAACAGTTCCCTAAAGCTTGGAGAGGTGCACAAGTGTGTGTGACTGACCCTCTCTCACCAGCTCTACATCTGTGAGGTCATATTTAGAGAAAAGAGGGATTGGATGTAACAATTGGATGTGCTGAGCTCAGAAACAATGCAAAACATTTTTGTAAATAAAAACACTGGGCTGTATCAGGAGCTCTACAGTTTTGCTTATTCCAAACATTTGCATTAGAGAAAAGAAATAGAGAAACTGCATTTCACTTCCTACCAGCCAAAGCTGCATCCTCATCACTCTCTGATCCATACTGCAAGGCCATGGTTATTGCTGATAAACGATCCCCTTGGGCTGACCTTTTGTTACTATAAAAGAGAAAAATTTTGACAAATGAGCACAACTTTTTTAACAAGGGTTATGATGTTAAACATTAACAGTCACACAGAGTGCGTAAGTAAGCACGGGAAGCTCTTGCCAGTTGCCTACATTAACAGGAATACAGACCTGACTGTACAAGAAAAGACTGGAGCCCGTAACAAAAGAAACCATTAACGACCTCCTGTTTTAAGCGGTGGTCCATCCAACTGAAACACTGGACACACAATCAGAAAGCTACAGCTCAAGCTACCTACTTTTTGTCCTACTTGGGATACCTGAGTTTGTTAATTATTGGGAAAGAAAAGAGAATAATAACAAACTCCTCCCAATGAGCAACTTTTGTTATTTGATCTTGTTTTATAGGCATTTGCCCACAAGAAGAAATTCAGCCTGCTGTAAGGTGTCTGTGCTATATCTTCTCCCATTCTCCCATCCCCACCTTAGGCACTGTCAGCACACAGAGCGCCTGCACGTGAAGCAGCTTCCTCTGCTTTCCAGGAGGAAAAAAATCAGTGTCTATGCTGGCTATGGTCTCACATCTCTTCAGCATCCCCCCTCTTCCTCCCTTGTGTCCCAAACCAGCATTTGGGCACAGCATTTCATACCTACGCTTGTAGGCTATGCCTGACAATCTGGTTTTGGGCTAGGTCACCTCTTTTGGTACCTCCAGCAATGGGCTCTGTCTTACCCTGCGGGAGCAAAGCAAAGTCTAGGAAAAAGCAGATGGATTGCTTCAAATGCCACCAACGCTGAACAAATGTTCAATCCTTTCAAGACCCCTGTAGCTGCTGCGTCCAACCATGGTTTCAGAGTATACACCCAGGGAATTAGCCAGGAATAGTGGAGTTTCAAGACAGTAACCCAGGGACTGCAGACACAAGACCTCTGCCAGGTACCAAAAGTCTCAGCAGAAAAAAAACAAACAGGAATCCAGTGTTCTCAGCAAGTCTGCCACAAATGCATCCCAAATGCAATACTTGCTTTTTACAGGCTTCAGTGGTTTCTACCACCCAAATTATTTAGTCCTATTTATTATTATTTTTTAGCTTCCAAATATAATTTTTCTAGGTTTACAACATATTTCCATGTTTGGGTTTTTTCCCCACCTGGTTTATTTTGCAATGAAGCTTAACATATTGTTCTTCAGAGCACTTCTAAGGAAATAATTGCATACAGAGCATTTTGCGACAGGTGTTTTGAAATGCTAAATATAGAATCAAACATGGAAGAGTAATTATAGAATCATAGAATCATTTAGGTTGGAAGAGACCCTTGGGATCATCAAGTCCAACCATCAGCCCTACTCTACAAGTTCTCCCTTACAGCAGATCCCTCAACACCACATCCAATCGACTCTGAAACACAGTCAGGGATGGGGACTCCACCACCTCCCTGGGCAGTCCATTCCACTGACTGACTATGGCAAAGTAACTTATCAAATCATACTTATTAGATATTTGATTGAAATATATTTGAATCTCAAAAGTATTTGAGTCAATATTGAAGGGCACTCTCAACTGAAAACCAAACCAAACCTCAAAATTTTACTATTTCCATATGACAAGGACCTGGCTTTTGCTCCAGATCCACAGTTCACTTACCGATAATATTTGTTAGAAGAATTTCTCTCATCACCAACACTGCCTTTACCCTGTGAGGAAGGACCTGTCAGCTTGGAAGCAGTCAAATTTGATGGTGTCCTTAACGCAGAAGAGACAAGCCAAGGAAAGGGGAAAAAAAGAGGCCCACCTTAGACCCAAGAAAAGATGCAGCAAAGATACAGGTTTTTTACAGAATTACTTTGAAGGATCAGGCAAAAAGCTTCAGAGACAGATATAAAAATGTTTTAAAGCTAGAAGCAAAGTAATATTAGGATACATTTAGTGCCCCAGCATTAATACCGATTTTGCTTATAAAGTCAGAGGAAGGCAATGTTTTAGATTGAAGGTTAATAGCGCTACACGCAGCTCAGCCTACAACAGCGGCGAAAGCAGCCAACAAAATGCTCCTGAGCATCCAGACAAAGGTAATCAAACCGATCCAATCATGTTTTACCAATACTTAACAGAATCAGTGTCAAGTTGTTTGACAGTGCATACTGTCAAGCAGCTTTATTTTGCCGTTTTATTTAAGGGAAGACAGTTAAATGCACCAACAAAGAGCAATTGAGTGTGACAAAGGATACAATCGGCTCTGCGATAGGAAAGCACAACTCCTGACACAGAGGCAACGTGTCTGTGGAACTTAGGTTAGTAGCAATATGGTGAATTTGAGCCTGATCCATCAATGACAGAGAAAAACAAACGTAAATTCAGAAGAAAAATGTAGTAAATTAAGTGAAGTTATGGGGGTATCTACCAAAATCAGCAATAGGTACAGGAGACCTTCCCCCTTTGAGACAATTAAGCAGTTGGTACTTTAAATAAAAAATGATGATTCTGTGATGCAGATTTAGCAGAAAGACACAAAAAATGAGTAATGGTTCAATAATAAAAGCAACCAGTGAAATGCAGAACAGCAGGTGAAAGGATTGGTTTCCATGATGCTTTTTCTCACCCCATATTGTTGTAGCCTGCCTCAAGCATTACACTTTTTCTTTTTTTTTTTTTTGGCCAAGTTAGAGAAACAACGGAGGCAGCTGTCAATTATTTTGACATTTAGATTACTTCAGGACTTGCAGGTCTATTGAGAACTCAGGACATAAGAGACCACCTAGAATAAGGTAGCTGAGAAGTGGAAATGCGTTGGCAGTGCAAGAGAGGAATTCAACTAACAAATATCAGTGCCATTTATCTGTCATCCCTTCTTATGCAAACAGCTTTGCTTTGAAGAAAACCAGTTAAACCTCAGAATTAAACATGACCCACGTGACTTCCTGAGTCTATCAATGGCCAACAGTGAGTAAAACAAAAATCACTATTTAAATAGAAACCCTCTATACCTACAGGTAAGTCTAGTTACTGAAAGCAAACACATGTGTGCAGTCAGTGTCTGTAGAATCAAGGTCATCTGGCACTACACATACTGTTAAGAAGGAAAATTATTAAAAACATGTGTCAGGAATCACTCCCTAGTACTATTTCTGCTTTTATGGCTTTTTATTCTCCAACAATGATTCATGGGAAGCACACTAAGGTTGAGCAAATGAACTAGAAAAAACACTTGATAGTTTGAATGTCTCAAAGCACCAAATCGTAAAAAACAATCAGGTAACTTCCATTTCTTTCACACAATCCTAGGCAATACCTTTAGCCCTGATATCGTCTACACAACAGAGTAATTTAAACTACCCTTCAGTAAAGGAAGGCATTGCTAGTGTTTTCAGTTGTACCATACAAACCTTGGCAGGAAATGAGATAAGTTATTTTCCAGCATGAAGTACCAGTAAACAGCTCAAATACATGCAGGAAGCCCACCTTGTAAAGAGTTTGCCAACTCCTTGCACGACTTGCAAGACGCCGCTTTATTTTTTTTAGATAAATTACATGCCTCACACTGGCAAATAATATCTAAACATAAGTAGGAAGCTTATACAAGTGGAAATTTAATTGTACTTTGGATAAGGAACACCTAAAACACATCACTTCTCTGTACACTATGGATTTTCACAGGGAGTAAATACCGTTTCCTAAATAAAATCACCCCATGAAACAAATAGAGCTATCAGCGTGATCTATACCTGCCTGTTCGAGACCAAACCTACGCTTCACTGGTTAATAAGTCCAGATCTTCAGTGTCCTGTGTCTCTTTTCATAGCTAGAAATTGGTTTTCAAACAAGAGTTTGTATCAAGTGGACTTCCTTCTAAACATCTTTTGCCTGACCTCTGTTTCTGCCCCTACCTAATTAACTGTGAGCTCTTACGTTCCAGGTCTTAGCATGGTTAACACGGTTCAACAATACCCAGCATCTTCCATACAGCAAGCACAAAAAAGCACCTCATTCCTCACTTTTATTAACTTATAAACACATGTGGTGGAAGTTGGCCTAAGCTTAACTTATAAAAGATTCACTGGCACCGTTTTGCATAATCAAATACATCACAGAAATATTTTACCACAGAAAGTTTCCTTCAAAAAACTGTTGTACGATTGTTAAGTGTTAAAACAGCAATAAACTAAGTTTTCAAACAATTACTTCCCACTGAATCCTCCACAGCAACATCAAAGGAACATCTATAGGGATTTTTATATGAGATTATAAAAAGAACTCTATTTGCAGTACCTGATTCGGAGGCTTGACTTGGCCAACTCACTGTGTTCAATTTCAGCCTTTTTCATATTAAATATTTTTTTAATCGCATTTGCATCCTGTCAATTAAAAGATTTTTTTGTTTGTTTAATGATGAAATTGAAGAAGATTATAGTCAGTTATATCCATCTATTTAAAAATCTAAAACAAAAATGAAGGGTTTTTTTTACACCTAGAGATAAAGCCATTTTGCATGAGAACTGACGCATAGAACAAAGTCTGCCTGAAATGCATCCACGGTGGTCTATAAAATCCAAATAGAACTACTGAGTAGTTTCAAGCTCATTTTTGTCATAACCTTTAAAAAAATAATCTACAATCTGCAAATCCACATGAATACCACGCTGAACTGAACAGGCAAACGAGCATCTGCGCCCTTGCAATAGAGGAGCTACTACCATTACCCGGCTTTACAACACTTGCTTGCTCTCATTCTGCACCCCTGGACTCCATACTCAGAGTAACAGTTCACAAAACAGAGATGACAAGTTTTGAGTGAGGTTACAAGCGTGAGGAATGTCACAGGGGACTGAAACTACCATCCAAAGGGAAGTGCAATTGGAAAAGTCCAAGAGCCACTTACACAACGGTGTCAAACATATACAAGGTCTCGGACTACAAAGACCTTAACAGCTGAGCACACGAAGGAATAATTTCTCACTGATGTTCTCTCCTTTCTGGAGAAAGAGCAATGTGATAATTTGTACACAAATGTTGGGCAACTTAGTAGGAAAAAGACAGGAGGTGCAATTTGGTCACAAAAATGTGGCTAAAAGGAAGAGGATCTTCCAAAACTATGGAAAGAAAGTGTAACTCTGGTTTTGAAGCTTATGATGAAAACCGTAACCAGTTCCTGTAATCTGGAGAGAGGTAACAGCTGAGCTATCACTTGAACCTGTAGTTTCAGCTATTTCAACTTCAATCACACATGGAGGAATCCGCCACTTCTCCAATGAAGTCACATAACTCATCTCCAGAGATAAAATTTACTTGGAGAATATCATATACCTCAAGAAAAAAGAAAACACATATACTCCAATTATACTAAAAACAGTATTAAAAAAAGGGGAAAGTCACTAATAGCTATTAAAAAATAAAATTGCAAACAGAGTCTTTAGGGCCTTATGCTAAATATTCAATAAGGATCAACCAGCACAGAAAATAATAACAAAAATTTGAACTCAAATCAAACTATGAACAACTGCTACTAACCTTGAACACTTGTGATCCAGGCTCGTTGTAGGTTTTGGCATTCTTTGCCAGAAGATCTATATCCTTGGCCATTGCATGAATGCTTTTATAAGTTCCATTCTATAAAGAAAAAAAAAGAATTGGGTAAGGTGGGAACCTGTGGATACCATGAGAACTAAGTCAATGCTGAAAAGCAAGGGGAATTCATGTAGAATGAAGGGAACACTTATGTAAAAACAAGAGCATATTTATCAACAGGACAGGTAAGTAACTGGAAAAAGCAATTTAAAAAAATGTAACAAACAAGTCCTTATAGAGCTAATGAATGCTAAGTAAAAGATTGAAAACACTTAATACATTAGATTATCTTAATTTTGAATAGTTATGACAAAATGTTGTTATTTTGCCTTTGTTCTCTAGTTCAATCCCTCACTATTATACAAAACACTAGAATTACAGAACAGTATTTCAAATTACCAGAGAAGGTGAAAAATGCATCAGTACTAAACATCTATTTATAGCACTAGAACAAAAGCAGGTGATGATAATGCACGACCAAGCTTCAATACTTCAATGTTTTACATTAGCAGTACCTGCCAAGGAACTACTTTCAACGATCAAACGTCAAGGAACTCAAAATATTCAGGGTCAGTGCCAGCACACTACAGTTCACAATGCTTGATCTTCAACACAGCTACTTCTGCAGCATTAACTCAAGGCAGAACATTAAATCAGTGTAGTGTTCAGGTTTTTAAACAGTTGGGGAAAACACATTGCCTTTCCTACTGCCATACACTTTGGCTTCTAAGAATTTTAGAAGTCTCACTGTTAAACAAGTCTACGCTCTAACACATCAATATGCTCATACCATACCTGTATCCTTTGGGCAATGGTTTTAAGATCTATGGGCTCCTTTATTATTGCATAATAATCTGGATATTGCTGGAAAACAAAAATAATTTATATATTACTATAAACAATCACAAAGCTATTGTTCTAGTAGCTCACAGAGTAAATTATTAGATTAATTACAAATAAGAACAGCGTAAGCCTCATAAACATAGCACTAGGCTTCAAATTGGGCGAGCCAGATCGCAAGGTGAGGCATTATAATTCATCAATAAACTGACATAAAGAAACAGTTCTGTCTGAAAGCCAAACACGTGGTGATGTTCTTTAGAGTATTTATTTCGCTGGTTCAATTTGTTATGCCACGCCCTGAAGCAGAATAGTGAAATCAGATGTATTTAAAAAAACTAAAAACTCTGCAGCAAAAAACTGCATCCTGAGTGTGCCCCTCGGTGTATAACATCAGCTATCCATGTCAGCGTTTCCAGCTTCAAACACAACTGATATTATTAAAATACTCACCACTTTAGAAGGAAGTTTCTGAAACAGTTCACTTATGAGGCGTCCCGATGGGTTTGTGGCAACAGCTACAGCTTCGAGAAGCTGTTCAAGAATTTCCTTCAGGTAACCTGGAGATGACTAATAGAAGAAATTAAATCAGAAGAAGTTTTGATAGCAGCCATAGTGGAGGGCTTTCAAGTCCCACTAAAATATATGAATTTCCTTCTCAAAGACAGAAAAAATGAGCTATAAAACAGATATGCAACTTTTGAAAACAGCACTGCTGATCTATTTAGGTAAAGCACATGAGAAAACTGATTTCACATTCACCCTGCAGACTGTCAGACACACATTATGTATTGTTAGAACAGACTTGGTTGTCAACTATAATGAACACGTGTATCCCAACATCACAAAAAACAAACAAGCCCAAACTTCCCATCAGGTGGTCTCTGGCTTATAAACCACTGCTGGAACAGCTGCACGAACCCAATGGGACACACACTGGAAAATGATGCCACGAGACACGAAGTCTGCTTGCATCAAACCTCAGTGCTGGCAGGATATCAAGCAGGATGCTTTATCCATGTAGAAAACCTCGCAACGTGTTTTCCAAAGTGAAAGGGAAAAATGGTAGGGGAGTGAGTGGGAGTATTTACCCAAGTGAGTAGGGAAGTGATAGTACTCCCATACTCGGCACTGTAAGGCCTCACCTCAAGTACTGTGTTCAGTTCTGGGCCCCTCACTACAAAGACATTGAAATGCTGGAGCATGTCCAGAGGAGAACTACAAAGCTGGTGAGGGGTCTGGAGAACAAGTCCTATGAGGAAAGACTGAGGGAACTGGGCACGTTTAGTTTGGAGAAGAGGAGGCTGAGGGGATATCTACCTATCATATCCCTACTGAGGGATAACTACCTTTCAGGTAGTTGTAGAGAGGTGGGTGCTGGCCTCTACTCCCAGGGGAATAATGGCAGGACCAGAAGAAACAGTATGAAGTTGCAGCAGAGAAGGTTTAGATTAGAGACTAGGAAGAATTACTTAATTGAAAGAGTGGTCAGGCACGGGAACAGCCTGCCCAGGGAGGTGGTGGAGTCACCATCCCTGGAGGTATTTAAGAAACGTGTAGATGTGGCACTTCAGGGCATGGTCTAGTGGCTGAGATTGCTGGGTTTGGTGGTTGTTGTTATGGTGAGATTTTTTGGGGTGTGGGGGTTTGAGAATTTTTTTGCTTCTTGTCTGCTTGTTTGTTTATGGTTGGACTTGACAATCTCAAAGGTCCCTTCCAACCATGAAGATTCTGTGATTACAGAAAGTGAAATACGCATGCAATACCGCGAAATTATGAACTAATAAACCTAACTACAAAAAGAGTTTGCTCTTTTCCCCACACAGAGGTTAATCTCCCTCTCAGAGACAGCTGACACACAGCCGTGGTCTGCCCGGCTGCAGCTGACAGGCCCACACTTACTAATTCTGAATTGGCGCCTTGATTGTCATGCCCATCCTCATCGTCGTCTTCCTCCTCAGCATCACCTTTTTGAACGAATTCATTTTTTGTGCGTAAATACAACTCCCATAATTTGCAGGCAGCTTTATATTCAGGAGAGTCAGGCTGCAAAACCAAACCCAACATTCTAGTCAAAATTCTGACTGGAAGGAAACGTGTACGTTATTAGTTGAAAGGTATTAAATGAATTAAATAAATAATAGAAAACCTGGGAAATTTCTGCTTCTGTCATTTTTCAAGAGAGATGTTAAGAATGGCAATAAGCCATTCTTAAAATGGCTAGAAAATACAACCTCTATCACTCCAAAGCATCTAAGTCTTTCAGAAGGCCCAGCAATAAAATTACTTGGGTTGAGGCTTGGACCAGCCTATTGGCTGAATGTGGAGAAATGAATAGGCTTTGTTGAAGGATAAAACTAGCGATATTTAAAATAGAGTAAGTATCAATATGCCATAAATGGGATTTGAACCAACACTGCTGCTGTTGTGTGGCACTTGATAAATAGTTTCTATGGAAGAAGAATGCCAATAAATGTGCCAATGTCTCTGAAAAGGACTGCAGTGATTTACACTCAGCATTAACTGCAAAATTCCAAAGAACTTGACGATGTGCTACTGGGTACACACCTAAGTATAGTTTTTTAAAGAGCTAGAAGCACATCAGCAAATTAAGTTTCATAAATACACAGTTGGTAGTGGCAAACAAACACGTGCCAATTAATGCTACTACTTAAGAACATTATTCAGATAAAAGACTGCTTTTCCACTCTCACTTAACCTCTATTTCAGATATTCCTGCAGATGTGTCACCTTATACAGAGCAGATTGTGCTCTTCTTACTTCACTCTTTCAACCTCTGAGAGCTCATAATACAAATGAGAAACCACTAGGAGAACTCTTGTTAAACTTACCTAATTAGGCTTATGCATTGTCAAGACATTAGACTGGGTGTTGATTATGAGAAACAGAATTAAGGAGTATTCTGCTCCCCCACTCTGCTCCCTTGTATATTAATGCAAGGTGCTCAAAAGTGTAAGACTTGAATCGAAATACTAACACCCCTGAAGGTTTCCACTCTAATCTAGCACTGCAAATAAAACATCTGCTGCAATAAAGACCTTGACGATGAATCAGTCGTGCCTGTTTTATAAACCTCACTGGAACTGTGTGGGTAAGGTAAAAAATGAAAACAGAAGAGGTTATGTGTGTGCCATACCTTCAGCTCCCAACTCCACAGTTCTCTCGAAATGTCAACATTCCTTCATCCTAGGACCGTGGCTACCCATTTCTAATCTACACCCAAGATTTTTATGACTTAGGCATAATCTTGAGTCCACTATTCTGTAGGTAAAAGGCAGCACACATTTTGTAAAGGTCTAATTCCTTCCTTGCCATCAAGTTCTCTCTCTCATGTAGAAACCATGGAAAAGCCAACATTAAAGGGTGAGTGCTTTGCAAAACTTCAGGAGCACACAATGAGTCTGGAAATCTTTGTACTTTTTTTACAGTAACCAGAATGTGCCAATGTACTAATCCATAAATATGATTGGTTTTCAAAAAGCTACACATACACACACGCACAAATGTGAACAAAATAAACATTGCTCTTCTGAATGTCGCCTGGTTACGCTGGTTGGGTTATTCAGGAAGCAGTCAACTGGATCATCTCCACGGCCACGGACATATGAAAGGTTTTAGGTCTGCTGTATCACTTCAGTCACTGCATACAGTTTCTCTGGTTTATGCATTTGACAGAGATTTCCGTTACATAAGATTAATCAAACTATTTCCCACTTCCTTAAGGCAACTGCAATGAAACACACACGCACACAGGGGTTGCACTTTGATGAACTACACCTCCACCTCCACTCGCAACCTGTCATCGCTGACCAGGATGATCAACATACCTTTTTTTCATGTTATTAAGTGGCCAATGGACCAAAAAGATTCAACACTCCTACTGTACACTTGCTGTTATTTATAAACTTTTACTTTTGGGGGAAATAAAATATCTTTTTCTACTTTTAAAAGCTGGCAGAGTGTGTTGTAAAATGGGAAGACTCTGATAGAGAAATATTTTTCTCAGTTTACATCTTTGGTTTTGCTTTCTTGGAAAATCTACATGAAGACCTTCCTCACACCGTTTTACAGTTTTCAACAGAAAAAAGTGCTACAGTAGAACAGCTGACAAAGGTAGGGTCAAGCTTATGGAAATAGATGCAAATAACTGCTACGTGTGCTGTTCTCTTACCAGTAATAAAGGCTAAATTGAAAAGTTTCTTGGCCAAACCAAGGAAGACTTTGAACATTTCTCTACCACTTTTACAATGAAACTGAGACTTTATAAGTATTTTCCTCACCTTATAGTAAGCCTTGGCGTTGTTAAAGAGAAGCTGAAAATCAGCAGTCAGCACATTCACATCATCATATTCCTCCATCTTTAGCTTTTGTTGGATTTTCATTAAATCAATTGGCTGAGAAACCACTTCATAATAATCTGGTTGATTTCTGTTGCAATGACAAAAACAAGCATTATGTTCCAGGATGTTAAACCAAAACCACAGCACTAAAGTTCGTATGTGCCTGTGACTAAATACAACAGAGAAAGTTCTAACACATTTTTTGTTACAGCTGAAAGGTCTGGACAGTGGTCTGTTTGTAGGTTTAGCTTATTACGTATTCTGCTATCACCTCAACTTTCTGAGTTCAAGATAAAACTCAATCTCTTACTATCTGTTGCATTCTCAAGGGCCACTTCTATTAGTCTTCCCAAGATATGCCCTTAGTATTACATTCCACCACTTCTGTGGGATATTTTATAGTCAATCATAGATGTCACAAGAGATATTTTAAATTAATTGCATGCATCTGTAGTTGACTGAAAAAGGGCACTGATGTTAGCATGTCCCATTGAATAATTACATCAAATACTCAAACCAAACACTGGTGTGAAACTCTGACAAATTTAGCTTAAATTTCTCACAGCTATTAATGCTGGAATATTCCTCAATGTCTGCTTACTCCCAATTAAATCTCAAGCTGAAGTCTTAACCAGAACCATAAGCTTACCTTCGCTTTGGTGCCCTAATGAAAAGCTCACAAAGGAGTCTGCCCTGTTCATCTTTGTAATCTCTGATGGTGTTGTAAAGTTCGTGGCATACAGCAATCTAAAATGCAAGAACAATAAAATAATGGAAAAGGAGAAAATTTGAAGGAGGTAACAAATCAAAGCCTGCTTAGAATGGGAAAGACAAGCTGCCAATCCACAGTGTGCTCTAAAGCAGAAGCTTGAAGAAATCGGTGATCTCTAGATTAGAATGATACTTGACAAGTAGGCCAGGTACCACAGAATTTTCATTTCTTTATTGTTTTGAGCATAGGAAGCTTTCTTTCAATGCTAATTCTAAGTTAAGCACCCAAAATGTCAATTAATTCAGTACAATTCTCAAAATTATAGACATCTAAAACAACAACAGCGTTTCTTCTGCCCTGCAATTAATTAAAATTAAGACTGTTAACTCAAAGGTATAACAGAGACGTACGCTTCAGCAATCACTGCCTGTGCCATTCCCCACTTATCTCTCTGCATTTGCTATTCAGACACAGCTCTCAACTTCTGCATGTTATGATTTCAGCTCCTTCCCCATCATCCTTCCATCTGCTAAAATCATTGGCAAAAAAAGACCAGCAGTAAAAGGAAAATGGGAAAGAAAAAGATGAAACCAGGGAGACGTGAACAAGCCAAAGCTGAACAAGGTTCTAACCAAAGCCTAGCCAAGGCAGCAACAGTCAGGCCCAGTGTATACGTACTACAGACGATCATCCATTTTACAATCAAGCATTTCACAGACAGGAAGTACAGTATCCCCAAGAAGAAAAGGTTGTGCATAATAAGAAGGTACTAACAGGATCTACAGTTGGGAGATTGGAAAGTCTCCTCCTCTTCCTGCTTGGGCCTGGTATATTTGTGGAGTGGTGTCCATCATCAAAGTCTCCTCCGCTGACGCTGCTGGAAGGCGAGGTAGCTCTTCGCCTCTTGGAACCCATGGAATCCAACTTCTTCTATAATGAAGAGAAATGTTCTTAAACTCATGGCATGGCAGGCAAACAGAGGGCTCACGGTGACGAAGACGAGTTTAGCAGCTCTTACTAGCACACATTCTTAAACTATCTGCAGTTTGATACCTCATCCCGTGCACGGTAACTAAACGCTAACTGCTTTTAAAGGAAGGAAGCTGTACACAGACAAGTACTCAGCTCTGATGTAAAAGCAGGTCATTCCAAGTCAAATAAAAAAACCAACAAAACAAATAAACCAAAACCCAAGCAAACAACAACAACAACAAAAAAAAAAACAAGCCACAAACAAAACGTATTATAAACTAAAAGTAAAACAGCTACTGAATACCTAATCTTAGATTCAAGCCGAAAAACCAGGTGTGGACCATCGTGTGACCTACCACTCCCTCTGTATGTCTACGAGGAATGGCTCAACCATCAAGAAGTGGCAAAAGCCACTTTTTTTGGCCATAGTTTTCCATTTATCGACATGAACAGTGACAAATTAATAACCACCATTCAACAACTATGGTGATTTACAGAACAAGTTGTCGGCTCTTTCTCAACATCCAGTGACAGCATCCTAAAAATATCTTTATTTGTAGCTTTCTTAAGGGCTGAAGTCAGAATAGATCCATTTATCCCAGCCTATACCCATTTTCCAACCGATTCAAGGATTTATTTCTAGAAAGTGCTCAATTTCCAAGGTATGGCAGCACAACATAACTGCATTAGAGCATTTATGTTGGAATTAATTTCAAGCACACAAAGGGGATGAATAAGACAGGAATAATGAAGAGAAAGAAAAGGGAAAATCTAATGCAGAGAAAAGGAGAAAATGGTGCACATACAATCAAGAATTTACCAGATTTACCAGAGTACAACCAGCACCTCGAAAAGCCAGTCTCCTCATAGTGTCTGATGGGCAAGTACAGATACTGGGAGAAGGTAACACTCTAAGAGTAGCAACTCAGCAACGGTGTTAGTGCAGTCAAAACTGGAAGACAAGAAAAGAGAGAGAGAGAGAGAGTGGAGAAAATTGAGAGTAGATATAGACAGATTGTTAAATAGTAATAGTAATAGTAAATATAATACTAATAATTAAAGAATAAAGAATAAATTGAATAATTACAGTGACAGAGAAAAAGAGCAAGAAACAGAAGGTAACTTTTTTTAGCCCAGCAGGAACTCTACAAAGTAATTTCGTACACAGAACGCCAGACATTTCTATATTTTTTACAGTAAAAACACATTTCTCTAATGTCCCTGAATACATACTACAGATTTCACAGCCACTTCCAAGAGAATGATTCATCAAGCAGAGCAGGGAGTAAACATAAGCGATATATAACCTGAGAGTAAAACCCAGACAGCAGTAAAACTTACAGAATGTGAAGTAATACAGTGCTCAGAACAATAAGAACATCATTTTTAAGGTCATGAAATATTTAATAGTCTCTGCAGCGATGGTGCAGCTCCAGCAGTCTTCAGAATGGATTTCTATCCACATAAGTAAGTGGATCCAGCCATATGGTTGGATCCATCCAGGTTAACTGAAGATGTACCTGTTTCAACTTCTAAGCAGTCTCCAGGTCTGATTTTTTTTCCAGAAATTCCATGTGAAAATGTGAAACACACAGAACCATTTAATGGCAAAACTGTTGCTCCTCTGTAGTTCATACAACTACTGTCTCCAATAAAACCCCAGAGAGATTGTTTTCCTGTTTGGTATTCTGCATATTTTCATAACTCGCACCTACAGAGCACCTTTGTGCTTTCTGAGCAGGCAATTCATCTCAGGGAGGGACAACCAGCCTGTTGCTTTTGGTCCTGCCTCCAACTTTTATCTGAGGCGACACTATCAAAGAGCCAGCAGCAGGCGCCTGCTGATAGGGAGGCTGCTAGAAAACACCAGTTCCTCATTGTAAAAGAAAGGCAGGAGGGACTACTGGAATCAATAGTTTTGGTCCACCTAGGAACCCGAAAGCACACTTAGTCCAACGTCACCGTGAAATAAAGATTTGGGGGCCCCCCCAACCAGCACCTGCCTGCAAACCACATACAGGCTTCTCCAGGTCTGTTATCTGAGGCACGTGTGCTGTGGCACTCGGCCAGATGCTGGTGTACACTCCTATGATGAAGACACCTGGCCATACACAGCCTCCAAAAACATTCTCCTCCTCTAATAACTGAGGAAGGTGGACAACACATATCACAGTCTGAACGTCAGCATGAGTACTCAGTGAGAGAACCGCTTACGTACAGCTCCTACCAAACGTCAGGCTCCAAAATGCAAACTTCTCTATCTCCACGCTCATAAACACAGACAATCCTACTGTGCACAGAAACCTATTGTTTTACTTAAGAAGACATCTCCCAGACTTTCTTCTGCAGTGTAGCTGCCCACCAGTCACACCAAGAATCTCCATCGCTACAAACAAGCCACCTCCTGTGCCGCAGGAGCTTGTGTATCTTAATAATCACTCCCATCGCCCATAAAAACGTCACGTAAGCATAGACAACTCTATGAGAAACGCTTTGGCCATTACACTAATATATCCCCAACAGGTGGGAGATGGCCTCTCCTGAAAGCCGTTCTGCCACTGATCCCAACTGCTACCTCATCTAGCCCCAGCAAACGAGCAGTTCTCCCATGGATTTGAGACAACACGCTTAAAACAAGCCAAGGAGATTCCAGCACACGTTTCATTTTCTGCCCCCAAGTAGAAAAAAGCTAAAAGCCATTAAATACCCCAGAAAGTAGTTTATCATTACCAGGATCTCCCACTTTTCAACTGAAATACTCCATAAACTATGGTAAATGTAGCAACTGGAGCGAGGGTGGCAAACAACGGCCCCAGTTTCTTCCCGTTATCTATCGAGCTGCAATCAGCTACACCACAGGACAAGGGGACGGCAGCGACCGGGCACTGTAAAGGGACAAAGTCGGTGAAGGAGCGAGGGGCACCGCGGATCCATCGTTTGATCCGCACCGGGACAAGACACAAGGCGGCAAAAGGCGTCAGTTCCCCAAATCGGCCAGCCACCGGGCCCTGCCCACTTCACCAGACGTTCCCGTTGGCCGGAGAAGGGGACAAAGACAAGCACCTTTTCGGGCACCGTACCGGCCTGCGCCCTCCCCGCCTGACAGGACGGTGTCCCCTCCACCGGGCGGGACACGCTCCCGTCGGCGGGCCCCGCTCCGGAGCCCCCGGGAGCGGCTGCGCCGCCGCCGTCCCTCGGCCACCC
>VZTM01016273.1:526-12478 GCA_013400555.1 Jacana jacana | reverse complement strand
GAAAATTCAGATAGATTCAAGAGCTGAAGGAAGACACTATGAAATTGCTCATCTCTGCTCTTACAACTCAATATTAGCCAAATTCCCAATAAGAGATCCCCTCCTCCCAAAACAAACAAACAAAAACAAACAAAACACAAAACAAACAAACACACAACAAGGAAAAAAAAAAACCAACAACAAAAAAACACTATCAAAACCAGAACAAGCTATATACTTAAAAAATCAGTGGTTTTAGGAAAGTATCTCACAGGCAGTCCATTCCCATTTTGTACCATATTTCAGTGATGGTGTAGGTTGAGGTGTACAGCTTCCTCTAATCCAAATGACCATGTCTTTTACTCAAACAGCAATTTTTTGCAAGTAATATATCTCAGTCTCATATGGCTTCTCATACAGTCAATGGAAAAAATAGTCATCTCTGGAGGCTGACTCATCTAGACTTCCTTAGACACCTATTTTAAAATGTGATGGATCACTCTCTGGACCTATTCACTTTTTATTCAGTTTTCTGATGAACCATATAGTGAGCAGTTCAGACTTAAATACTTAAGGTATGGCCACTGCATCCAACCCAGAGCTTGAGGCACTCAAGGCAAAAAGAATTTGAATCTGCATTAATTAATGTGTACAGCTCATTTTAGAGCATAAAACAAAGGGTGTAAGTATAAGTACCAATTATCATCAGTCTGATACAGAATTGCATTTGCAAAATTGAAAATATTGCAATTTAATGTTGACTATTGATTCAAAGTAATTTGAAGGAATCATCTCACAGGATTTTAGAGACCTAGCAAACTTAAACTTACAACATCCAAGGTGCTTTCATATATGACAGAAGCTAGAATAAGCAAATAATAGCAAGAAAAAAGTTTAAGAAAGAGCTTAAGAATTCCCATATCAACCACATTAAATATTTAAATGCAGGGGTAGTTTTTCAAAATCCAACAGTCCTTCAAAGAACTGGAATTTTATTCTTCTACTTTTTAACCAGTGTGTCAGTTCAATAGAGAAGATTCCCCAAGATGCCCATTGCAGCTTTGTCTTGGGGATTAATTAAAATTTGATGAGGTATTCTTGTGGCAATCAGGCTTCCAAAATGAATTTTAAGGATGCACTGGAAGCATAACACTAAGGGACTAAAGAGGTATGCAAAGTATTTGCAAAATGTAAGGATTACACATATGATAAATCCATATGGTCAGATTCACCTCTTGGTTATGCCTGATACATTTTTCAAGTTCATTGTAAAGTGTAATTAATTTCTACATTCTGTGGTGTAAATTGGGATAATATTCTGCCCTTAAATATCTTTTTCTTTCTCTTACTTTAATAACACAGTTAGAATAAAAATAACAGAAGAACTTATCCCCTAGATGCTGATTGGGGTGGGGGTCTTTAGAGTACTGTAAGTGACCTCAAGGTCACTAAACATGAGAGTTTTCCACCTTTTCTCTTCCATATAGCTTTGTTTCATCAAAAAATGAAATGTTTCAGAGAAAAGTGGTTTATGATGGTTTCTTGTCAGGATTTAAGTTGTAACTTTTGCTTGCACCCAACCTCAGTGCAGTAATTTCTCAGTAAACTTTACAACAAACAATTATTTGGAAATTTAAAAAAAAAAAAAAAAACCAAAACCACAACCAAAACCAAAACAGAAACAAACAACCAAACCAAAACAAAACAAAACAGGGTGTTTGAAGGGTTGTTACTTTCATCTCCTGAGTTTAGGCACACGAACAGCTTTTAGTCAGCAAAACTAGCAGAGCAGAGACTTCCATAAATGTGAGGAAGGTAAAAGAGAGGTGGAAAAGAGTAACATGGGGCATAAGCAGATGAGGCAGTAGTGGCAGCAGCAATCCCTGAGCAGAGTTTACCATGAAGCATTCTGTATCTTGGTCTCTTATTTCCCTCATGTTTCAGTGACAACAAATGTGGTTTAAATCTCAGATAACTGTCCTTGCGAAAGAATGAGCGGTGAGGATAGGAAAGATGCTGGACTCACTTCAAATAGTGATTAAATGGTGATTAAAGTTGATTATCACTGTAAATCTAGGTGTGTAAGATGGACTGAATTGTCTCAGGCCAAATGCCTGCCCAGCATGCTGCCTGGTCTCTGACAGCATCCAAAAGTAGATTGATAGGAAAAGTAAAATCAGATAGAAGCCTTTTTTCCTTGGAATGGTCTTCCAGCCTCTTGTGTGCTGCTGCTCTGCTTCTCCCTCAGCTGAAGTTACTGTCTTTCATTTAACAGCCCCAGACTGATTTTCTTTCCATTAATTAGTATCACCTATTGCTTTTAAACCCATGTAGATTTTAATCATCCAGAATGTCCATAGTGAATAGGTGCAAAACCTAGCCACAGCAGTAAACCAGCTATCATTTAACGTCCCTGTGTCAAGAGTTGCCAGTAACAGTCACACAGTTGTGGGGTTTAACACAGAAGGCAAAGTATAGAAAACCAGCCTCACACTCCATCACATTTTGAACAGAGAAAAGAATAACAGTTAATTTGCACCTTGGGGAGGTGTGCTGAATCGGGGTGTGCTAAAAGTCTGACTGTAGCACCACGCACTTTGCTCTAAAACTCAGAAACCCCAGTGCCAAACTCTCTGAAGTCCCAGTGTTTTGTACTGGGTGTGATTTTAAAGTGCAGTACTTGGAAGGTCAGCCTGAGCTTCACTGCCAGCTGCTAGTGCTAGCCACTTCAAAAACTAGCTGGTGCCTGTCTGGAGGCAATGAGCAGACATATCCTTAGGAGGAGGAAAGCAAGGTTAGATTTGGGCCATCTCTCTTCCATTGTAAACTCTGGTCTACTGACAACTGGAACTGAAAGCATTCATTTGTTTCAGTTAAACCACCAAAAGGATCTAAGAAGAGGTAATAACACACATATATCGCTGACCCAAGTCCCATTTGTTTTGGCAACATAAAAGCAAAAGGCTTAAAACGTATTAATCTGTGATCCTCTGGCACTTCAAGAGTGCCTGAAACATCCATTCTTAGGAGCATGAAGTTGTCGATGGCTGATCTATGTCTTGTCAATTCTGAATCAGAAATAATGAGGTAAATCAGTTACACCTAGGTTGGCGCAAATCTTTTTTTTTTTTTCTTTCTTTCTTTTTTTTTTCCCCTCCTCTCCTTTGGAACCAATTACCAAAGTAACTCTGAAACAGCTAATGTGATATACAGTCTTTCCAATCAGCAGATTTTCCAGGAGCATCAATCAGTCAGCTGTCTGTAGCTCTGAGATCGAGCTTAACTCTCTCTAAATGAATAAAAAGAAACCATCTGGAAGACACTTTCCTCCTGAGCAAGAAGTAAAGACGTGTCTGTTAGCTGGTGTCATTGCAGAGCATTTATGAAACACCAAGAGCAGTGGAGGTCATTTCACATCTTTAGCTGTGTACTTGAAGCCCCTAACTTGAATTTCACTGTGATCTTTGCCTCCAGTGAATTTCTCCTTTGCCCTGCCCGGAGGAGTGGCAGAAGCATGGTGTGGAGGACCCAGCTCAGGTGAGAGGAGGCCACTCCGTGGCAAATACCAGCTCTGTTTATTCTTGAGCTGCTGGGAAGCCATGGAGGGATCCTCCCAAACCAGCTCATGGCAAAACAGTGAGCGCTGGTAAAAGCCAAAGAAAACCTGAATGATAGCAAGAAATAAGGGAGAGGAAATGGAACAATGATGTCGGGGCACAAATAAATATGTGGCAGAAGACAGAACCTAATTTCTAGAAGCCAGGGTGACAGATGTAAAATGCCTATGTAAGTGGACAGAGAGAGGTAGGGGCAGTTCATCTGCTAATCCGTCACAAAATGCAGTTTGCAGTAACAGGAAATAAAGTTTCTTCAAAACAGCTTCATTTGTCTCTTGTCCCAGGATGCAAGAGAAGCTGGGAGCTCTCTTTGGAGGAAGAGGGGCAGCTGAGCAGAAGCTTTTGAAGGTTTTTCCAAGGAAACTGAAAATATAGTGAACTACCGCCGACTAAGTATTGCCACAATATTTAGCTTTATTGTCCTCATATAAAGGTGCGTGTTTTCATGGGCCATTATATCCCAAAGAAAATGTATCTTTCTATCACAATATGACAGAAATGTGTTTAATCTCACACAGTTCTAGCAAGAAGCTAATTTTGCTTTGAGTGAGTATGTTCAACTAAAAATTAACAGCCACTGCATGCAAAGCAGTAGAAAAGAGGTGAGACTTTCACTGTAAAAGCTCCTGAAGGTAACATAAAATGGACAAATGTTCCTATTAGGCTTATCACACTTGGAAGATTTCAGAGAGTCAGCATAGATTGATTTCCTTTTGGCACTCAGACTGGACATTTAGATGGACATTTAAGAGGATTCACAATTGAGACTTTTTTAAGGCTACACAAAAATAAAATACAAATAATAAAATAAATATTAAAAAAGTATATGACCACACGAGGATCTGTTTCTAAACCAAAAAGTTCACAGAGAAGTTTTATTGGACTATCCTCTATATTCAAAGAATCTTCTCGTATGAAAGTCATCTAAGTGAAACTGTACCTAGCTGTCCCTCATTTTGATATTTTCCTCTTATTTATGTAGAATCATAGAATCATTTAGGTTGGAAGAGACCCTTGGGATCATCGAGTCCAACCATCAGCCCCATTCTACAAAGTTCTCCCCTACACCAGATCCCTCAACACCACATCCAATCGACTCTTAAACACGGTCAGGGATGGTGACTCCACCACCTCCCTGGGCAGCCCATTCCAGTGACTGATGTACTGCAATAGGCACACTTTGAAATCATATTCTGCATTTTAGCTATCTTTCACTTTCTACACAGAATCTACCTAAGGTAAGAAGGAAATAATTGGTCTAAATTGCCTCCCTAAAAGTGAGAACAACCAGAGTTTTTCCTTAAAAAAAAATAATCACTCTTGTCTAGACAGCAGGGTGTAGGCAGGATGCAATAATATTCTATTTAAACACATTCCACTACCCAAAATAATGCAAAGGCTTTAAAAATCCTCCCAGGTGTGAGTCAGGTTGGTTTCTGAGGCCAAAAAGATATGCTTTTTTTTTGCTATAATCTAGCATAATCCATGGAGGGACAAACTCCCAATTTGACTTTAACTTTAGTGAACTCGCAGGACTTCAGCTGATATTCTGCTCCAAAACAAACCACAATCCTAGAAACATACAGTTTTTAATAAATATGTTCTTCATATCTTTTTTGTTTTTTCTTCTTACAAGACATGTTTCCTCAATAAAGCAGGTTGGGAAGAATTATCATTCATTGTTTTGCAGATGGCTGCTTAGCTAACTTTCATGAATCTCCAGTTAAACGAATTTGCTAAATAGAAATCTCCAGTTGCCAGAAAGGTTTTTTTCCGAAGGATAGGTTTTGTTTTTTCCTGAAGGGCTTTGCTTACTGCTGTTAAAATGTAACTCGGGAATAAAGGCTGATATTGTTTCCAGCAGATAGATGCATAATGAGAAACGCTGACCCAACCAGTATCTTCTGCATTCTTTCAGAGGGTATGACCACATCTGATTTATATCCATACTTTCTTAGTTATCACTATGATCAAGCCCATATTTTTTTGCCAAGAAGTCACCCACTTTGTGATTATCCTCAGTGGTGTTTAAGGAAGAACCTTTTTCCTTAGGGCTGTAAATAATATATTTCTTCTCGCACAATGCTATAACTAAAGTCAGCAAACTGTCAGCTGTGGCAGATTGTGCCTGGTCTGTATAATTGAGTTTGATTAAGAGTTTTGTTGCCATCACTGGTTTTATTCCCTTCCTATGTAAACATTTTACATCTTCTCGTGGTTAAATATTGTTTTGATTTGTTTATTTGGTAGAGCTGCCACAGAAGACGAACACTGGAATATAGAATTAATTAACATTGATGTCATTGTGTTCAAAGGAACATAAGGTTGGGAGGGGGAAAAAAGACATTCTAATTATTGGAGTGTTTGGTGGGAGTTTATTTTACAAACACTATCATTATGTTGACAACAGTGTAGCAATATGTTCCACAAGGCTTTTGTTACTTCCAGAAATGGGAGTATGGAGCATGGATGTTGTTTTTTTTTTCATATTGCAGAAATTCTTCCTGGGGGTCACAGGCAGACCTCACTGCCTGCAAACCCCAGAAAAAAAATAAAAATAAAAAAAAATCTGCATCCTCTTATCTCACCACCATTTGGATAATGTAAATTGAGCTGGAACAATCTAAATCAGAAGCTACTTTTAAGTTTGCAGACTTGTAGGATGCTAGCAAAGCAGAAAGAAGTTCAAGGCTCTAGGCAGTTGCCATCATGTATGTGACCACTTCCACGTCAGATGCAATACTTATGGTGCAACAAATCTGAGTGGCGTGCAGGGGAAACTGAGACCTGTTGGAGCAGCACCCAGGGGGCAGGTGTCTCTGGTCCCTGAATTCTCCAACACAGGAACAGGTGCTGGACCTCTCATAATTGGTGAGGAGAAGGAGATGTATTTGAAAGCACCTATAGAGACATTCTTAGAGTCCTAAAATACAGGAGATAGTGTCTTCTTGTAAAACTTTGAAAACTTTGTCTTCCCTGAAAAGGCAAACACTTCTTGAAAAAAATACTTGTTTTTCCCATCAGCTTCCTTACCAGTTTGGTGTTTCAGTGTCACAGAGAGGATCTCACCCATCCCTTTCAACAAACCTACTGTGATCTTATTTATAATGAAAACAACAAAAAAAAACAACAACAACAAAAAAAAACCAATCATAAAATATTGAACGGCCATCTGGGGTGTATTGGAAGAAGTAATTTTTCCTTTTTAGAGTGGAAACTTGGAAACTTTAAAATATATTGGAAAAAAAATGCCAAGGCTATGCCTAACATAATTTGGTTTGGGTTTTTTTTGTTTTGTTTTGTTTTGTTTTCTCCATGTGTGTCAGGAATTAAAAGTTCTCTGACAAATATATGTGGAAGAGAAACAAATCACTCAATTTGTAAACTTTCTATCAAAGCACTTAACAACTGTTTTCAGGTTAATTACCCTCTAGTGATGGGTGTGTTTAGGTCACAAGACTGTTTTCTACACTCCTGAACTATGGTCAGGTCTCACAAAATATATTCTGCTAAACACTCCATTGAAGCTACAGGAACTGTTTGCGTAAATGCATAAATTAATCCCCATCTGTTTTTGTGTTCAATAAAAATTAGGTATACTCTAGTGCTGTAGAAATAAACCTTATGGAATTAATTCCTATAGTATTGTCACTGAATAAATGGGATGCTTACCTCAGTGGCAGCTCTATTACACCCAGGTTGGGGTCATACTTTCTCGTTAACGAGGTGCCTATAAACAGGGCCCAAAACAGGATAAATAGTGAGGGAGTCTTCAATCAGGTGAAGTTTGTTCTCATATCAGTACACTGCAGGCATATCTAGTTAGCTTTCCATTAGTGTTAATCAAGCACGTTACTTGTGCATCAGCTGGGAGTTAAACCTTAGCCTGCACTTTTGTACCATTCGGAGTCTTTGATTTAATTTCTTACACCTAGTATCAATTCACCGATAGGTCTAAATTGATTTGTAGTTGTAATGCTTAGACGACGGTAATTGATACATGATTAATCAATAGCTATGCAGTAATTCATCAATGTCACTTTTATGAACTGCATGCTAATTAATTTGTTCTCTGCCTTGATGTTTTAAGCATATGAGAGTTGTTATTATTTGTATTTTTAACTATCATGGTATAAGCCTGGGTAATCATGGTGTGTCTAGGTACGACAACCAAGGATGCACAAAGGAAATCCCCACAGGGATGACAGGAGGTAGGAGTGGTTTGATATACCATGATGTTCTCATTCACAGAATCATAGAATCATAGAGAATCATAGAATGGTTAGAGCTGGAAGGGACCTTAAAGATCGTCAACTACCAACACCCCTGCCATGGGCAGGGACACCTCCCACTAGACCAGGTTGCTCAAAGCCCCATCCATCCTGGATATGATGGCTTATAGAATGTGTTGGGTTGGAAGGGATATTTTAAGGTGACCTAGCCCAACAACCCTGCAGCAAGCAGGGACATCTTTAACTAGATCAGTTTACTCAGAGCTTCATCAAGCCTGACCTTGAATGTCTCCAGAGACGGGGCCTCCACCATCTTTCTGGGCAACCTGTTCCAGTGTCTCACCACCCTCATTGTGAAGAACTTCTTCCTAATGCCTAATCTAAATCTACCCTGCTCTAGTTTAAAACCATTGCTCTTCATCCTATCACTACACGCCTTTGAAAACTATCCCTCCCCTGCTTTCTTGTAGGCCCCCTTCAGGTACTGGAAGTCCCCCTGCTTTCTTGTAGGCCCCCTTCAGGTACTGGAAGTCAACTATAAATTCTCGCTGGAGTCTTCTCTTCTCTAGGCTGAACTACCCCAGCTCTCTCAGCCAATCCTCATAGAAGAGGTGCTTCAACCCCAGAAGCATTCTTGTGGTCCTCCTCTGGCTCCAACAGGTCCATGTCCTCCAGATCTGGGTACAGTACTCCAGGTGGATTCTCACTGGTACAGAGGAAGGTAATTGCCTCTCTCAATCTGCTGGCCACTCTTCTTTGGATGCAACCCAGGATGCATTTATATAGACTCAGCTATTATTCACATGAGTAGCAAGACAAACCCTGAGCTTTCTGAAGGGAAATAGCCATATCTATAATGAAGGGCCACCTCTGGGGCAGAGAGAGTGAGGGTCATGGGATCTGGACAGTTGATGCCCTCTCTCCAGTCTTCTGCACATCTCAATGGCAAGGCCACCTCAAACAACAATGTGGGCAGGATTTATTATTCCCTGACTCCTGTACCAGTGACACCTATCCAATTTCTTTCATGGGACTCCATGAAAAATCATTATTTCCCTAAAACAGTAATACCTCCCTTGGAGCTCTCATTACTGAAATACCATAGATGGCTGCTTTCACATGCATCTCCGCAGTGGGCAATGAGTGTAATCAGCTGAACACACAGGGGGGTTGCTGGGATGAATTGGTTGACAGCACACGGCCAAACACCTGAAACAACTTTCAGGTTTTGATGTAGGATCAAAGGCAGCAGTCTTGCCTGCTCGCATTTTACTCTAGGAGCCAGAGACGTTAAGTGTTTGTGGTCAAAACCAGAAACACTTTAAAACGCCTGTAAGGAGAGCAGAGAAAAACATCAGCAGAGAGGGGCAGAGATTTTCTTTATTGCTTAGCAGTTGGCACTGCTAGTGCTATGGAAATGCTCCCCCTCAGTGTCTCCCTTACTTG
The DNA here is from genome assembly GCA_013400555.1 of Jacana jacana. NCBI lineage: Eukaryota > Metazoa > Chordata > Aves > Charadriiformes > Jacanidae > Jacana > Jacana jacana. Next base: position 3,204 of record VZTM01016273.1, on the reverse strand, counting down.
TAAGTGGAATAAGTGGTGTTGGGGTCAGCCCCCTCATTCTTCTTCAGCATGTTGTCACTCTCCCTTGCCTCAATTGTTTTAAAAGGAGCATAAATCAACTGATAACATTTATTTGGAGTGGAAAATAAAGCTCAGTAGTAACTCTTGTTTTCACTCCAAAATCCTCCAAAGAGGAGACCTATTTCTTTTATTTTGCAAATATTACATATTACACACACACACACGAAAGGCAGATTTTTTAACCCATTTGCACTATCTATAAATTTAATACACAACCCAATATTGCCCCTGAGACAGTTCAGTGTCCTGGCATTGGAATTGCAATAATGTATGAATACAGTTTAATGGTTTTGTTCAATGTCTGGAAGGAAACAGAAAGGAAAATAATAATAATAAAAAAAAAAATTACGTTGGGGCAAGGAGGAGGGGAGAAGCACTGGTGAGAGAGGGAGAGCAAATTAATCTATATTTCTCTCCAGAGAGGAGGAATTGATCTCATTTGTATCCTAATCACTATGCACTGTATCTGGCTGGGATAAATATTTTAAAAATAAAGATGTCAGCTTCTTCTGTGTGACTGTATTACTGAAGTGCACAGCATTTGCCACAGCAGTGCTCAGGTGATGTCACCGGTCCATCTCCATGGCCTTACATTCACAGGCCAGCCCTGACCAGGGGCCCTGACCACAGGCGCTGTTGGACAGTGATTTGAGATTAGATTTGTATATGTGTTTGAAAACACAACCCTGACATGGCTATATTGCTTTCCAGTCTGAAGATTATCCATCCAAGCATCACTGGACATGCCAGATACAGCGATATGACCAAGCTTTGTAACAAGCTGCCCAGGGAAGTGGTTGAATCACCACCCTGGGGGTATTTAAAAGATGTGTTGATGTGGTCCTTAGGGACTTGGCTTAGTGGTAGACTTGACAGTGTTAGGTTTACGGTTGGACTCTATCTTAAAGGTCTTTTCCAACGTAAATGTCTATAATTGTATGATTTTATATATCACAGAATCACAGAATATCAGGGATTGGAAGGAACCTTGAATGATCATCTAGTCCAACCCCCTGCTGAAGCAGGAACATCTAGACAGATCACTCAGGAACGCGTCCAGGCGAGTTTTGAATGTCTCCAGAGAATATATATATGATACACATATGATTCTCTTTGATTGAAGGATTGTCTTTCAAGCACAGGAAACTGCAATCTAACAACTCACCTCTTTGTGTTTGCAAACAGATGGTGTAAACACCATGGACTGAAAAGCGTATTTCAGGCTAACGGGCATTAATTGCAAAAGGGCAAATAGGACATTTAGGTCAGAGATCTGGCATTGTCAAAAGAGGGATTTTAATGTGGGAAAACCTAATGAATTGTAAAATGGAGCTTGATAACTGAAAATTTAGAACATAATACGTGTAATAGAAGAATTTGAATTACATGGCCCAGGAGGCTCTTTTTCCATGTCTATGCTCATAATAAGCTTCTTGTTCTGTTTGTGTGCTTTCTTCTTCCATGCTTTATTTCTAGTCTTTTACTTTGTTCCTGTTATTCAGGCTTGCAATTTTTTTTTAGCTTACTGGTTGCCTAGACAATAAAAATGGTGTGGAAAAATTGTTACTGCATTTTATATAGTGAAGCTAGCACAGGAGAAAATTAAGCCTCTTTGATTGTTAAGATTTGCATAGGCATTTACAGTTAAAGCCTAAAATAGAACCCAGATTTCTTGAAGCCAAATTCATGTCTTTAGCCACAATACTTTGCATCCAGATAATAAGTTTTATCCGTCTTTAATGAGCTGCTCTATTAACTTGAACAAATATTACAGTTAAATTCCAGCCAAGCATACAGAAGCAAAGCACTTAGGTTACACTTGCAGGCCTACGTATGGTCTTTCAGAAAACAGTAACTCTTGCAATGAGTTTGAGGACATAGAAAACACTGGAACATCAGCTCTGAGCATGTCTCTGAGAGACTACAGGTCATTCTAGGATGTAAATCAAGGGGAACTAATTGTCTCATTAAAGTTAAGACACAGAGGGAATGCCATCCTATGTAACCCTTTCAAACATTGCAAGTGCCATAACTGCCATACTGTGTCCAGCCCTCTACATAACATGTACAAAGCACTTTAACAAAGGCCAGAGGTGGAAAATCCAGAAAAAAATCTTCAAGCTTGACCTGCAGAGGGGGGGAAAAAAATGCCTTTTGGTGAGACCAAGGAAATGCCCCTTCTCAGTCTCACCCAAGAAAAGGTTAAGGTTTGATTTGATCAATCTGAAAGAATCTACAAAAGGGAAGGTAGCTGACAGCCAGCTCTTTAATCTCGGAAAGGAAAAACATAATGAGTTTCAAAGGTTCATGGTAGAAGATAAATTCAAACTACAAATTGCTTCACTTCTTTAACACTGAAAGTTATAAACCACTGGGACATTTTATCTTAGAGCATGATGGATTCGCTTTTACTTGAAGTCTTAAATCAAGACTAAATGCTTTTATAAATAGATATCTAGCAGCTTAACCAGATGTTATATACTTCACAAAGTAATAATGAAGTGAAATTGCTGTGTGTGTGCTACACGGGAAGTCGCACACTGTCCACAGTGGTCTTCATTAGTTTTACCTATTAATATTATAATTGTGCTTTCACAAGCAGCAAGACCTGTCAAGGT
>VZTM01016264.1:0-28035 GCA_013400555.1 Jacana jacana | reverse complement strand
TTCATGAGAATTAGTGCCATGAAAAGAGGAAGGTTTTCATCATACAGTTTCCACAAATGTAGAGTGAAAAACAGGAAAACATTTGATTTCAATAATAATTGTTATTTTTTCGGTCATCATCTATGATGTCCTAGACACCTGTGAAAAATTCAGTAAAAGATCTGGACTGCTAGAAGACATTCTTAATCTAAGGACAAATAGGCAGAGGTTACAGGAAATGGATAGTGGTAAAAATAGATTAATATACACTGAGTTGTCTCCATAAAATATACACCTTCAACTTGCTACAGACGGGGCTGGTATAAAAAAAAAAATAATTGCATTGCAGTTACTTTGTTTCAAAAGTCTATACCCCTATAGTGGCTGCAATGGTATTTCAGGATGCTCTTCACAAAAGACTATTACCTTTATCATTCCTTGTTATCCTATTATTTCCTTAGTAGCTTGCCAGCTTCCCTGGCACCTAACACCTAATTACATATGTGCTATGAAAAGAGCTATTGTTTCTATTTAGACTGTAGAAATTTTAACAGGAGGAATTGAAAAATACTTAACAATACTGATAGGTGAATAATAATTACATAATCTTTATTACATGAAAAAATGTTATCACCAGAGCGAAATAATTTGGCACTCTTTCTAGCTGCTCTCTTGTCCTCATGTGTAATATCTTCAGGTTGGTTACTGTAGTGCTATGCATTTGCTTCTTCCTGGTGATCTCTGCTTGCATAGATTATTGTGACTTGTTTCACAACAGAAAAAATTGTCTTCTCCTCCTTATTCATACACTATATCCTACTAAATACCCTTTATTCTTGTTTACTGCTATTACAAACCAAACAATAACAATAAATGTGGCCAGGCTACTGCTCCACGTAGTTGTCTAAGATACAGTGGTCATGCAGGTCAGACTTTGGGATGTTCCCTTTTCTATCCAGGCTTCTTTGTGCCTGGCAACTTTCCATCTCTTTTCTAGACTTTTCCATTTGCTCCCAATGCAGCAGGTATTGATCTTCTGCCCTTTAGTCTGTGTGCTGGGGCTAGAAGATGTACATTTTTTTTGGAGGCAGCACCTTGACTTCTTTCTCCTAGGGCAACACAAGTAGCAAATGGCTAGTTTTTTTGTCTGACTGTAGAGGACAATAGGTAACTGCAAAGCTAAACCTTAGGATTAGATTACATACACCTCAATGAATTTATATAATTTAATTTTAAAAAGGCAAATGTGTGTCCATGCACCAATATATGCACACTCACCAAAAATTCTGTTCCAAGTGTCCATACACATATATAGGCACCTTGTATTTAATAAAATGGCAAATATAGGATTAATTTAAAAAAAAAATAAATACCAAAACTATTTAGTCTATATAATCAATGCCCTGTGCTAAAGTCACAGTAAGGAAGAAATATTCAAGTTCTGTTGACTAATTAATTATTGTAAGGGGTTTTTTGTGGGGTTGGGTGAGACTCACATGTTCTAGGCAGACTGAGAAATCTGTCTTTTTTTCCCCAATTGTCTCTCATGCACTGTGAATTTCCTTGTAAAATGTCCTTGTCTATAAAGGTTTCAGTATATCTCATTCTCCAAGGAGTAACTAACTTTCACACCTATTTGCTGAACGTGCACATGCAAAATATCTCTGAAAGAGGCAGCAGAATAATGGCTATGAGCAGTGTGCAGTGGGGAAAAAACTCCTTACAACAGACATTGCATATTCTGATAACATCTAAGTAATAACTGGCTAGACTTTGTATCCTGCAATACTCTTTTTCTTGTAAGTGCATGTATAACTGTTTTGGAATGAGTTTATGGTTACTGCTATTGCTGCTGTCTTTGGTAGTCCATTTCACATATTAAACACCATATGTGCAAAGTCAATGTTTCCTAAATGCTTTTCACTCATAGTCTCTTCTCATCTTCATTTCATATTTTCCTGCTTTAGATCCTGCATTATCTCACTAAATAACCCATCGGCACCAATCTTTCTCAGGACTGCTTTTTGGTAGTTTTCAGAGCCACATTGACTGATTTCATTTTCTGTTAATCTCAGATTTATCAGGTAGAAATTTACTTAATTTTCTTAATCTATGTCCTTGATGTTAACAGCTGCATTTTCTCTCTTTTTTACGGTTTCTTCCACATTGCAAAACATACTTTATGAAAGCCTAAGTGCTTCAACGTATTTTGCTTTATTTTGCTTATCTACTGTTTAATGTTCTTGACTGAACTTGACTGGAGAAACTGGCTGCCCATGGCTTGAATGGGAGTACTCTCTGCTGAGTTAAAAACTGGATGGATGGCCAGGCTCAGAGAGTGGTGGTGTGCCGCGGCCAGGAGCAGTGAAGCCAGACGCAATCCAGATGATTGGTAGAACAGCTTCAGCTTTAATCAGAAGGCTCTCCAACCAGAAAGCAGTACAATCCAGTCAGAAGGCAGATACAGTTTGTTCTAAAGTCACAGGTCCTCATTCGCTAGGCACTACATTTCGGATAGGGAGAGGGATATTGTCCACGAGCTTTCCACGCACTTTCCACTCGCTTAAAGTTGCCCCATGATTGGCTACAACATTTGTGTCATTTGCTGCTTCCTACACTTTGTTTCGCTTTCATTTCGTTGCTTACTTCCACTTATTTGCATATATTCCCTTTCAGTAACTCCCTCTTAAAGGGCCTGCTCTCAACAGTGGTGAATGGAATGAAATCCAGTCAGCGAATGGTCACAAGTGTTGTCCCCCAGGGTTCGTTACTAGGTCCATTTCTCTTTAACATCTTTATCAATGATCTGGACAAGGGGATCAAGTGCACCCTCAGTATGTTCGCAGACGACACCAAGTTACGTGGGAGTGTTGATCTGCTTGAGGGTAGAAAGGATTTGCAGAGGGATCTGGACAGGCTGGATTGATGGGCTGAGGCCAATGGGATGAGGTTCAATAAGGCCAAGTGCCAGGTCCTGCACTTGGTCACAAGAACTCCATACAGCGCTACAAGCCTGGGCAAGAGTGGCTGGAGAGATGCCTGGCAGAAAAGGACCTGGGGGGTGTTGGTCATAGGTCGGCTGAACATGAGACAGCAGTGTGCCCTGGTGGTCAAGAAGGCCAACAGCAACCTGACCTGTACCAGGAACAGCATGGTAAGTAGAACTTGGGAGTCTCCCTCTACACATCACTGGTGAGGCTCCATCTCAAGTACTGTGTACAGTTTTTGGCCCCATACCACAAAAAAGCCATTAAGGTGCTGGAGTGGGTCCAGAGAAAGGCAATGAAGCTGATGGGGGTCTGGAGAATAAGCCGTATGAGGAGAGGCTGAGGGACTTGGGGTCGTTCAACCTATGGAAAAGGAGGCTGAGGGGAGACCTTATCACTCTCTATAACTACTTGAAAAGAGGTTGTAGAGAGGCGAGGGTCCGTCTCTTCTCCCTAGTCACAAGCTATAGAACAAGAGGAAATGGCCTCAAATTACACCAGGGGAGATTCAGATTGGGGGCTGCCCAGGGAGGTGGTTGAGGCACTATCCATGGAGGTATTCAAAAGATGGGTTGACATAGCACTTCGTGACATGGTTTACTGATGACTTGTTTTTTGTCAGAGTTATGTTGATGGTTGGACTAGATGATCTTAAAGGTCCCTTCCAACCTGGACAGTTCTGATTCTATGATGACCCCAACATTTAAGAACCTCAGTGCTCAAGTACCACAAGAACACAGGTATAGTTTCAGTCTGCCTCAGAGTACTGTGTTTTGCTTTGTTTGTTTACTTTACTTTACTTTACTTTANACTTTTATTTACTTTAATTTAATTTTATTTTATTTTATTTTATTTTATTTTATTTTATTTTATTTTATTTTATTTTATTTTAGGTTTGTTTTGTTTTGTTTTTCAGTTTACAGAATTTGCATGAAAAATTAAGATTTTGGTATTAAGTTTTAACCAAAGATACAGTTCTCTTCTTAACATGAAGCATAAATTACCTTTTTCTGTGTAAGCAAGTAACTTTCACAAAATTAGGTACTCAATCTGTTTCCAATTTATATCCTATTTTTACTCTTCTTTATTTCTCTATGCAGCACATTTCATTACATATCTCTTCCTACTACTTATTGCTTTTTGCTCTTCATTCTTGTTACTCTTTACCTTTCAACTCTGTTTTTCGTCATTTTTCTGGTGATATATTTTTTTTAATTCTTCTTCATTTCCTTTCATATATTTCTAATTTCTTTTCTATTTTTTAATGTATTTAACACCTCTTTTGTTCTCTCCATCCCATTTTCCATACCACCATTGTCAATCAGTTTAAAGACATCTTACATTATTTTTTTATCAGTCATGCATTTTATACCAGGAATACATTTCCACTTTCTTCAGATGCTTTGTGAAATTCTTTCACATTTTGGAGAGCAGGGGGCAGGGAGCAGTTCTCCAACAAAAGTACTGATATTTCACTGTTAGCGTAGCATATGAGAATCAGTTGTTTAGCTAAAACCAGTGTAGTTATAACCCCAGTGTGTGGGTCCAGATGAATAATACTGCTACCAATTCATTTTCAGATTTATGAACATAGTGATAATGGTCAGTAAAAACGTCTTCTACAATCATAGCCAGTAAGTGTTTGCATAAGAACATTGGTTTCATCAGTAAATACTATCTACAGAAAAGACTGAAATCTACAAGGAGAAAGAAGGAAAGGTAGCGGTCCTTTGTTTTCCAGAAGCCCTTCAAAAGTAGGCTTTATTACATAAGTATCACAGGGATTTTTTGGGTACTCGCCCATACCTCAAATATTAAAGGAAAACAAAACACCAGACATGGCCTCCCTCCCAAACCCACAAAAAACAGTGCTCCATTTCTGTCTGAGATGATAAAAGGTACATTCTTGACTGAGGATTTGTTGATAATTTTATTCCTGAATGTTAGTGACTGTAGAGCTCTTGTGCGACAACTCACCTTTCACAATTCATGTAGATAGAATACAGAGCAATAAGGATATAAGGAAATTTCTTATTTCTTCAGGTAAGTAATTATGTACTTTAAAAAAAATGCAGTATTATATTCATCCTTGTTTATGTTACTCAATTACTTCTAAGACCTTAATGAAAAACACCATCATTTGAATTTTCTATATCAGAACCTGGTCTTAATTTTGCAAGGACCCAAAGGCAATTTTAAAACTTATTCTTGAATTGTGAATTTCAGATGCAACTAGGTAACTTGCTTTTTGCTTGCACTGTAAAAGACTTTTTTTTTGTGAAGAAAAGAATACTTTGTTTATAACATTTCAAATGTATGACACCTGTAAATATGTGGCAAGTGGCACCAAAAGTCCTTGAGGAACATACATTAAATTGGACGTATTGTACTGGAGTGGCTTTATTCTTGTTTAGATTTGTACAAGCTGCAGCTACTAAGTGTTCCTTCACCATGAACTTCAAGTGTCTCCAAAGGTCAAGAACAACCTTGCTTTTAAATGGAATAAAGAGAATGACATTTCATTGGTTGTAACTTCAAAATTTATTTATTTAGTTTTACTTTTTATAGAATGTGTTGACATAGTATTTCTGCTCTGAGCACTTATAATTTGAAATCACCACTAAGGTTTCCTGCCCTTGACTTGTTTTCACAGTGGTGTATGGTATTCCTCACAATTTATGTATTCCACATAAAATAACAGCTGTGGATGAAGGTAGCGAAGTGGGAAAGTTTTAACTTTTTCTGCTTGTTTTTCATGCAGTGACAGGCACAATTTCTGATAAATATATGAAAGATCTGACACTGACCTGTAGTCTAAATCTTCAATTCATACAATATTACAATTAATGTATTACAAAAATAGCCAAGTCCATCATTCATACACAGTGGTTAATATGTATTGAAATTAATAAACTGCCATCTAAACTGAACTTAAAAAAGAAAATTTAATTAGAGAGTGATAGATACTTCAAGATTTGCTTTAGCTTTGTACTTGGGTTGATCATGAACAAAAGCAGCCCAGATGCTTGCATGAATAGAAAGGATAGTTTTTTTCCATGCCTTGGAGGTGAGCAATGAAAGAATAAGATGCAATTATTGTAATTTTTGCGTGCTTTAACAAAGGAAATGGAGATTAGACATAAGAAACAATTCTTCACAGTGAGTGGTTAGAGCACTGGGACAAATTGCCCAAAGTGACTGCAAGTCTTCCATTGCTAGAAGTTTTTCAAAACTTGATTGGCTGAACATCCTGAACAACCTTTGAAGTTAGTCCTACTAAGCATAAACTCGGACTAGATGACCTTAACGGGTTACTACCAGCCTAAACTATGACTCTATGAATCTCACTCTTAACGTTCAGAGCCCTTACACAGACTATGGGAAATCCAAGTTCAAATTCACACCATGTCCAAGTTAAAGGAGAGATCTGATAGAGAGATCCCATATCCCATTGAATCCCAAGTCCACAATGTGCTTAAGGTATGTTTGTTTCTTCAGCTCTGTGTTAGCAAAGTTATTATCAGTTGTACAGCTGGAACAGAAAGGATGTTGCAGACAGCCCTTAATTAGTGTCTTTCTGCATTTAACTCCTAATTAGCTGACTTTGCTTTTCAGTTACTTGTTTTCTGCAGATTCCTTCTTGAGTTACTTAATTTTCTTCCACTAAGGATCAAACCAGAGCACCTAAGATGAGTCTACAAGTGCCACTGAGTCTTCTGACCCCAGAGAACACACAAAAGCCCCACAAACTTCCATGGGTGCATCTGTTTGGTAAGTCAGGTTCTTTTTTTCTCATATTTACTACAATACATGTGCCATATCCCTATTTTTTTGGTTTGTTTTCACTTGAAGCTTTGCCTTTGGGGATCAAAAAAAATGAACTAAGACACTTTATTAATCTTCCATCTGTGACGCTGGTGAGTTTGTTCCACCACTGCTTGTAATGGATGAGAACTGGTGTCCATTTGTATAATCAGAAATAATCAATTTATTCTGCATGATGTACCTGGCTGTGATATTGAGGGTGGCATCATGCTTTTTATATTCTAGCATTGAGGCTGTTTGAAGAACCAAAGGCAGAATTCCAGTTTGCTTTTGGTTAACATCTCTGAAAGTAATTGGGTGCACAGTAGGTGGAAGTGAATGCACCTCTCCAGATAGTGCAAACTGGCAGCACAACTGTCCGTGCTTGGACTCCTAGGAGTATGGACCCAGCTCTGCTCTGCTCTACTCTGGAAGTAAGCACCTATTTGTAATATACTCCACTTTCTGGCAGGGCTCATTAACATGAGCACAGGTTCTAAAAATAATTTCTCACAGTTTCAGGCCCAGAGCTGACTTTCAGCTAACCAGCTCCACTAGCGTATCTGTATGTCGGTCTCTGAGCAGCCACATCCTCTCTTCCCCTCAATGCACAAGTACATGGAATACTAAAGAACAGGCAGTAGGCTGCTCTCCCAAAAGAGACAAGGGTGTCTTTTTTTCCTAGTGACGAGAGAGATTAATATCTCAGTAACCAACTTTTCCCTCTAGAATGACACAGTCTAGATGATTGCAGTGATCAGGCACACCTATCCATGTATTTTATAAGTGCCACTCCTAGCAGTATGGATACTAGCATTAACTGGAGAACTATACGGATCTGTGAGACAATGATAGTCTAGTCAAAAGGTGCAGAACTAGGAAGTCAAGTAATTTATTATTCCTCAACCTTATGAGACTGCCCTTTCCTCAAACTTTGGTTAAAGAGTCAGGAGCTGGGGAGAGTAAATACACTGCCCGCTTTTCCTTATGCTGATTTATGTCTATTCACTGCAAACAAGACAGTATATGTAATGGATGTGGTCTTAAATTAGACTTCTGTAAAATGTGCAATTACAGCTACTAAGTGCACTTTTATGTCTGAATACAAAAACGATTTCAGGCTTGTTGGTGAAACTTCATAAAGGAGTAAGTTGATTTCCAAAATCTACATTTATATGTTTGTTTGGTTTTGGTAATCACGAATGCCTACAAAGCTAAGTATTTTATATAAATTTGGTTATTACAAAGAGCTGGACAATACAGGTTACAAAATACTTATATTAGCTGATGACTTTGCTTTCTTTTTATTGTTTTAAAAATCATTAATAATTTCAAAGAAGCAATAAAAGCAAAGCAGAATTTTCTCAGTCTTTCATAAATAAAATGATACAGGTATTGTTTTTTAGTATGTGGCTCACTGAAGTACGTGCTGTACTACATGTTATAAGAACAATTTACTCATGCTGCATGCAACCATGTAGTTGACTTACTTTTGACAAGCAAGCAAAAGATATTTCCTATGTCTATGATCTGTTAGCAGTGTGTATCTTTGTGGTGTAGAATTCAAGTGGCTTCATGTTTGCTTTTAGTCTTTGAACTCATGCTTCATCTTCAGCTGTTAGCTAGATATTTTAGCCAAAAGAGATGTTTTGCACATAAGGAAAATGATGAAAAAATATTTGCTGTAAGCTGGTAAGAAAATTGACTTGTTCTACACAAAACAACTAAGTAAATGAGCTTTTCCTCTGGGTTGTGATTATCTGTTTCCTCCTTTTTCTTCTTCTTTTCCAAATCATTATATTAAAACCAGGGTAGAAGATGAGAGCAGAGCTAAAGACAGTGGCAGATTTTGTAGATAGCCCTTGTTATAGCGAAAGGGATACAACTGAGGAAGACTTTTGGCTTTCTCTCCAATGCATGGAATTCAGGTTTACTGTATCTATAGCCATAGATACTGCTATGCTATCTATAGCCATAGATGCTGCTGCAGAGGCATGCAAGGCTAACTCTGCACCTCAGGATGCTGTACAGGCTCTAGTGCTCTTCTCCTGTAGCATTAGGTTATACCTGAGTGTAGTATTTAATGAATTTAACTAAATCAATTAATAAGAGAGGCCAGTACAAAAGTTAGCACTGAATTTCCAAGCTGTGGGATCCACATCAAATATAGTCAGTATTTCATTAATCAGAGACTGAGGTACCCAATGAGCCTAAAACCACATAATGGAGGCACTGGACCTAACTGCATACCACCACTTGTGTTCCTGCATCATGTTTTTCAATACTTTTATTTCATGGACTGTGAGACAACATTTGCAGTGAATCTGTCTTTGAGTTTCATCTGCTAAGGTTCTACACAATGCAGAAGTGATGAACTTTTTTTCTGTATGTGAGGTGCCCTGAAAATGGCGGAGTACGTTTTGTGCACCACACCTGCCCTAAGGAGCCCAGCCAATCTGAAATGGCTCTGCAGTCTTCCTATCCAGGGCACGATTAATCCACCTGGATTTGATTATAATTTGTTAATCCCCTTGGATAAACCACAGATGATGGGGACTGACTAAGCCCGTACAGCATAAGAAATATCATTATTCATTGACTCTAATAGCAGCTCATGTGATCTAAAATAGAATAGCCTGTTTTACCAGAAAAATAAACAAGTAAAAAAATAAAATGAAATTGAGTTTTTATCTTAACCAAGGATTACATTTGGAAGGATTTTAAAAAGTGGATTTTAAAAGATTAATTTAAAATAATCTCTACAGTTTGATAGGATTTAAAATTCTAGTAATATATTTTAAAATTCATTTAAAGTCTTTTTAAAAAATAATTTTATTTCTTTCCCTGTTGCATAAAAATTTACCTTCTAATTTGTATCGTAACATTGTCTTAATGTTAGTTGACAGGTATTTGATTTTCACTTTAACTAATATTGATTCATAATTCTGTAAGTGCCATTAACCTCAGTCATATACCTAAATATCTTATGCCCGAATTATGAGAAAAAAAGCCACCAAAATGCCAGATTCTGATATAAGCCTTGGTGTTTTCTGTCTGACAGAACTATAAATCCATCCTCCAATACTATTTTTATATCACTTTTTGCGTGGAGAGAAGTCAACAAGAAATCCTTTAAAATAGGTAAAGTACTGGGGGAAGGAAGGACACGTCTATTGTTTTAGTATCCCTCTTGTTAATTGAGAAAAACTAGTGAAAATGTGTTCAACAAAGGTGTTCTTATGGTGTTATTTGGTTATTACCCTCCTTGTGAGGTTAGAAAGGTTCACAAAATGCACTTAAGGATGATGGAGATTGCAATAAAACATAGGAAAGAATGTGCTGTGTGCCTAGAGTCAGATTCCTTGAAATAGTCTTCCAAATGTGTTGAATGAGTGCTTCTTGCACTCTTGAAGGTGTACTCTCTGATTCTTACTAGGTCTGTACATTTCATTTTTTTCCCCCTGAGTTCATAATGAAATGAGAGATATGGATCATTTGACAGATATAAAGCTTGTTAGTAGGTGGAATTTAGGTCTGGGATGGATAACAGTGCGGGGAGAGGTGACTGTTGTGGGGATAACACGAAAGTATTTACATTGCATTAATTCTGTGTCCTCTGTATGGTAAAAAAGTCACCCTAGTTCCAAGTTGTTTAGGTGTTTTCTTTTTGTCTTTCTTTCTTTTATGCTTGATATGAAAAAGAATGAAAATTCCTTTCAGGGTGGGGCCAGATTGGGAAGCAAGCTATTACACAGGAAATTAAATGTAATTTTTCTGGATTAACTCATCCACGGTGAGAAGAATCAGAAAATTACTTTCTTCATACAGATTTCATTTCAGAAAATAAAGGAGTATGTGGATAATTCTTTATGAAAACACACTTGTATGATCCAGAGTATCAGACCTGGTAGAATGAGATATTGTATATTATTTCCCTTATGTACTTTCCAGCTGAGAAGAGTAACAATACTACACAAAAGTAAGGTTTCAATCAGTCCAGACAAGTCCTAGACTGCCAGTTGTTGGTTTGGTTTGGGTTTTTTTATTTTATTTTATTTTATTTTATTTTATTTTATTTTATTTGTTGTTCAAGTGAAAGAGATTGTTCTATTTCTGTTCACAATAACTTAAAGATCAACTAGATTGCTAGCTAGTTTTGATTCCACTCTTGTAGGTCAAAAAAAGTCTATCCAATTTCAAGGGATTTCAAATATGCACTCTGGTCTCATGTATTTGTTATATGAATATATGATTTCTCAAATACTAACTCTATCAACAGACATCTCCATGCCATTAATATGATGTTCTGCTAACAGCAGTTATACTCCCATACAAACCCAGTGGTTTTAGTGAGCTCTTTCAATATTTATGTAAACTTCTTAATAAAATGAGAATGGTACCTAAGGTTTTTTCCCTGTTACGAACGTACACCAGAAGCCAAATGAACCCAAAAACTGCAAAGCAACACTTCCTTTTCTCTCCATCACACATCCACTTCGTTGTTTTCCAAACACGGAAAGAGTTTTGCAGAGAGAGCAAACAACAGCTGACCATGCTCAAAACGTCTCCACGCCTTAATTGTGCACAATGGTGGGACTGCTCTGCCTGTACACTGGATTGCACTTCTTGTGCAGCAGGGAAGGGTCATCTTGCTTCTGGTCTGAGTTATGTGGCTCATGTGAGCAGAAACAAGGTGTAGACAAGTGCTGCCAAGACAGATGGCTTTGCCTTCCCTTGGCAGTGGGAGAATGACCAGTGGGATAGAGTACGCCCTCAGCAAGCTTGTTGATGTTGCCAATCTCAGTGCTGTGGTTGATATAGTGGAGGGAAGGGATGCCATCCAGAGGGACCTGAACAGGCTTGAGAGGTGAGCTAGTAAAAATCACATGAAGTTCAACCAAGACAAGTGCAGGGTCCTCTACCTGGGACATGGCAATCCCAAGCACAAATAGAGGCTGTGATCAAAATGGCTGGAGAGCAGCCCTGAGGAGAAGGACTTGGGAGTGCTGGTGGATGAGAAGCTCAGCATGAGCCAGCAGTGCGCACTGGCAGCCCAGAAAGCCAGCTGCATCCTGGGCTGCATCAAAAGAAACATGACCAGCAGGTCGCAGGCGGTGTTTCTGCCCCTCTACTCTGCTCTCATGAGACCCCACCTGGAGTACTGGTGTCCATCTCTGGAATCCTCAGTATAGAAAGGAGAAGGAATTGTTGGAATGGGTCCAGCAGAGAGCCATGAAGATGGTCAGAGGGCTGGAGCACCTCTCCTATGAAGACCAGCTGAGGGAGCTGGGCTTGTTCAGTCTGGAGAAGAGAAGGCTTCAGGGACACCTTATAGCAGTCTTCCAGTATCTGAAGGGAGCCTACAGGAGAGCTGCAGAGGGACTCTTTGTCAGGATGTGTAGTGACAGGACAAGGGGTAATGGCTTTACACTGGAAGAGGGGAGATTTAGATTAGATACTAGAAAGAAATTCTTTCCTGTGAGGGTGGTGAGGCACTGGAACAGGTTGCCCAGGGAAACTGTGTGTGCCCCATCCCTGGGGGTGTTCAAGGCCAGGCTGGAAGGGGCTTTGAGCAACCTGCTCTAGTGGGAGGTGTCCCTGCCCATGGCATGTGGTTTGGAACTTAATGATCTCAAAGGTCCCTTCCAACTGTAATCATTCTACGATTCTATGACCACTGCAGCATCCCCAGGTGTTTCTCAGCCATGAAGCTTGCCTCAAACCTGCTGTATCGCTTGGGCTCAGAGTGAGGAATTATGGCACTCCTGGCTCTGGGCCACCAGTGAGTATTTCAGATTTGAAAACTTGACTGGCTGGGAAGTTTGATATGGTGTTCAGTAATCATCCCATTACTTGGACTTTAGACACTTGGTACTATTTATCATGCTCTCTGTCTTTATTAGCATCTTACCCTTTTCTGTTAAAGTTGTTAAGCTACCATTTAAGTTTCTTTCATTCTTGTTACTTTTACAAAGCTTCCTTTCATCCTGCTCTTAATCTTTTACTTCTTTTAATTTCTCAAGGTATGCCTACTGTATTTCTAACCACTGCTGTTCATAACTTTCTTCCTTGTCCAGAAGAGCATCAGCTACACTTATCTATTCTTGGTTGGGGAACTAGATCAGATCACCCACCTAAATATACAAGCTAAATAGCTTGTGTTCAGCTTCACACACATTTTTCTATTTACATATTTCCTTCCAGTTTTTGCTCCCAGTTTTCCTGAGCCCTGAGGAAGCAAATGTCTTTTACATAACTATATGAAAATGCTGTTTCTCTGCAACCATTACAATCAATTCATGATTGCTGGTCTCTTGGCAAACACTTATCCTTGGATGAAATAATGGTTATCTTTGCTTCACAGAAGGGGACTGATATAAAAATATCTTATGCTGCATACAGTGTCTCTTTGTTGGACATTATATATAACTCTTCTCTTTTCCCCTTTTACCACGTATGTATTCACTTCTTTTGCCCACTCTCCATCCAAACAGTGATTTTAGTCATCATGCAACTTTGCCTATGGATTTTCATGGGGTGTCATTATACCAAGGGGAACTTCAAGCTCTGCCCTAAGTAGTGACCCAGATTCATCATGAAGTCATATAAGCAGCTTTCCTTCTGAGATTACTTCAATTTTGTGTGAATGCTTCTCTGTTGCGCTAGGATATAGAGCACCCTTCTACACTATATGTTCAACAGGCAACTGCTAGAGGCCTTAAGGATTTTAGTCAGTTATGACATAACTACACTTGTGGATTAAAGCTTCAGCTTATCCCTGCCATTTATTCAAAGGGGGGTTCGCTGGAGGTGGGAGAGTGTTTAGCAAGCAGATACATTTTAGTGCCTTCCACCCTCCCTTCAAAAATTCTGTTTAACTCAAGTCCTTGCACCCTGTAGTGCAACTGTTTCCCTGCAGCCTTCTCTGTCTAAACAGCTCTGTGCCAGACCTTATAGCCCCTCATACATAGTTTTTAGAGATTTACAGCACATGTGCCTATACGTGAACTTTAAAAGCCCTCTGGGAACACAGGTAATCTGCAGCCCAGCTAACAGTTTATTAGCAGTTATTTTCATTTCAATTAAAACAATTAGAGCAAGATAGAATTGAAGTAAATAAATAAAAAAGTAGCTACCCAAAGGACAAGTATACAGTAAAAAAATTTATTGCTTATGAGAGATGGAATCTTTTCCATCTAACCTTCCTAAAACTTTGGGCGATTTGGCACAATTTATCTGAAAGATTGTTATTTGTCTTGTGTGTTCTTGACACTTACATTAATGCATGTTTTAATGTGGGATTTTTTAGGTCTGTATAGGGACGTCTGTTGTATAAGATAGTAATATTGGTAAAATATATTCCAAACCAATATGTAATAATCTGTTTAGCAAGTGCTTTGGGATTGCAGTAGGTGATTTTCTACTGCCCAGCTTCAGCTTTCCCTCACTTCCTCTATTACAAGCAATTTAGTTACGTATTTTCCTATGAAAGCATTAATTAAATTGTCAAAGTTTTATATTTAAATTGAAATATTACTATGAGGCCTTAATGGCAACGGAAAATGCTGAGTTTTGTTAATCAGAATTAATGATTTATGACACTGCACATTGAGTTTCTTGTGTTTTCTCTTTCAAATTAAATCAAATACACACAGGAAAGCTATAGCACGAGAAAATGAAATGTTCTTATAGCAGTGTTCAATTCTTTCCTGAATTTATGTATAAGAAATGGTAAATACAATGCATACCTTAAACAATGGTATTAAATATAATACATACATTAAATCATATTATAATGTAAAGAACATTTAATGTCAAGACAATTTCACTCTAAACTGTTTTTCACCTACAGACTGGGATCCTGAAGGCATGAAATAAACTATAAGAAATAATTTGAGTCCTGACTTTAAAATTTCTTCTGTAATACAAAAAGTGGTCTGTTCATGAGACTAAGTAGATATTTTGATATTGCCTTAACAGACCAGATTTGCTTTTTGGTTTAGGAAAACCCTTAGCGATTCCATTCACTGCAGGTAATAAAAGGATCAGGCATTTGGTTTTCCTTCAGGCAGTGATAACCTTGGCATAACATTTTGACTAAAGGTAAGTTTTTCTGATCAAATATGTGACAATGGGTTGAGTATTTTTGAAAAGTTCAGGTTGCCACAAAGGTAGGTTTGAGGAAATGGTTGTTGCTAAAAGTAAAAACAGTACTCTAAATATTTACATCTAGTGAACTGTTTTTCTTGGTAATAATGTAAGTCCAAATCTGTAAATCACACATAGTACTGAAATCCAGCTAATTTTTGCCTGTGTTAGACTACAAGATTACAAGATTACAAGATCTGGCCTATAATACCTGTGTCCTTAAATAAAGACAAAATCATAGATTCATAGAATTGTTTAGATTGGAAGGCACCTTAAAAAACATTGAGTTCTAGACACATTGCTACCAGCAGAGACATCTCCCACTAGATGAGGTTGCTCAAAGCCCCATCCAGCTTGGTCTTGAATGCCTCCAGGGATTGGGGCAGAGCCATTAATTTTCATGAGTGATTAAGGAATCCCATTCATTAGCAGGTGTAAATATATATACATACAAAAAGTAAATGTGTGATATGAATCTCATCAAGGAGCAATTCTTCTCTGATACCAGAAATTGAAGGTGTATAGCCATACTTACAATTTTGTTTTTAATAATATCCTGATTGCAAAGCAGACAATTGCAGCCACTAACATTCTTATTAGACTTGGTGTGATAGGTTCAAACTGTAGCAAATCATAAAGTAATCTTCATTTGTTTTAAATTATTCAGAAGGAAATGAGACCCAGCAGAGTGTTCCTGTTTTGTAAGCCTGGCATAAGGGCAATGAAAAAGCACTGTTTAGTTCAAAATGGTATTGAAACTGATTTATGCTATCAAATAAAATGTGCTTCTCATTTATTGTTGCTTAGATATTAATGTATATCATGAACACCACTCAGTTTATATCTGCATGGATACACTCCAACAAAGCCAGATTTTCTGTAAAGCTGTCAGGAAAACAAACCTGTTACCACATAAAAATACATGCAACATTCCAAATGCTTTATTTTAATGAATTTATGGTGCTGTGCTTATCCCAGGCTGTGAGGCAGATGACAGTGATTTATAACTCGTAGAGCAGCAGCCCTGATAGGATGATGAAGGACCGTTACTCCTCATTATGCCAGCAGAGCTTCTTTTAATCTCTTCTCTCCTTCTCTGTTCATTGTTTGCCCTTGGCATCATCAGTCACCAGGCAGTACAGTTTACAAACACTGTTTTACCTGGTAGAAAATAAATTGTTCAGCCAATGATGTGAAATCTATCAAATTCCTACTAAGCTGCATCTTGAAACCCCTATTCAAGCTCTTGTCTGAGGCTGATCCATAGTTTAGGTAACGTTTTACTTCTAAGAGATAGATTATTTCCCTTCGTACTCATTACTCAGAGCAAGATACATTTCCTTTAATCTTTCTGCAGGCAAAGGCTGACCAGCTTTCAAGAGCTGTAGAGACTAAATCAATTGTCTCTGGACCTTTTTTGGTTTTGTTACAAAGCCCACAAAGACAGCTTTATTGAGGGATAGTAGAGCAATATTTATCATTCTGGGTGATAATCAAATATGAATAACAGCCAGTATTGTAAATAAGTAGCTGAACTTCATTGCTGAAAAGAAAACATATGAACTGGAAAGGTGACAGGGACAGGTCTAAAAGCAGAAACAAACAATGTGTTGTGTTTGTCTGCTTGGCTGTATACACATAAAGTCATTTAAAATATGAAGCCATGTTTGTTTGAATAGCTTGGTATAATCCACAAGCAAATCAGATGGCTGCAAATGACTGAAGCTGCTGAATGGGGAATTAGGTACTTGTATATTTTAAAAAAAAAAAAAAATTAAAAAAATCTCAATTACAAGTCTGAGCAAAAGCAAAAGTACATGCTCTGGTATGTTTTTCTTGAATAATCCAGTTCTATGACAGAGTTGGTGTGACCATAATGTGACCAGAGAAAGACAAGAATGCTGGAGTAAAGAGGATTTGCAGAGGGGAACTGAAGGGGAAGCGGAGTCTTTCAGTACCATTCATGCAAGCAGTTTAAACTGTTTGGGCAAAGTCTTGAAAAATACTCAGTGACCATTGTTACTGAGAACTATGAGGTCGCTGGCTGAGAGTAACAAAAACATAATTTACTCTGTCAGTCCACTTCATCTGTATCTTCATATGCATTTGAATGATTTGAAGCATAGTGAATGTTAGTTTGACTTTTTTCTGTGGTAGCCGTCATAAGATGATGAATGTGAAGTTGTTGCTAGGTCTGAGAGTGTAGGTAACTATGAAAAGAAAACATTTTTTCAGTGTTCTGACCTGTATAATGCTCCTGTTAACTGGATTTACTGTTTATAGCACACCTGGTGGTGATAGCAATGATTAAAATTTTTCTACAATGAAACTAAAGAATAGGAATCAGTATTTTTCAGATCTCTTTGTCTGCACAAATTTCTCACAGGTGATGATAATTATTTGCCATTAATATTTGGAAATAAAAATAAAAATCCTCTGAGTAGTATTCTTAAGTTTAAAGCAGATCATATGTGTGTTCCATGCTCCTTTGCTTTACCTGTTTGCACTAATAATGCTTGGACTAGAGGATGTCCTAAAGGCTAGGGTGATAGACACCACAGACCATTTTCATATGTACCGTACTGTTCAGTCTAAACCTGTGTGACATGCAGCACACCACCCCTGTACAGACCTGAGTATCTTAAGCTGATCTAAACCATTTCAGTCAGCAGAAGACTAAGATGTGGGGATACTACAGGCTCGGCACAGGAGGCTGCAGTGTTGTCAGTGCCAGAGCCCCAGAAAAACAAATCAGGAGGCAGATCCCTCCCACCCTACTGTGGGTCTCATGGTTCCTACCTGTCTGAAGTGGGGCAAAAGCAAAATAAATTTGCTGATCCCAAATCTGTCATTTATCTTGCTTCCTAATTGTGTGATTAGGTCACAGTAGCCAAATGCCTAGGAATGTACGAATGTCTCAGGACCAGTGGATTTAAACTGTCCCAACAGTCTGAGCTGTCTAGATATTTCAGATCCTATGCTGATTCTAAAGACATGGCATAGAGCCACCCCTCACCTTAATTTATTTCATCTGGTTAGATTTTTCAGAAATCCGTCAGCAATGAACAATCTTAGTCTGACTTTTCTTTCTGTTACAACAAACATTTGCAGGAGGAAAGACCTGACAGTCAGCCAGGCCCCAGACTGGTAAAAATCAGATGAGAAACACATGTCATGTAAAAAATTGGGGGGGGCTGGTCATCCATTTAAAGTAACAAAGTAGGAAAGTGTAATTTACTCTTGGTAAGCTTGATTAAGTGCCATATAATATCTCTCACATTCCCTTTTGTTTTAGTCATTGGACTGTCACAGCTATCTAGCTTTTGAACTCTCCAAAGTATTTGTTTTAAGAAATAAATTTGTGCTTTGGCAGCTGCCTCAGGCAGTGAAGTTGGTGGATTTTTAAATTGCCACTTGGATACTTACAAGACTGGCTGCTGATGTCCATACAATTTGCTTTTTATCTTTCTGTGAGCACAATAATTTTAAATTGGATTTTTGCTGATTTTTGAGGGAATTATGCAGCTACTTTTTGGGTTTCTGTATACTTCCAACCCTTTCCAATATCAGCAACTTTGCAGATGCCTTCCTTTCCTGAAATGTTTGAAATCTGCTCTGTGAATACAGGGCTGGAAGAGAGCACTCATGTCATTGAGTCCAGCATTCAGCCAACCCAATATTGTTGACACTGAGTTTAGCCCACTCATACCATCACGTATTAGTGAGAGCTCCTAAACTAAAATTAGACTGTGTAAATCTGCAGGTTTGCACGATTCGTCGTATATGTCTTGTAAAAACAAATGAATAAAGATTATAAAGCACAGTTGTTAATTTCTAATAAGAAAAAAATCCACCAGGTAGATAGCTTTCTAGCATTTGCTATCAGTGAATGCTTAATACTGCAATTTGCAAAATGTTTTAAATAATTCTATACACAATTATGTTCATATAAATCTTTCCTTATTTCAAAATGAGGCCTTTACCTCTATGAGCTTCTACTTGCATAGGAGGCATATATAGATACTGCTGTTGAATACTGGAGAATTTGCTTTATTTGTCTTAGATTTTAGAGGAATATTTTTTGCAAACAAGTCTAACTGTAAGGAAATAACTGATTTTTACAGGGCTTCACCTGTTTCTCTTTTGATGGTAGGCAGATGTGGCAGTTCTGCTGAAAACACAGATAGATGTCACTAAACAATCTTTGGGCTGTTTTTCACAGAAATCCTAGTTGTGGTCACCATTCATCGTGACTTTTTTTGGGCCAGCTGTTGTGTTGCTGGGTTCCATAGAACTGAAGCCAAAGTCAACGTCTTCCTTCCTTTGCTGTGGAATTCTTTGTAGGATTCCTTTGCTTATCTTTTCCCCCCATCAAATTATTTTGTAAAATGAATGAGTTTCTCTACTCAGTGACTCCTAAATGTAATTTAGATTTCTTTGGAATATATATTGCAGTCTTGATACCATTTTGACACCATTCTGACACCATTCAATTTTGAGTTCATCCATATTTCGTTCTTGTAGAGGTAAGAAGGAAGATTATTTTTCTCCTCATATGCGTAAAGAAAGGGTGGGGAAAAATATTAGCGTCAGGATCTGAGTTACTAGATGTTAATTCTCAGAAGCATAGTAATCCCTTTACATATAAATAACTGCAGTCTCACTTCTCCAAAGATTTTATTCTGGTTGAGTTATAACAAATATATTTAGATCTAAAGAGCTTGTAACATCCATGATGTTGAATAGCTAGGGTTCAATTGTATCTTTCCTAATGAATGTAAACCATCAACCTTAATTTTAATGTGGAAGTATAATTTGGCAGTAGTCTATGTGGTGCTAACAGTTGTAGAGGTTGAACAGTCATGGAGTACTGGTATTTGAAATTTTTTAGATCACTTTTTAATCTGCTGTGGGTATGGAAACAACCAAAACTGCTTTGGAAAATATATATAATAGCATTTATTGACCTACTGTTCTGCATCTGTTTTTTATATAATATATCCCTGTGCCTGCAGTGAAAAAACTTTAGATATAACCTTCTGGCTAAACTTACATAAAATGTCCTTTTTCACTCTTACTTCTAACACTTGTTAAATGCATAAATTTTAGCAATATTGAAAATAGTACATATAATTGGAGATAACTAGCATTACTGAGCATACAAAACTTCAGAAAAGAATCCCAGACCACTAAGAAGCCTGCAGACTCCTGGGTCACATCAGTGGTTTCAAATACAGAACGGGAATCAGTAAAAAACTGCTAATTATTCTCAGACACTAAGTAGAACTGCTCTAGGAAATAATAAGTGCATATATAGAATCATATGCATAACCGTTTTCCTCTACTGAAAGCATTTCTAAGTAATGTGATTAATAATCTATAACCTAACATACTTTTTAGTCACCTTATGCCAGAAAGCCTCTTTTAGACTTGGACTTAAAGCTTCCTCAGTGCATCTGTATGTACAACATCAGTCTCTGAAGCTTCTTTTACTTAACATTGAATTTTCTAACAGATTATCATTTTTTTTTCCAAGTAATCATTAAAATTTAGATTTTATTCAGTTTCTAATCACCACTTGAATCATTGTTAGATTCAAGGACTCTGCATGTATCAAACCTTCCAGCATGACATTTGAAACAGTGGTTTCAATTTCACACAAACTTTGGAAGTTTCTTGGTTTTTTATTCCTTCCTCATATGAAACAGATACCATTCAAAGACTTATGCTTTCCAGGAGGCTAGTATTCTTCACATCTTCCTATCGATGTCTGAAAACCATGCAGCTCTTCCTCTTAGGAAGCCACTGTAGACTATTTATTCTAGTAGTTATCAAGCTGAATATTAAAAACAAGTGAATTGGGAGACTGGAAAGTGATCATTGTGATTTTCTGATGATCTGCTTCTTTTTATGACTGTCTCCTTATGGTCTGCTGTATTTCTGGAAAATTTGTGCTGAAATGCCTTCTTCATTTTTCATTTACCCCTTTTATTCTACAGCGTTCTTACTCTACTTTCAGTCTTCTGTCACCAATCTGGTCTCATAGCATGTTCTTAGGGCAGGATGAACGACAATAAATCTGAATTCATAACCATAAAAAGTCCATCAAGTAGCAGGTAAATGTCCAAAAGATATGGAAAAGACCGTGTGAGGAGAGATAAAATTTTCTTAGTGTTAGCTTGCTCATCAATGAACGTTCAATTTGGTCTTAGTCATAATCGTCCCTGAATGTGGCGTTTCCATCCAGCCAAATCCTGTTTGAGCAATATACTTTGTCTTATTGTACAGTTTTAGCAATGCTGTATTTTTACGTGTGAGGGGATACATAGGTTCTCATATAAAAATAACAGTGGAGTCTTCCTTGCATTTGTTTATCTCTTCCCCTAAGGTTTTGAACATTCATCAAAGAATTTTGTTAGACCTTGTTTAAAAAGTCAATAGGAAATATTTTGTAAAAATGCCTTTTATATTGTAAGTTTATCCTAAATTTTATGACTTTCATGTTGTATTATGTTGGGCAAAAAATTATCTTAAGTTAATGGGAATAACAGTCCCTCACATCAAGCCTATCAGTAGATAAAATAAAGTAAAAAAATGACAATAAAGGTGGCTTCAAATATAAATGCCTCAGGGTGTACCTTTTAATTATATTTTCTAAGTAAGGATATTAATATGATAATGTCATCAATCTCATAATATTTTCCTGTCTCTCTGAGTGCTTGACCTCTTCCTTGTTAACTGTTCTGACATCCCTGTGACAGCTGGGGTCACACAGATGGGAAAATCACCTACTAGACTTGTGCAGACTGTTAACAAAAAGTAGGCTTTTCCTGTGGAAAAACTGACACTTGCTCTGGAGTGAATTTTCTATACCCTTCACTTTTAAATTGAACTGTCAGCAGGCACTATACTTAACAAATCTACTTTATATGCTATTCATTAGATGTCACCTAATAAATGACTGACAAGCCAAATCTGAAAGATTTCATCAGTGATCTGTCAAAACGCAGCATGATTAACTCTCAAAACTTGGAAGTTACTGTCACAAGGGTTGTCAGTTTCAGTTCATTTATTTGCTTTACTTGGTTTGCCTGGCAAAACCTATCTTTGTTTAAAATCATGCCCCTGGGACTATCTGCCTGCTTCATTTTGGCTTCAGGATGGTTTTCTACTTAATGCTGGAATCTAATACTTCACATTGAACTGGTAGAGGACCAGATAGACAAGTCTTCCTCAAAAACCACCAGTTTCTTACTTTATTCTAGTACCCTCCTCTAGTTTGCACAAATGTACAGTTTTTCCTTTGGTTTGTAGCACTCACGCAGATCTATTTCAGAAGCTAAAGAAGGCTTAGATATGACACAAGACTGGCTTCTGGTTTTAAAGCTCATTGGAATCTAAGTAATTGCATTGATTCAAGTAACTTTGAATCAAGCCTTTGCCCATGGTGTTTTGTGAGTGGGATTTTTAGAGTCTAAGACACTCTGCTATATAAGGTAGAACTTGAGATAATTGCTGTGCACTATGGAGAGATCCAGAAATCATACTGTGGCATACCTACAAACCTTTTTAAGAAGTTTTTAAGTGACCTTGCTCTGGAGAGAGTGAGGTGCAGAATCCAAGCAGAAGCCAGAGAAGGAACAGTTGGGCAGTAGGGTTGATTTTGAGACTAGTAAATGAAATAGTTTCCTAATCTTCTTTTATTATGAGTATATCTGTTATAGACACATAGAGTCATATCTGCTATAGAATCTGTATCAATACACCGTATTGGCATATGGATATATCTTGTACAAGTAATATTGCACTTCACCTGCTCTCAGATAGAAAAAGGAGGCCAAAATGGAATTAAACACTAATGAACTTCCTCATCCTACATTTGGGTGACAAAACTACATCAGTGAGAGTCTAACGTACTAAGTGCTCAGCAGGAGAACTTCACAACCCTTTAAACCAGTTAAGACATAAAAATCTAGTTTCTTTGTAAGGGTTATTAGATTCTCTTTTGCACATTGTACCATTCTTCTGGTGGAGATCCTGTATGTGGAACCAAAAAGAGATGTTTCAAGAGCTGTGGGTACAGTAGACTATTTCACTACAACATGTGTTTTCATGACATACATTCCCTACAATGTTTGGATCCAATCTGGAACTGCTCAGACGGACATTGAACTGCTGTGACAGTCCAGCAGAAAGTCCAGATTTGTGTTATATGTTTTTCTCTTGCTTCAAACCTGCTACATAGAACCAGGTCCTGAAGCCATGATTCATATAAGCATAGAATTGTTAGAGTTGGAAGGGACCTCAAACATCATCGACTTCCAACATGGAACATGCCCATGGCAGGGACACCTCCCACTAGAGCAGGTTGCTCAAAGCCCCTTCCAGCCTGGCCTTGAACACCCCCAGGGATGGGGCACACACAGTTTCCCTGGGCAACCTGTTCCAGTGCCTCACCACCCTCACAGGAAAGAATTTCTTTCTAGTATCTAATCTAAATCTCCCCTCTTCCAGTGTAAAGCCATTACCCCTTGTCCTGTCACTACACATCCTGACAAAGAGTCCCTCTGCAGCTCTCCTGTAGGCTCCCTTCAGATACTGGAAGACTGCTATAAGGTGTCCCTGAAGCCTTCTCTTCTCCAGACTGAACAAGCCCAGCTCCCTCAGCCGGTCTTCATAGGAGAGGTGCTCCAGCCCTCTGACCATCTTCATGGCCCTCTGCTGGAGCTGTTCCAACAATTCCTTCTCCTTTCTATGCTGAGGATTCCAGAGATGGACACCAGTACTCCAGGTGGGGTCTCATGAGAGCAGAGTAGAGGGGCAGAAACACCTCCTGCGACCTGCTGGTCACGTTTCTTTTGATGCAGCCCAGGATGCAGCTGGCTTTCTGGGCTGCCAGTGCGCACTGCTGGCTCATGCTGAGCTTCTCATCCACCAGCACTCCCAAGTCCTTCTCCTCAGGGCTGCTCTCCAGCCATTTTGATCACAGCCTCTATTTGTGCTTGGGATTGCCATGTCCCAGGTAGAGGACCCTGCACTTGTCTTGGTTGAACTTCATGTGATTTTTACTAGCTCACCTCTCAAGCCTGTTCAGGTCCCTCTGGCTGGTATCCCTTGCCCATTATTTATTCTGGTAAAAGTTTGGTTATTTTTGAAAGACTTTTACATTAATTTTCTTGTTAGTTGGAATTTATGGATATTCTGTAGAAACTTTTAATAGATCCTCTTGTAGGATCTCTGGCCTGGATTAATCCTACCTGCCTGCAGGTACCCACATTAACAACCTAATTGGTTTTGATTCCTTATGTAACTCACTTAACACCTCGGTTAGCCTGTGGAACTGCTTATCTTTCTGTAATGGTTTAGAGAGAATTTTGCACAAGTGTCCTAATTTAGTTTCTGAAGATAAGAGAGGATAAAAAGCTAGTTGAGTCCATGTAAAGGTTAAGCCTGAAACAAGCAGGAGAAAGATAGATCTCTATTTGTAGAAAAGGTAAATTTCAGTCTTATTTAATCCAGAAACGACTTGGCTTAAGTGAAGGCACTCTTCTAGAAGAATTGTTCACATAGAAACTGTATTAAGAATTTCAAAATAGTTCAGATGCCAAATTTAATGAGTTAAAATGCTGTGTTTTGCCAAAATTATACAAAATCTTAATTTACATTTTCAAGTGATATGCATATATATTTGCTTTTTATTTTCAGTTCTCCAAGAAGAGTAGGTAGGAGCAGAGCTTTTCAATTTTTACAGCTTTCTTCAGAATATCCTGGGCTCCCTTTTCATATGTAGTTTTTTTAATGTATAATTCTGTTTTCAGACTTGAAATAAGATACTGCTGAAACTTATTTATTGAGTAATTAAGGGATAAAATACTAAATTTCTTGATTGGTTCATCACCCAGCCTTCGACCTTTTAAAATATTAAAATTTTTCAGTCTCTTTCCAGCCATTCAGTAACTCAGCAGTATTACTTGTGCTGAAATTAAGTACGGACATAACTGTTTTCAGGGATTACCCTGATGGCCCACGCATACCTTTAAAACCCAAGACTGTGTAGTAAGATCCAAAACCGTGCTGAGGAGAACTGATGTCTGACTGCCCCAGAGGACCTTTCAGCAGCACAACAGTTCTGGTTCAACAAAGGAACTTGTTGAGTTTTTTTAAAACTTTGATTACCTTGTTCAAGTCTTTGCCTTAGTTTGTTTTTCTTCTCACTAATGAACCCTGGTAAATCCGTCAAAATATAGTTGAACAGGCTAAAAGTTCACATATCAATAGTGAACAGAGAAACATTAAATCATCCTTACTTCCTCTAAGCAAATCTGGACGTTAAATCAGCTAGACCCCCAACTGCTTTACATTTCTAACTAAAGAAATAGAAATGTGATACATGCTGAGAAGCTCTGACTGCAGGAAGCTGTTAAAATAATGAGCGATTTATTTTGAGGGATAATAAGGGTTTAGGTCTGACTGTCTACAATGAGAAAAACAAAAGTAATACAACTAAAGTATAAGAACTTACACTGGTTTGAAATCAGTGTGAATGAGGTCAGAAAAAGTGATTCTAGATATATTTTCTGGTTCAACTGTATTGATAAACAAAGCTGAATTTTTCAGGTAGTATTAAATGGTTTTATAATTGTGTATTAAGAAGAAAAAAATATTCCATAGCTTTTATACTGTTTCTACTGTAGTTCAGCTTTACTGCATATTTCTGAGGCCTGGCCTTGAAACGGTCACCTTATCCAAATGACCCCCATTAAAGCCTGTAGGCTACCTGAGGTCAGTAATGTTTGAAGGGTTATCAAGAATTCAACTGATATGAGTTGGTTTTGAAAAAGTTCTACATTAGGTTAAAATACACAGTTACAGCTCTGTGGTTTAAAGCAAAGTAGCTTCTTTTCCTAGTTAAAATCAATTTATGCAAAATTGAAGTGCAAATGCTTATACTTTACAATGTATTTAACTCCTGTTATAGAAATTCGATACACCTACAAAGCATTTTTTTTTATATCTTTGTCTTGTTGGGGTTATGGCAAAATTCTTCAAAATACTTTGTCATCCTACTATTCTCTGGATAGCAACAAATGAAAGTGCTGGATCAAAGTATCCTACTTTTATCTAGAAGAAGGCCAGAAGTCCCAAAAATCTCTAATACAAAAGCCCATTCTTTTTAGGTTTTATCAGGTCACAATGGTGGTAACTTTAACTTCACTGTGTAATGTACTGTCATGTCATCGCAGATACAATCAGAAAGGATTTGGCATGGTGTCACCTGAGATCATTATGGTCAGGATAGACTCTAGCTTAGACCAAAATAAAAAAGAATAAAAAGGGTAGTTGTAGAAAGACAGTGGGGATAAAAAAGTCAGTTTGTGGTATTTCTAATTTGGAAATATTTAGAAGAGCATTTTAAAATATGCTACAGTTAAATTAAGCCAAAATGTGCCACGAGGGTGTAGGCTCCACCTTTCATTAGAAAATTACAGATTTTTTAGGGAGAAAAAGCTCAATTAAACCAGAGACAATTCTGCTCTAATCACTAGAATATATTGTCTAGTGGCAAGACATCATGTGTCTCCCAATAATCTTGCAAGAAGTTAAAACTGGAATTTTACTCTTGTTTGCCATGACTTTGAGATATTATTATTATATTATTATACTCTTTCAGATATTATTATACTCTTNGATATCAGGAAAATTTTTACACTGAAAGGGTTACCAAGCATTGGAATGGGCTGCCCAGGGAGGTGGTTGAGACAAATCTCCAGTTTGGAATGACATTAACTCTACCTTTTTGTTTCCTTATATGAAATAATTTAATTTGTATAGTCATTAAGATATCAGCTCTGGCTCCCCACTCTTCTATTTTATGCTGCTGGTGTAAGTAAACCTGAAATCCACACATGGCAGAGGCTGATGAAGTTATGGTGTCATGTATACATCTCAGTTAAATTCATATATCAGCTGTAATTTAAAATTTTGACATTGGTTTTGGTTAGCAAATATCTGCATCATTTTCATTCTAATTGGCACCCTATGTTAGCCATATTCCAATATGTCAGGTAATATAAATACAAAAACAAAACTTGGTTTTGACTAAGCATCTGTTTTCAAGCTAATCATAAATGAAATAACTTGGCACAACCAAGCACTTCTGTTGTTGTGGGCTGTTCTTACCAAATCAAACTAAACTTGGAAATCATCTGTTCAGAGGATGACAAAAGGCTGGACCTTTTTCAGGTTGATTTGACATTGCTCTGGCTTCTGTTTAGCATTCTGGTTTCTGGTGGAGGAAAGAACGGGAGAGGGAACTCATTATCTATTTATACTAATATCAAATAAATTTTAGAATACCAGCTAATCCCAGAGTCTTGGGGAAAAAGTGACAAAAAGTCATTCTTTGCTGCACAGATGGTTCATGACAAACACAGCAGGAGCCACAACAAAGCATTAATTTGTTAAGTTCAAGAGATCTGCTAGTCTGCTGATAGTGTCACTAGAAATATTTACAACTGAACAGGTGGAAGCGGAGATCTTCACGCTCAATTCTTTTTTATATCTTAGCAAAACTTAAGTCTAAGTTTTGTATCATTGCAGCTCTAATTCATAACATGTTTAAATTTTAAATATGCTTCTAAATTAATTTTTAATAAGATTGTACTCCTTCATGAATGAGAAATGGTCTGTGCAGTGAAATCAAAGGCAATGTCAGTGCCACACAGATACATGGACAGACTATTAGATAAATGCAAGATGATTGCTGTTCATGGATTTATTCTTAACATAACTCAGTTACCAATAGAGTTTAAATTATATAGATTCTTTTTATGTATTTTATCATCTAATGGTTGACATTCATTAGGTATGTCTGCAGTGCCTTGTAGCACAACCATTACCAAATATCAGCTTATTAAAAAATTAATGAAATGTACATTTCTGATCTACAGATTTCAGGAACTGCATTTCATCATTACTTAGTCATGAAATACATTGATCCTTGGTGTGGTAGGTATATGTGTGAAATAAATTAGCTACTGGGTCTCATTCTATGTTCCACCAAGGTATCATTGACATCTGTGACTGCAAAGAGGGAAACAATTAATGGTCAGTACAT
>VZTM01016255.1:0-10793 GCA_013400555.1 Jacana jacana | reverse complement strand
GGCGGGGCGGCGCGGAGAGCCGGCAGCCTCGGCCATGCGGCGGCGAGGGGTACGCAGGACTCCCCCTCCACGGGTGGGGAGCGCTGCCCTGGCCGGCGAGGACTCGCGTCCAGCGGCGGCCGGGCTAGGGCTTAAGGGGGAGGAAGTGGGTGGCCATCTTTATTAAGGGCAGCGCCAAGGCGACAGGCTGCCGCCGCGCTGCGCCTACGTCCCACTCTTCAGACGCACGGGAGGGTGCCTCAGCGCGGGTGGCCTGGGGCTGTCTTGCCCGGGGGCGAAACGGTGCGTGGAACGGAAGCCCCTTTGAGGAAGCCGCGGCAGGGACCGTGCCCGCCGTGAGGCCGCCAGCCCGTCGCGGCTCCGCGCTGACATCAGCGGTGCTCGCCCGCACTGGCTGCTGGCTGAAGCACCCTGGCGCCATCTTGGTCGCGGGCAATGCCGGGAGGAAGCCGGGAGGCGCTCCTGCTCGCCTGCCATCTTCTGTCTCGGGTGACCCCGCCTGATGGAGAGCGGGTCCGGCCCTGTCGGCCACGGCGAGTTCTTGCGCGGGCAGCGGGGGTGAGGAGCAGGGCCGGGGGCCGGCTTCTCTGGCCCTCGCCAGGGCGGGACGGGGAAACGGGACGGCAGCGGCGAAACAGGCCGGGGCTTTCCCAGCCGAACGCCGAGCTGCAAACCCTGTCCGTTCTCCGTCAGCCAGAGGGGCTCGGTCTTGTTCTCAAGTTACCTTCTTGAGCTAAAGTCATTTTATACTTGCGTGATACTTATGAAGGGAGGGGAACCTTCCCCAAGCCCTCTTCAGTTTTTGGTTCTTCAACCTTTAAACCTGCACGGTTGCACCTTCCTTTCTCCTTGTTGCTGGTGTCACTAGAGGTAAACTTTCCAGCCCCAGGAACCGCGTTTTGGGGTAAGGCAGCAGGGTGACACACAGGCTAAGCTGTGTGCAGCAGCTGTTACAAAACAGCTTAAGTTTTACTGCTCCTTACTACCCGATTCACCTAATGGAACAGTCTCATCTCTTTGACAGGGAGGAAGTTTCACCTTCCGTTTATGTCACGTATATTTCGTACACACAGCGGGACTTTCAGGAATTTCAGGTTGGCAATCAAGAAATGAAGGTGGGGGTGTCACGTGTTGGACTGCAAAACCTTCTCCAAGGGCTGAGCTTCACCATCAAATACTACTCTAAGCATAACCACCTCCGACCAGTATGTCTTTATAGTAAAATAAAAACCCAAAAATGCCACATCCTGGCCTGTTCGGGAAGTACATCCGCCCAGCAGACTGGGCCACCTGGAAGCATCCTGCCCTGGAGATTCTTTTCCTGCCAGGTATGCTCTTTAAGCGTAGACGTAATGTCAGCGACCACCTTGGCACATCTNTGTGTGTGTTTATGCCATGTATGTATTTTCACTATCTCTCTTCCCAGGAAGAGGACTGCAAACCCCTTCGCGAGCCCCACAGCGTCCCAGTCCCCGCAGTCCGCCCGACAGGGGTGCGAGCAGCTCCCCTCTGCGCGGCTCCCCACACTCCTACAGCGCCCGCGGGACTCCGCGCCCCCGGCACCCCCGCCGGGGACACAGCCGGGACCACAGGCTACGGGGACCCATGACCGCCCATCACCCCCGGGGTCGCGGTACCCCGGCGGGGCGAGAAGGCAGCACGAACCTCCCCAACCCAGGGCGGCGGCGCCGCATCAGGGGACTCGAGCTCCGTTCCGCAGGGACGCGCTCCCNAGGGACCGTGCCCGCCGTGAGGCCGCCAGCCCGTCGCGGCTCCGCGCTGACATCAGCGGTGCTCGCCCGCACTGGCTGCTGGCTGAAGCACCCTGGCGCCATCTTGGTCGCGGGCAATGCCGGGAGGAAGCCGGGAGGCGCTCCTGCTCGCCTGCCATCTTCTGTCTCGGGTGACCCCGCCTGATGGAGAGCGGGTCCGGCCCTGTCGGCCACGGCGAGTTCTTGCGCGGGCAGCGGGGGTGAGGAGCAGGGCCGGGGGCCGGCTTCTCTGGCCCTCGCCAGGGCGGGACGGGGAAACGGGACGGCAGCGGCGAAACAGGCCGGGGCTTTCCCAGCCGAACGCCGAGCTGCAAACCCTGTCCGTTCTCCGTCAGCCAGAGGGGCTTGGTCTTGTTCTCAAGTTACCTTCTTGAGCTAAAGTCATTTTATACTTGCGTGATACTTATGAAGGGAGGGGAACCTTCCCCAAGCCCTCTTCAGTTTTTGGTTCTTCAACCTTTAAACCTGCACGGTTGCACCTTCCTTTCTCCTTGTTGCTGGTGTCACTAGAGGTAAACTTTCCAGCCCCAGGAACCGCGTTTTGGGGTAAGGCAGCAGGGTGACACACAGGCTAAGCTGTGTGCAGCAGCTGTTACAAAACAGCTTAAGTTTTACTGCTCCTTACTACCCGATTCACCTAATGGAACAGTCTCATCTCTTTGACAGGGAGGAAGTTTCACCTTCCATTTACGTCACGTATATTTCGTACACAGAGCGGGCCTGATCAGCAGTTTCAGGTTGGCAATCAAGAAATGAAGGTGGGGGTGTCACGTGTTGGACTGCAAAACCTTCTCCAAGGGCTGAGCTTCACCATCAAATACTACTCTAAGCATAACCACCTCCGACCAGTATGTCTTTATAGTAAAAGAAAAACCCAAAAATGCCACATCCTGGCCTGTTCGGGAAGTACATCCGCCCAGCAGACTGGGCCACCTGGAAGCATCCTGCCCTGGAGATTCTTTTCCTGCCAGGTATGCTCTTTAAGCGTAGACGTAATGTCAGCGACCACCTTGGCACATCTGTTAAAGCCAGCCACACTTTTCAAATGTCAAGGAAACATGTTTTTCCTAAAAGTTTGAAGCGGAGGTTTGAAAAAAAAGTTTGCAGTTATGCTCAAAAAGACCTACGCTGTTTTTCAACTTGCTGTTGAAATAAATACTGTTTTGATTGCAAAGCTGCATTTTGGTTGATTTTCCTGCTGTAGCTACTTAAAATAAAATGGGTATCTTCCAGGAAGATCCAGGTGAAGTGTCAGCAGAAAACTGCAGGAGAAGATCGGCTAGTGTAGAGGCAAAGTGTCAAAACTGATGACACCAGACTTAACCAGTGTGTGCTGGCTCAAAAGAACTTGACTCTTTCTGTGCTGACCATTAAGTCAGAGTTTGCACCATGTTAAATATTAAAATATTATATTGATTTCTCATAATTGTATTAACATGTGATAAATGATATTTTAAAAGGTACTTGGATTTATTTCTGTTCGTAAATATTGTTGAGTGGGTTGCAGCGTGTCGTGTACAGTCAGAAAATGGTCTGAAATTATTTCAGGCTGTGTTTTCCTATGTTCCTAACACAGGGTTTGCTAAAGGTGTTATAAAAGTTTAGTGCAGTACGACGGCCTATAAACTGATTGATATGCATAATGCATAAGTACTGGTTAAAAAGATTGGTGTTTGGTGTCTCTTATCTTAAACACGTTTTCAGATGGGTGCACGGTTGTTCTAAAATTGTTTCAAATTGACAGTTTCATCAAAGGTGACCCAAAGATCCTCTTGTTGTAACCCTCTTGTTTCTAACCATAATGTAAACAATTCCTAAGTCTGTGTCTGCAACCTAAACAAATGTTTTAAGGAGAACATAGGAAGTCTTGATGGATGAGAAAGTATGGTTTGCTCTATTCATTGGCAGTTCACTAACAAAGTTAGGAAAAGCTAATCAATGACACGGGTTCCAGGATACAAACAGGTGGTTTTCACTTGAAAGGAAGGTGTGCCTGTTTGCACGGGAACAGATGTTTACAAGCTGATTGTCCCTGAGCTGCTCTGCCATGCTCAAAATCTTTCTCTGCGCTCTTCTAGATGACTGTTTTTTCCCCAGGCAGTGAGGTGTACAGTAACTGTAATACATACCTGCACAGCGGCCACCAGCTCTATACAATATTTCCAAATAAATACAATGGGAACTGTTGAAAACAAAAGGAGGGGAATCCCCAAAAGATATATTAAAGTTTGGGACTTGCCAAAATAAGCCGTGGATGCTTAAAGTTTACATAGACACAAGGAGAGATTATACGCGTACATGAAAGAGACTTTTTGAATATTCAGAAACCACATTCAGCTCTGGAAATTCCTGAGCTAAAATCACTGAAGGCTGGGGGAATTCCTGTTGGGAAATATCACACCTGCTTGTCCCATTCTTATGCTTCGCTAAGTATCCATTTGTGTGCACTGTGTAGTTTTTGTTTGCTTCTGGTTTGGGGAATAGTGCTTTCTTGTACCAGTTTTTCCACTGGCTGGAGGGAGTTGTACAACTAACACATCCCCAGGCTTCTTGACCTTGACACAGTTGCTCCAGAGGTTCTCTAAGGGTTTTCACAGTTTCTTTGACTTGTGCTTCTGATTTGATAAGCTAGGCTAGAAGAAACACGGTCTGAACACTCGTGTGCTCTCAGAAATGATGTGGTTTACATTCATAGGGAGTTTGGAAACGGGAGCAGATATTTTCTCCTCCTTCCAAAGCCTTTCAAGTCATAACATCTCATTCATTGTGAAGACAAAGCAGGAACAAACCCAACAGTTCTTGATGCAAAGTGAGGACGGGGTAAAAAGTATATGCTGCTTTTTAAGTTAAGACACATTCACATGATACGTTGAATGTTATAGCAAGGAAAAGGGAGTAGCATCGTGCTAGCAATTTTAACACCTTTTAAACGTTTTTACAAGAGAAGACAGCTTTGTTGGCAGTGAGGTAGCAGTAGTCTGCTCACAAGTCATGGAAAAACAAATCCTTAAGCTTATTCCCGGTAAAATTGTTGCAGACCCGTATCAGTTCACGGGTTCACTTCATTCTGCGCCTTGTGAACATTTATACTAACACTTCTGAGGAACTGGAGCAAGAATCTGAGCAAGAAAATTAGGAGGAAGCATCTCTGAAGAAGGAAAAATAGTACAATTTCATAAAAATTAACTACAAAGTAGTTCTAGAAAAAGAGCAGACATGTTTACAACTAATCAATAAAGAGTATATGTTAATAGTACCATAACTTTTGAAGAGAAGACCTCAACAAATGTGTCAAGTAAAGCATAATTTACAATGCTTCCCTAAAAGATCAGGAAAAACCGAAAAAACTGTGATTTTTTTATTCCAATTGTGGTTTTCCTTTTCAGTGGCACATAATATTGTAACAATGTAAAGTTGGTTTTGGGTCTGTAGCACAGGAATATCATTATTGCCTCAGTATATTCATGTTGCAGTACAGAGTGCTGGCTTGTAGCCATTGTTGTCTTTCCTTACTTAGCAGAAAGGAACAAAAATCCCTTCCAGAAGGAAGCAAAATAAATCTATGCCAACATCAGCGCTTTCGAACGAGGATCTTCTGAAATCAGAGCAGGAAAACTGGAATGCCATTTCAGCAAGATACACAGCCATGACAAAAAGAATCAAGGAAAAATTAGAAGAATTGCACAGGTGTATGTTCAATTCCGGGAGCCCAAGGGTAAGTGGCAAAAAATACATTTCTCATCAGTGAGTACAAACAAAAGGCAATGAAGCCATTCCTGCTATAAAATGTTGGTTTACCAATTTTTTTTATGGTGGCACTCTTGAGTTTTGAATATTTTAATAATTGTGGATAGTAACAGCATATGTTTAGACCAGCTTATACCTGTTATGATAGTGTATTTACCTTAATTTTGCCATGGGCAAAAGATACAATAATTATCTGACTTTCTGATGAAGAACACAAGAGATTTTTAAATTAAAAGAACAATTGCAGGTGATCTGAGGCTTTTGTTAAATTTAGAGCAGGTATAGGTAGCTTAAGTCGCCTAACTTTTGAAAGAACCTCTCTGATAGGTGCAATTCCTTCTACAGTATCAAATATATGTGCTGTGTTCTGTCAATTGTGTATGTTAAAATTGTGTTGTACAGAACAATACTGAATATTGGGATTCTAAGGAAATAGTCTAACTGTACGTTGGACTTGAAATGTGTTTGGTTTGTATTGAACAGATCAGGTTTGGAGAGAACGTGTACTTTGAAGAGAATGGCTGCATATTTCTTTCAAAAGCAGATGACGGTAAGGGATTTCTCTTCCCAACATGGTGTGATTGTTAAAAACGTTGTACATGTACCACTTGGTGTACTTTTCTTACACTAAAGCTTTATCGCTCTCTTTCTTAAAATAACTAACCTAAAAATACTTCCATAAAATTCTTTAACTGATTAATAGTTCTAGAATCCTGAAGCTGAGAAGGTGAGGTGAAGAGAATTAGGGAATAGTGTGCATAGACACCGAGGCAGGTTTCTGAGAGGTGTCACTTATTTTCAGAGCCCTAACTTAACATTTTGAAAAAGGAAAAGCACATTCATGCTGTTTTATTTCTGAGGGGGTAGGGGAAATTTACTAATTGTACTTAGTAGAAAACAACTATGATTTAAATATCTTAACTTCAAAATTCAATATATTTACTAGAAGCACAGATCTACACTTTTAAAATACTTCTAATAATACCTACAAGACCTTTTTTTTTTTTCTGGAACTGTTGGTTTCTTCTTTTTTTTTTTTCTTTTTAACTTTTACAAAGTGCATTTGCAAATAGCTTGCAAGGCATATACTTGGTGTTAATAAATTCCAGCAGTATGCTTGTGTATATTGCAGGCAAACTCATTAAATACAGGCATTAACAATGACTGTTCATTTTGACAGTGCATTAATTACAGCATTTTTTTGCTCTCTCTTTTTTCTTTTTTTAAATGTAGTAGATGAAGAAAATGCTGACATTCTGTTCAGTACCAAAGATCTTGGCTTTTCTGATGCCTTTATTCAACGGATCAGAATTTCACCAGATCAGAGATACATGGCAATCAGCTTAAAAAGTGAAAATTCTGAAGAGGCAACCTGTGTTATTATGAAACTTGGTTGTTTTCCTGCTGTGGAAAAAGTAATTCCAAGTGTATTTAGTTTTGGTAAGTTGTTTATAAATATCCTGTGGATCACACCAGCTTTCAACACGTTTTTCTTAGTCTACAAATAATAACATATTTTCTTAAAAGTAAGGAAGCAACATTTTTAGATTTAATCCTTCAAGCTGTTGAACTGTTTTATATTTGTGATTTCTTCCACACTGCACAATTTCAGGTTATCTTTTATTTATTATCTTTTACCATTTTTTATTAATTCTAGGTTATCTGATGTGCTTTCATGATACAGATTTTTCTTCACTGTATAAGAAAGCATTTCTACAATTTTTAACAGCCATACATACCATTCTTCTCTGCTTTTTTCTGTTAGCTTCTTTACAACATTGCTGACGTGACTGTAACATGGAAGATCTTTTTGTGAAGTGTTACAGTTATTAAACCCTTACAGCTACAGTCGAAGTCACTGATAGCTGTAGACATTTAGCTTCACTGAAGAGTGTGCCAGCAAGTATTGGCTGGAATTTCAGCTGGACTGCAGGATGTGGGTCACAATCCAGAGCTCAAACAAGTCAGTCGGGCCCTAAGTCAATTCTTTCAGAATAGATTACAGAGCTTTACAGTGCTGTTACAATAAGCAGAGGTAAACTAAAATGAACAGGATTTTTGTTTGGGTTTTTTTTTTATAGTATGTTAAAAGAGTATAGCTGAAAGAATGCAATAGTGTGCATACAGTGTTCCACATCTTGTATTTTGGATTCTATTATAATATGTCATCAGGTATATATAGTGCAATATGCCATTTGCAAAAATTTAAAACTCCTAAGGTCAAACTTCCCAGTTACAAAAATGAAGAGTAGCAAGAATTTAATGTTGTAAGTGTTTGCACAATAGAAGTTTATGCCTGTTGAAAACTTGGCCTGCAAATTTGCCAGTGCCTTTTTTCACTATACTCAATTTGAATTTCCCTCTAGGTTTGTCTGGAAGTATCAGTACATATAAGAAACCAAGTCCCTGTTGCCTATATAGATGTGACAGATTATGACGGACAGTAAGAGTACAAAAAAGTTAAAATGGTAGAGATTACACTCATTTCTTAGACTTACTTGGGTATAAGTGAGGTAGAGGGGTGAGCAAGACCACTTGTGAAGTATGTGCTTGTATTGTATGACACGCAGTAGCAGGCAGACAAATGAGAGTCCTTGAAAATTTATGTCTGTGGGTTTTTTTAAATGCTTGACTGTGAGAGAACTTAGATGTCCCTTCATCAACATTTGTCTTCATAGTGAACCCTCAGCTACCTGTGCATTTTGAAGCCACAGTACTGTTCAGATAACAGATTGTTTCCATTACTGCCATGTGGTATTTCCATGGGTTTTTGTAGTGAAAATTAGTATTTACACAATAACTTTTTTAAAGCTTACACATTAAACATCATTCTGGTGGCTGCAGGAACAGCAGAGATAGCAGTAATTTGGCTGGATCTGTCAGATTACTAAACTTCAGAATAGGAAGGTTCCTGTATTTATACGTGCCTAATGTTGGGGAACACATAAAGTATCGAAAACTGGAGAATTTTTATCTTGGCAGTACCCACGGGGCATGTGCATCATCTGTTTTCTCTGAAAGGTTTCCATGCAGTCACATGCAGTGGTGCAGAGCTCGTGCCCTCTTAATTGTCTTGCTGACTCCATGCAAACCTCTGTTTCTCTGCTCAGTTTTAAACAGCCACACATCATCTGTTTCCCTGTTACCTCCACAGCCCCCACAGGGGCAAGAGCTTCCTCTTCCAGGGCCCTCGACTGTCATCCACTGCCTTTTTTTAATGTATTACTAGATTCTTGTTCTGTGGGATTCAGAGAAAACATGGAACAAACCCTTGTTTTGTGGCTTACATCTCTTGGATGTAGAAATGCTGTCCTCAG
Source organism: Jacana jacana (assembly GCA_013400555.1). Classification (NCBI taxonomy): domain Eukaryota; kingdom Metazoa; phylum Chordata; class Aves; order Charadriiformes; family Jacanidae; genus Jacana; species Jacana jacana. Next base: position 1,957 of record VZTM01016255.1, on the reverse strand, counting down.
TTCCATGTCAGCTGTAACCCACCTTTTTCAGCATTGGCTCCAGTGCTTGTGGAGCTCCGTTTTCTCTCAGTTATTGTTTACACCGTTCCAAATTTGATACACATTGGGTTTGGGTTTTTTTTTTCCAGAATGGGCTACGAATGATGTTCTGTACTACACAAGTCTGAAGAACCTTAGATGCCAGAATGTGTTTATGACCACTTTCACGAATCAGAAACATACTGAGTTAGTTTATACAGAACAAGATGCAAGGTAATACCTAAAATATAACAAGTCCTTCACACATTCTAGAGTTATAAGATAACTTAACTGATTTGGAAAATGAATTCTTCCATATCGTATTCCAAATGGTAAAAGGCATTCTTCAGTTGTGTTCTGCTGTCAGAAGTGCCTTATGCAGTCTGAGAATGTGCTCTGTTCTCCTCTTGATATGTGATCAACAGAGATTTAACTTTCCTTTCTTACCTCATGAGTTCAGCTGAGTTTATAAATGTCAAGGTCAGTCTAAGGCCAGGGTGTCCTTTAATGAATGTGTGACAGTTTCATACAGGGTAAATCAGACTGTGGATTTCATTTTGTTTTCTCTGCTATTGATGTCTGATACATCTTTTAAAAAACATAGAAGTTCAGGCTAATCCTTGCTCTGGGTAATGGATGCGCAAAATCATTACAGCATTCCCGGAGACAGAACTATTGTTGACTGAATACCCTCTCAATAACCTTTCTTCAAGCAGTGGTTTAGGAAGACAAGAAGGCTCTTGCAAAATTGAGTGCAGAAATAGTTTTTTCAGCCGTGTGGCACGTGGTTGTTTTATACAGCATTCCATAGATGTTTGTGATTATTCTTAATACAAGTTACATACTCAGTACTAAGAAATTTCAAGTATATTTATATCTAAAAAAAAAATATATTAAAATCTGCAATTGAGATGGAGTAAATAAGATCCTTTTGTTCTAGCTGCATTTGATGCATACTTTTGGAAAATCAAGTTGCACTGACCTGACACTTCCCCACAGGGAAACTGTTGGCATGATTCTGAAGGTCATAGTCATTACAGTAAATCTAGAAACTTACTCTAAAGGTTCGTGTGCTATTGCAGTTCATAACAGAACTCACTTGTTCATGGGAGATGGCAAGATGTTCTTTTGTATTGCCATTGAGCAGCTCCATTCTGCATCTCACCAGCTCTTTGAGGTGCAATCAAATATTAATTGTTTTAGAAGCTGGAAATTTCTCGACTTCCTTAAAGATAAAAAGCTACAAAGGCAAAAAAAGATATTGTAATATCAAGGTCAGAGTCCTGGGGGAGAAGCATGACCTGCATTTCAGCTTGACTCTCTTAGAGGTAAGGTCAGCAGAGCTGAGCTGTTGGAATCTCTGCTGAATGCAGTACCATGCCTTTGCCAAATTTGTGTGTATTAGAGAGGCAGGAGGCTGATTCCTTGCAGACTTTAGGTTCCCCACTGCCCCTGGTCCTCCTAAAGATGTCAAGAGGGTGCAATTAGAAAAAAAATAAACAATAGTACAAAAAAAATACATTGGAATTCCTCCACCTGCAAATAATGAGAGGCACTGAAAATGCTATGTAAAGCATCCTTTCCTTCACCAGTCAGATATTTTGAAGTCTAGAGGAATCATCATTGCAGTCATGTATCTGATTTCTATAATGCAGATTATGGTACTCAGCCCTGCAATTTCTTGATGAAATCTTCTGGGTCTTTGTGTTGGCCAGCTTTGCCTTTAGAGACATCCAGTCTTTAGGATTCAAAATGGCAAAGAAGCTGCTATGTCCCAAGGTATGACATTCCAGTTAATTAGGATGACTCATAGAAGTTTGAATCTGAATTTCAGCCTGAACTTGCCTAATATTAGCATCCAGCCACTGGTTATCATTCTGTTTTCTGTTTCAAAATTTTAGAAGCATTTAAAACCAGTAGGTAGTTCCTAGTTTCTTAG
>VZTM01016248.1:20375-36201 GCA_013400555.1 Jacana jacana | reverse complement strand
GCCAGGGGTCCCGGAGGTGTGTATATATGTACAGGACGCGCAGATGTCTCTATAGAGGTGCCCCCCATCCTGCCCCATCCTGGGGGGTGGCGTGTTTTGGGGGGGGACGGGGGGAGCCGCCCCCGCTGCCCGCCCCCGGGGTGACTCCATGGTAAAGCAGAGCTGTGACCTCCCCCCGTCTGCTGTCTGTGTCCCGGCGTGGGGCAGAGCTGGCATGTCCCCCACCCCAGGGACAGGGACCTCCTGCCACCCCCCGCCCCAAATCGACCCCACGTGGCTTCCTGAACTGGTGGGGTGCCATGAGGGCCTCCTGGAACCAAGGACTGGTGTCGCCCTCTACCACCTCCAGTGGGGAAACTGGGGAGGCCACCACTGCCACGTCTCTGTCCCCAGCGCCCTGCTGGCCCCATGGAGGGGTGTCCCCTCAGGGACACACAAGGGAGGTGGGGGGGGACAGACATGGAGGCCAGGCAGAGCCATGGTGGCCCTCTGGCATGCAGGCCCGTCACTGCTGCTTCAGCGTGGACAGGACATGGCCCAATTAGAGGTGACAGCGGGTGCCCAGGGCCACCAGCTGCCTCCTGAGTGGCGGCAGTGGAGTCGGAGGATGGCCATGGGGGTGGCCCTGGGAACAGGGCACGGGGGTGGACATTTATCCCCAGACTCCAGCAAGTTCCCAGTGCTCGTTTCTAAGCGTTAATTAACAGAGGAGGAGGAGGCGGGAGGGCAGCGGGGGCTTGTGAGTGCAGGGGTGGTCAAGGAGAAAGCTGCCATCAAGGCCTGGCACAGCTGCAGCCACCCAACCTGGCTGGCACTGGGGGGGACCATGGGCCCCTCAGCCTCCTCCCCCCGCCCTCCCGGCTCTTGGCGGGACTCTCGCCGCCGGACAGCACTGGGACCGCCGCTTCCCCTGCCCTCAGGGGACCGCCCCGGCCCGGTGACGGGGATGGGACGGGGGAGGAAAGATGGCAGTCGGCCCGGGGCACGGCAGGACTACAACTCCCGTGGTGCATCGCGTGGGGTGGGCGGGGCGCATGAGCGGGGGAACCAATGGGAGCGGGCGGCTCGGTGAGTGGCCAATCGGGAAGGGGGGCGTGGCCCGGCGGGCCGNGGTCCAACGGGGAGGAAGGGTCATTGGGGAGACCACGGGAGCTCAAAAGGGGTGTGGGGCTGCGAGGGGGGTGTAAGAGTGGCTGTAGGGGCATCGCTGGAGATTAGGGCAGCGTGGGGGCGTGAGGCCTTGCCCAGCTTTGGGCTCCCCCTGCACTGAGCCCTCAGCTGACCCGGCTCCCCCCTGCCCCACCCCCAGAGCGCATGAGACTCTTTGGACTTTGGAGCTCAGAGCTGTGTCCTGTGGACAGCACCATGTCCCCACCCCAGCTCCCCTCTGTCCCCATGGCGCTGCCCCCCTCTGCCGAGGAAGGCTCTGTGACCGTGGTGGTGCGAGTGCGACCCTCCGTCCCCGGTGACCGCAAGCGGGCTGCCCATCCCGTCCTGCGCGTCCTCGACCAGCACATCATCGTCTTTGACCCTGAGGCCAGCGGTCCCTTGGGCAGCGTGCCACCCCCCCGCAGGACCAAGCACCAGGGCAAGGACCTCAAGTTTGTCTTCGACCGGGTTTTTGAGGAGAAGGCCACCCAAGAGGAGGTCTTCCAGCACACCACCCACGAGGTGTTGGACAGTGTCCTCAATGGCTACAACTGCTCCGGTAAGATCCAGAGAGGACCTTTGGTCCTTGCAGGGGCTCCTGCCCCATCGCTGCCAGCCTCCTAGTGCCACCCCCTGCCCTGGGCAGGGACATCTCCAACATGGCCTTGAACCCCTCCAGGGATGGGGCAGCCACAGCTTCTCTGGGCTATGCTGGAAGGGAGCTGGGGCTCCTGGTAGATGAGAGGCTGAATGGGTGCCAGCAGTGCCATGGCAGCAGCCAAGGCAAGGTCTTGGGCTGCATCCACAGCGACATAGATCATACCCCCTTGGTGCTTGCCAGCTGCAGTTGGGGTGCAGCTAACCCCCCACAACTCCAGGGAAGGACACAGGGAGTGGAGAGGGCCCAATGGAGGGTGGAGAACCTGCCCGAGGAGGAAAGCCTGGAGGAATTGGGGCTCTTCTCCCTGGAGAAGGGAAGGCTCAGGGTTGACCTTGTTGGTTTTTGAGTCCTTAAAGGTTGGTTACAGAGAGGCTGGAGTTTGTGTCATCACAAGCAGATGACAAGGGCCAACAGGGCCATGTTGCACCGAGAGAGGTTTCCTTTCAATACGAGAAAGGCAGTGCAGTGAGAACGTTCACTGGAACAACCTCTCTGGGCATGTAGCAGGGTCCCTGTGGCTGGAGGCGGTGAGGACACTGCTGGACAGGGTGCAGGATGGTCTTATCCACCTTCCCTTGCCCACAAAAGCTGGGACCCAGGTGATCTCTTCAGGTCCCTCCCAGCCTGGTTCTGTTCTGTGGAGCTGCAGCAGTGCTTGGCTCTCTTGGAGATGGGATGTAGGGAGTAGAGGTGGGTGTTGGGGTAGAAAATGAAGCTGTGCAGGCCTTTTCCAGGCACTGTGGGGGGTGAGAACCACTCACTCTCCTCTCTCCTGGGGTGGGAAGGATGGGAAGAAGTCAGGTGGATCCATGGCACCAAGAGCACCTTGGTTTCTGCATCCCTTCTCTACCTGAACCACTGGGATGGGCAGAGCTTTGGGAGGAGGCTGAGTCTGGGGCGGCACAGACGCATCTCGGGGTGCTTTGTGGGCTGCTGTGCCCCCTCCTCCAGGTGTCTCCTGGGCTGGCAGCACCGCAAGGCCAGGTCTGGAAAGCTCCTCGTGCTGGGTCTGCGAGCTCCTGGTGCTGTTGGCAGGCTGTCAGCCGAGGAGCAGCTTAACAAGCACATCACTTGTGCCAGGCAGGCTCCGAGCAGGAGACGGCCGCTCTCCCTGTCTAATCACGCGCCGGGCTGGGCACTGGGACCGCAGGATGCTATTCCTGGCTCTCCAGCGAGCTCCACGAGCCGCTGAAGGCTGCCTCTGTCACCGTGCCCACCTGGCAGGCACGTCTCCTGTCTCTATCTGCATAAAATAGCTCCGGGATCCTTAAAGGAAGGAAGGAGTCGCCCAGCACCGGGTGCCGCTAATGGGGAGAAGGCGCTCGAGATGAGCGTGTCCCGCTCTGATGGTGGTGCTTCAAAGAGGGTGTTGAAAGATGAGGGAGGAGGGGGGGGGAAACGAGATGAGTTATGAGATTTGGAAGAAGAAACACCTTCTGGGTGAGAGATGGGGGAAGGGGACGGCTCAGGTTGTTAAGGGGAAGGTTCAGGGGTGACTCGAGCATCTAAGCAGGTGACGGTCTGGGGGCTCGCTCTGTCGCTGCTGAATTAGAGGCTGAAACGAGGGAAAGCAATTGCACTAACGGGGAGCGCAGCCGGCGTGGAGGGTAATGAGGTTTGCCTTGTCTCTGTGAAGCAGGGGGTTTGCTGCAGGAACCTCTCCTCTCCAGCGAGGAGCGGGCTTTGTGCCAGTAATTAACGATCCTGTCCACCGTCCCCCCCCCTTTTCTCCTCCCAGTGTTTGCCTACGGCGCAACTGGAGCGGGAAAAACCTACACCATGCTGGGCTCGGAGAAGAACCCCGGCATCATGTACCTCACCATGGTGGAGCTCTACAAGAGGATCGAGGCCAGGAAGGAGGAGAAGAGCTGCGAGGTCCTAGTCTCCTACCAGGAGGTACAGTGTCACCAAGCCACGTCCCCTCCTGCCACCAGGTCACCATTGCTAAGGTTTGGGTGGATCTGGATCCCATAGTGCCACGTTTGGGGTACACAGCTGCCTCTGGGTCTGTCCCCTCCTGCCTCTGGGTCACTGTTGCTAAGATCTGGGGTTGATCCAGACCCTGTAGTGCCATGTTTGGAGTACACAGCTGTGCCCAGTCTCCCCAGGGCGGCCCTAGAGCCCAACTGGAAACGGGCTCACTCACCCAGTTTGATGAACTGGTGCTGTTGGTTTTTCCCATCTGGAGTAGAGGAATTTTTTCTTCCTTGCCATGGCCCACATAGGGGTGAGGGCTTCCTGGCTGAAAGGGCTTCAGAGGAGCAGTGGTGCCAGTAAAGCCCTCTTGAGCTGTCCTCTGCACTTAAAGCACCATCAGCTGCTCTCGAGGTCCTGGAGGTGGTTTTGCGGGGGGGGACACCAGGTTGTGCATGACCCTGGGGTACAAAGCTCCTCTCCCTGCTCTCTCTGGGACCCAAACCTCAGCCTTACTTTGAATTCCTTGCTCCAGGTATACAATGAACAGATTCATGACCTGCTGGAGCCCAAGGGTCCTCTGGCCATCCGTGAGGATCCTGAGAAAGGAGTCGTGGTTCAAGGTCTCTCCTTCCACCAGGTGGGTATGAAAAAGGGCACAAGGTCTGGGCATCTCTGTGCCTACAGCAGCTCTGAACATGAGTGTCCTGGGCACACGTGGGGGGGTGAAGATCCACCACCCTGAGCTGGAACGAGCCCCGCAGAGCTGGGGGATGTCCCAGCCCGTGGCTGCTCGGTGTCTCCAGCGTTCGGGCTGTGCTGATACCTTCCCTCTTCTCCTCCTCTCCCAGCCCACCTCAGCAGAGCAGCTCCTGCAGATGTTGGCTGATGGCAATAAGAACCGGACGCAGCATCCCACCGATGCCAACGCCACCTCCTCCCGCTCACATGCCATCTTCCAGGTGAGGGCTAGTGGTGGCCGTATCGCTTGGGATCTGTGCCAAAAAGGGGAGAAGGGAGCAGGCCCCTGCCAGGACTGGCACTGTGGGGTTCCTGCTGCTGCTCCTGGGGTGCCATGGGGAAAATTGGAGTTGTTGTGGCTCTGAAAAAAAGGCAGGGAGCTGGGCAGGCCACTAGCCAGTGCTGCAGCAGGACAGTAGGTGCTGGTCATGCTGGTAGCCACGTCTCCTGGATAGGCCTGTTCTCCCAGTTGGGGTTAGGGCTCCTAAAGACTGACTTTTCACTTTGTGCTTTGGACCCTTGTTGACTTAGTGCTTTGGAGCCTAAAACCTGACCCAGAGCAAAGAGGGGGCCAGTTATGGCTGGCTCCTGCGTGTTCCTCCCGCCAGGTGCCACAGGCAGGCTGTCACCGTCGTGTCCCCTGGGCACTGAGTGGGAATTGTGCTGCTTCAGGGAGCATCTGTAAATTTGCCCCCTGGTTTCTCGCTGTTCTCCTGCACAAAACCTGCTCATTGATTTCAATTCCAGCCAGGCCTTTCCCCAAATTAGCAGGGCCGTCACGGCCGCGTGGGGAGACGGAGGGCTCCGACTGTAATTTCAAGTCTGAACCTGGTGCTTTGCCTGTTGCTGCTCGCAGAGGGGGGGGGAGTCCAGGTGTCTGGATGCTTTCCCAGCCAGCTTCCCAGCTGGGGCTGTCGCTGGGTGCTGGATTCCTGCCTGCCGCCAAGCCATTAGCTGGGCTGGAAACCTGCCCTTCCCGCTGCCGGCTCTCCCTCCTGGCACCCGAAACTGGGGTCTGGTGAGGATGCAGGACCAATTACCAGCCTCTGTGGCACCTCCAGTTGCTTCTTGGAGGGCTGAGGGTGTTATAGGGCGGTGGGGGAAGTTGTTTGCCTCTTCTGGGAGCTCTTTAGGGATGCAGAAGGGGAAGTTATGAAGTGATGCTGCCGGGTGTCCCTCCAGCTGGGAGCTGGGCTCGGCACAGGGAGCCCTGGCTGGGTGCCTCCCCGGGGGCACCGAGAGATCAGGTCTGGGGCCTCGCAGCCCCCGTTGCCATCTGAGTTTGCTGGCAAAATCCACAGTCGGGAGGTGGGGCTGAGGCTGCCGTGTATGTGAGCGTTCCCAGGGGGCTCTGGGTTGGTGTGTGGCCCTTCAGGGACCCCACCAGCTGGACCCCGCTCGCTCAGCAGGCGTAGGAGATGCTGGTTGTTTTCTGTAGCCCTGTCACTTCTTGTGAGATCCCTTCAATGGCTTTGCTACTCATGTCATTGCCGAGCTTTTGGCTTGTCTTCTCTGCTGGATTCCTGTCCCCTCTGCTCCACCTCACAGCCTGTGGGATCCTAGAATCATTCAGGTTGGAAGAGACCCCTGGGATCATAGAGTCCAACCATCTGCCCTACTCTACAAGTTCTCCCCTACACCATCCTCTTCACCATCCTTTTACAAACCTCAAAGCTGGTGATGCTGGCTCCAAGCACAGTGACCCCTTGTGCCTCCTTGAGCTGCAGTCTCACCGCTCTCTGTCCTTGCAGATCTATGTGAAGCAGCAGGACCGTGTTGGTGGCCTCTCTCGGGATCTGCAAGTGGCCAAGATGAGCTTGATCGACCTGGCGGGCTCGGAGCGAGCCTCGGCCACCAACGCCAGGGGCGAGCGGCTCCGGGAGGGTGCCAATATCAACCGCTCGCTGCTGGCCCTCATCAACGTCATCAACGCGCTGGCTGATGCCAAGGTAACGCTGCTGGCACGGCCCTGGCAGGCTCTGGCCCTCTGGGGGAGGGGGGGGTGAATGTGTTGAGGGGTGACCTCAAGCGGTGGTTTGGCCGGTGTGGTGAGGACGGCAGGCTTTGAGAGGTGCTGTGGGATGAGCGTGGCCGTCCCCTTGGGTGGGAGGTGGGATTCGGAGCTGAGTCCCTAAAGGCCAAAAGCTGAGCAGCCCCTTGATTTCTTGGTACAGAGCAAGAAAACCCACATCCCGTACCGGGACAGCAAGCTCACCCGCTTGCTGAAGGACTCCATCGGCGGCAACTGCCGCACCATTATGATCGCCACCGTGAGCCCCTGCGCGCTGGCCTACGAGGACACCTACAACACCCTCAAATACGCCAACCGGGCCAAGGAGATCAAGCTGTCGGTGAGGACCTGGCGTTGTGGTGACCTGCCCCATGTCTAGGAGCTGCTGGGGAGGGCTGGGATGTTAGTGGGTGCCTCCCTTTTCCAGCTCTGGGGGTGCTGCTCCAGGCACAAAGCAGCTGATGGAGCTGCGGACGCTCTGCATCTGGTTTTCTGCTAAAGCTCCTCAGCCCACAGCCCAAACGGGCTTGTGAGTGGGACAGTGGCTCCCTGAGCATGTCCCCTGCGGCCACCCTTGTGTCTGGAGGACATCTCCAGTGTCAGGAGAGGGGCCTGCACTGCCCCAGTCCTTCTTTAACCTCTCTCTTGTCCCCGTCTCTGCAGCTGAAGAGCAACGTGCTCAGCTTTGAGTGCCAGAGCAGCAAGTACGCCGTGGTGTGCGAGCAGCTGAAAGCGGAGGTGAGACCTGTCAGGGAGGGCAGGGCTCTGTCTTTAACCGTGGTTTGCTTGGGATCTCCGAGTTCCCAGGGCTGGTGAAACCCCACAGCCACAGCTGATCCCTCCCCGCAGGTGGCAAATCTTCGGGCCAAACTCCGTGTCTACGAGGACGCTGCCCGGCCGGCANCTCTGGCCTCTGTAGGTCGGAGGAAGGTGCCCCGAAGCCATGCTTGGCCCTGGATGGACAGATGGAGCTTGATGGAGAGCAGGAGGAGCTGGAAGTTGTGTGGCCTCTTCGGCTCCAGCTGGAGTCAGTGGAGAAGGTGAGAGAAGGGGTGGGCAGCAGGTGAGGGCTTGGCATGAGGAGCAGGGGCCTCAGGCACCCTGGGGTATGCTGGGCATACTGGGAGGGGGCAGGAGCTTGGCCTGGGGTCCTGGCTGAATGTGTGCTGGGGAAACCCCTTGACTTCCCAGCTAATGGGGAGTTTGGGGATCAGACTCAGCTCAAATTAAGGGCTAATGCTGGGGTTTGGGGTGACTTGCTCCAGGCTCCAGAGGAAATGCAGGTGGCAGATCTTCAGGCCAAACTCAGTGCCTACAAGAACGCTGCCTGGCTGGCGGAGAACCAGCTGCTGGTGCCTGCCCTCAGCTCCAGCCCAGTGGAGCTGCCCAGGTGAGTCTGATGGGGACAGAGCTCAGTGTGACCTACGTCAAGCAGCCTGCATGGTTTTGGTGCCACTTGGAGCTTAGGTGTCCATCAGGAAGTAGTTGAACTCCTCTGCTGGTGTGGACCATCATCTTGACCTCGGCTGGGTGTAGTTAAGAACCCAAGGGACTATGGCATGCAAGCACGCAGGGAGACTGGGTTCCAAAGGCCAAATGTTCTCCTTGATCCATCCCAAAACTTCTTATGCAAAATGAGGATCTTCTCTGGCTCAGTGGCTTCTGCTCTGGCCTCTGTAGGTCGGAGGAAGGTGCCCCGAAGCCATGCTTGGCCCTGGATGGACAGATGGAGCTTGATGGAGAGCAGGAGGAGCTGGAAGTTGTGTGGCCTCTTCGGCTCCAGCTGGAGTCAGTGGAGAAGGTGAGAGAAGGGGTGGGCAGCAGGTGAGGGCTTGGCATGAGGAGCAGGGGCCTCAGGCACCCTGGGGTATGCTGGGCATACTGGGAGGGGGCAGGAGCTTGGCCTGGGGTCCTGGCTGAATGTGTGCTGGGGAAACCCCTTGACTTCCCAGCTAATGGGGAGTTTGGGGACCAGACTAATCCTGGGTTTTGGGGTGATTGCTCCAGGTTCCAGAGGAAGTGCCTCCCAGCAGCCCCAGTGCAACCCACCAGACGTATGTCCTGCTGGAACCGAAGACCCCAAGTTGCCTTCCACGGGGGTCATCTGGCTGCCAGACACAGTCGTGAGTCTTCTCCTGGCGTTCCTATCTGCCACTTCCTCTTGTTTGCCTTTGGAGCAAGGGTTGTCCACCCTCCTGGCTTCTGGGTACCCATCCTAGGGATGACCTAGGTAGACACGGGACCAGGTCTTAGTCTGCAGGTGACGGCCTACCCTGTGAAATAAGGCCTTTGGCTCTTGAGGATGTAATCCCCTGAGAGAAGCTCTCCTGGAAACGCCAGCCATGAAAGCTTCCAGGCACAGCAACTGCGTGAGCCTTAAGTGCACGTCCTTAGTCCTGAAATTACCTCTGTGAAGCCTTTCCTCCTGCCTCAGCTCCCCCAGGTCCTGCCCTGGCAGAGCTCCCGTGGCTCCATCTGCTGATGTCTCTGCCCCGAGCATCTTGGCAGAACGGGAAGGTCTCTGGAGGGAGACTGGTCCCGACGTGTGCTGGATCAGCCTCCAGCCGAGCTAACCAGCCTTTGAGACCCGGCCAAAGGTCCCTGGATGCTTCTGGTCCCTTGTAACCCACAGCCCAGCACACAACTCGCTGCTGGAGCCCTCCAGTAAGAGATTTACACCCTGAGTTATCTCATAGCTTCAAAGTTTAACTCTGCTAATGGGCTCTGCCCTACCCGGGGAGGTTTTCCCATTGCTGCTGAGCCTTTGGTACTGGTGGGATTGGACTTAGATGATCTTTCAAGGTCCCTTGCAATCCCTGATAGTCTGTGATTCTGTGGTGACCCTGGCTGAAGCTCACCTTCTAACAGCTTCCTGGCTCTGTCCCTCTTTCCCAGGCTTGTGTCTGCTATCCTGAGAGTTGCCCAAAAGCAGTACTCCCTCCTGAAGGCTGCCAACCTCCTCACCCCTGACATGGTCTGGGAGTTTGAGGAAGTGGAGCGCCTGGTCCATCAGGAGACTGGTGGAAACCTGGACCAAACCACGTCTCTCAAGAGACCCTCGGGGGCTGGCCGAGCCCCCCGGGCCCCGAACCTGCAGCAGAGCCGTGACGGTGAGGGTTTGGGGTTGGGACAGTGAGGGCTGTCCCCTCTGCTCTGTCCCAGGGTGCTCTGGAGGAGCTGGGGGGGGGGGTGGTGGGAGCAGCTCCCAGCCGTGGTGGGTGCAGGGCAGAGAGATGAGTTTCTCCTGACGTGGTGCCCGGCGGGTTGTGCCAGGGCTTCGCGGAACGAGTCGGGCCAGCCAGCGTCTCCGGCAGCCCCGGGCACGGCAGGAGCCGCTGCACAGCCTCGTCCCCCGGGAGCTCCGTGTGTTTGTGCAAGTCAGCTTAAACCTGAGCGATAGTTCTGCTCCAGGAGACCAAAGCTGCACTTCTCATCCTATTTTCTTTCTTGGTTTTTTTTGCCATCTTATTTATTCCTCTCTGGAACATTTTGCCCAGGCCCCAGCCCCTGCTGTAGCACCTGACCGGGGCTGAGCTCTTCCTCCTCATCCTCGGGGTCCTCACCATCCTCATCCTCCATCCTCACCAACCCCAGAGCGAAGCTGTGGGCTCTGCAGAGCCTGTTTTCCAGGGCCCTGCCACGGGGCGCTCGCTTTGGGACCGATGTGCTGCCTTTAGGGCTGGGAAGACACAGGGTTATTTGTTCTGGCTCTTTTTCCTCTGGATTTAATGGGGTTTGATGGAAACACCCGCTGGCAAGCGGCTGCTGCAGGGTTGGTTGGGCAGATGAGCTGGGATGGGGGGGCAGAGGGGGGGCTGCCCTAGGGTTTGGGGGGTGCCTGGGGATGGCAGACGGGGGGAGGTGACTCTGTTCTCTGCTCCTTCAGCAGCAGCGTCCGTCGCCACGCGCGCTGCCCTGCAGTGCTTGCAGCAGCTCACCCCGTTCTCCAGCCCCACGCTGGCAGCTTCCAGCTTGACTAGGAAGAGGAGGAGGTCTGAGATGAACGGCCCTTCCCCACCGGCATCTCCCCCCAGCCTCACAAGGCCCATCAAACGCCTGCGGAGAGTCGGGGGAGAAGCAGAGACTCCCCAGGAGCCGCAGAGCCTGGGCAGCCCCTGTCTCAAAGAGGGAGCCCAGACACCCCTCGTCTCTCTGCCACCCTCACCTTACACCTCCAAGACCTGCCGGCTGACGGTCACCAAGGGCCGGGTGCCCCTGGTCCTGTTGGCTGCTCAGAACTGCTGCTTCCTTCCCGACGCCCCCGTCCACGACCTGAACGTCACTTACGAGATCTGCAGCATGGAGGGGTTCCTCGGCGAGGCCAATGACTTCCCCTCCTGGGACAACACTATTTTCTTTCTTGGTAAGCCCGACGTCCCCATCGTGCCCGAGTAAGTGCTGCCCTGGGTGGGGTACCCACGGTGGGCAAATCCTTTGTTGGGGTTGCTGTGTCCCCCCACCCTGCCCAGAGGGGCTGGAGCTGCCTGGGGTGGGGTGGTATGGGGGTTGTTGGGGGTTTTGCTATTGCTGGTGCTTCAAAGAGGCTCTCATGGAGATGTGTGAATGTGTGGGATCATCCAGCAGCAGACCGGTAACGTGGGACACCCTTAGGTCTCTTTGTCTCCTCCCTCCGGCTCCAGGAAGAGCTCCCTATAGGGGGTAACTGGGGAAACTGAGGCACAGAGAAATGGCCTGGCCTTAGGGAGCAACAACACGTGGGCACTGCCAACTCCTGCACGGATCTCCTGAGGGTTTATCCCTGTTGGAGTCCTTTTTCCCTGACACAACTGGGCAGGTTCCTGTGGCTTCATTCCCTGCAGGTGGATGGTATTGGCCCTGTTGCCTCCCAGCCCTGGCAGAGCGGGGACAGTCAGGGTCTGGCCCTGGCACTAACCCTCTTTTCCTGCAGAACCTGTGTCCCAGCGTTTCCCACGAAGGCTGCCTCCATCCCAAAGCCTTCCTTGGTCTCCAAAGTGTCCGCACAGAAGCAGAAACAGGCAGAGAGGTGAGGTGGCACCACGGCCTGGCAGCTCCTGCCTCTGCTTCCTCTCGGGCTGGAGCCACCAGCCGTCGCTTGGGACATCTGGGGATGATGGGGGACCTCTGCCCTGAGCCTGAGGGGGTTAAATGACCTTTTCTTCTTTCTCAGAACCGCTTCCTGCTCCATGGGAGAGCTCCAGAGCCGCATCCACCATGTCCCCACCAGCAGCAAGAGACGTGCGCTGCCCTCCCGCACCCTAGGTGAGCACCTGCAGCCAACCGGTGGTGATGCCAGCCCCATTCCAGTTCATGCTGGGAGGGAAATACCTGGAATTGAGCATTTGGTACTGGTGGAAGATGCTCCTTGGGGGTTTGTAGCTTCCTTGCTGCAGCCACTAGCCTGGGGAAGGGTGGTGGGAGTTTGGAGGTAGGGTAGGGAGGAGGAGAGAGGTGGGAGCACCTGGATCTCTGTCAGGAGGGGACCCAGGTTTCCTGCTTTTACACAGGAGCTGCCTCATCTCCTGCTCTTCTTGTTTTCCAGCCTCAGAACGACGTTTGGGCACTCTCACCCGGAAAGGCAGCCAGAGGAGCACCCAACCTCTCCCAGCCCTTCGCAGGGCCCCCCCTGCTCCCACCCCCCAGCCAAGGAAGCTCTTATGCTGATGGCTCTACCACCCTCCCGGATCCCTCCCGGTGTTCAGACCCAGCTGTTAAAGTTCNTGTCAGGAGGGGACCCAGGTTTCCTGCTTTTACACAGGAGCTGCCTCATCTCCTGCTCTTCTTGTTTTCCAGCCTCAGAACGACGTTTGGGCACTCTCACCCGGAAAGGCAGCCAGAGGAGCACCCAACCTCTCCCAGCCCTTCGCAGGGCCCCCCCTGCTCCCACCCCCCAGCCAAGGAAGCTCTTATGCTGATGGCTCTACCACCCTCCCTCCCTCCCGGTGTTCAGACCTAGCTGTTAAAGTTCTCCCTTCCTTCCTGTGGTTTTTTCCCCCTTCCTTTTCTTCCAACCCCACACCCCTCTCCTCAAGCCTTTCTCCTACCCCTAAAGTCCTGCTTGTGTCCCCCGTTGGTTGTTACACCCCCCGCTACCCCAGCCCGTGTCTTTCTGCAGCAGATGGATTATTGCTGTTCCCTCTCAGCCCCTCTCTCAGCCGTGCAGGGTGTCGAGTGCTAACAGATGGGTGATGCTAAGAAATAACACGGGCTTTTAATAAATCTCTTCCTTTCAAACCAAAGGGGCGAGGGGAGACGTGCGGCTCTTTCTTCTCGCCTCCCCCTCGCCCGGGGAGCGGCTCCTGTCTGAGCGGGCCTGGAAAAGGCTCTTGCTCCTGGGGGTGGGCTCTGTGGGGCTTCCCCTCTTCACCCCACACCTTCCAGGGGCCTGGGGGCCTCACAAATGCCTTCTGCCCCCTTTGCCCCCCACCCTGGGATGCAGCAGTTGGGGCTGCCTGCCCTCCTGCTGCTTTGCTTAGAGCTGGTGCAGAGCCCTTTTGTGCTGTGTCAGAATCACACAATGGAAGGGACCTTAAGGATCATGGAGTTCCAACCCCCTGCCCTGGGCAGGGACACCTCCCACCACACCAGGGGGCTCCAAGCCCCCTCCAACCTGGCCTTGAACCCCTCCAGGGATGNTCCTCCCCCATCACTCCCAAGCCCTTCTCCTCAGGGCTGCTCTCCAGCCATTCTCCACCCAACCTGTCTTTGTGCCTGGGGCTGCCACCTCCCAGGTGCTGGGCCCTGCACTGGGCCTGGTTGAACTTTGTGTGGTGAAAACACGTCCCCTGATAAACGTGTGTCACTGCCCCCCCCTGTGTCCCCGCTCCAGCTGCCAGTCCTGGGGCAGAGAGCTCTGTCCATCCCTACCTGGGGACCAGGACTGTCCACTAACACACCCGTCACCCCTTTTCTGCCACATCTGGCTGCCTGCTCTCGTTCCTGGCAGCCACCCTCAGAGGTGACACAGTGTGGCAGGAGGCAGGACAGCGAGGACAGGACTGCTGTCCCACGGGGGAGCGGGGTCACGGGCTCCTCCTGCCCTACTTTCCTGCCTGGCAGCAGCGGATCTCGCCTTTGTCTTCTCAGAGGCTTGGAAGCTTCTAATTAAAACTTCCAGCCGGCTCCCAGTTCGTTTGTCTCATTAAGAAGGGGCCGAGGAGGCGGGGGGGGACAGGGAGGGGGGAGCCCCAGCTCCTTGTCCCCGCAGCCGCCGGGAGTGACAGTTTTCCCGGCTTTGATCCCGGCTGCGTGGGAGCGGGAGGAAAATCAATCTCTGGGGAGTGGCGGGGGCCGGCGCGGGACCCCAGAGCCCCCACTCTGTGTCACCCCAGGGGACATCAGCCAGTCTGTGGGGACACAGGTCCCCTGTCACTGTGGGCTGTCATGCGGTGTGTGTCCCTGGGGAGATCACACTTTTGACAGGCTGGGGGTGCTGAGCGCCACATGTGGGGCACGGAACTGCCCCAAAACAGGCGTTTCTGTGGACAAACCCCTTGTCCCTTACTGGTGACACTGGCCCAGGACAGCTGAGGGGACACAGGGCTGGCTGGGGGACAAAGAGCTTCTAGGGATTAAAGGCCATGTGGCAGCAAGGTGTCCCTGCCCGCTGCCCCACAGCCCCCAGTCCCACCAGTATCACCCCCTCCCTCCCCAGTGGTCCTGGGTCCACACAGATTGCACCTGAGGGGACATGGCTGTTGCCACAACCATCCCCAACTGGCCAGTGATGGTGGCCGTGGTCCAGCAGGGCCTGGCCGGTGTCCCTGTAAGGGAGCCTTTCCCAGCCATCGGCTGCCATCTAGCTGCCAGCCGACAAGGCCTGTCCCCACCCCTGTCCCCGCAGCATCCCCGCCAGCACCCCACAGAGCCCCCTCTCCCCCAGCTTTGTCCCCGCCGCCCCTTAGGGCACCCAGCACGTGCTGCTCCCTGGGTGCCACCACATGTCCCCAAAACACCTCCATTGCCCGCCTGGGCTGTCCCCAAGGAGGGTTTGTGGCCAAGGCGTTGTGGCTGGCAGTGTCCCCGTGTCCATCACCGCTGCCCCCCTGGATCTGTCCCCCCCGGTGTTTCCCGGCAGCGCGGTGGCCCTGGCACAGAGGCGCCGCACGGCTCTGCCGGGCAGCGCTGGCTCCAGCACCACACAAAGCCCCTTTCACACACCCTGGCACCCAGCCCCCGCCAGCAAAAGGGGGGCAAAGACCCCCCAAACTCATTGCATGTCTCACCGGTGACTTAGCAGCACACGAGCCCAGTGCCCCCACCCTGCCCAGTGCTGGGAAGGGGACCCGGTGTCCTGAGCCCCAGTGGCCACCAGCCAGCGCTTTCACAGATCCACTGGGGTGGAAAGGACTCTGGAAGCTTCAGCCACTTAATTAGCAGCCTGCCTTAATTAGCAGCCTGCCCGCGCTGCCAGCCTACCCACGACGCGCCCCAGCCCTGCTGGGGCCACCGGGTTTTGGTGGCTGGTGCTGAGCTGCTGGGGTTTGTCCCAGGGGATGTGACACGGGGCGGGGGCCGTGCATGCGTGTGCACGCGTGTTCAGGGAAGGTGGCATGCACATACATATCCGTGCATGCTACATGCCTGTGCACACATGTAGGCAAGCGTGTGGGTGTTGCATGTGGCGTGTGTACGCACACGGTCATGGAGGGGTGACTGTGCAAGGGGGTGTGTGTGGACACGTACAGACACACGTGCACATCTCTAGGTGCACGCATGTGGGTGTGCACATGTGTGTGGAGGCCCCTCTATGGCTGCATGCAAGGGATGGGGGGATGTGTGTGCACGTGGATGCCCACCAGCTGCATACATGGATCTGTATGTACACGTTTGCACGTGTGTGTGTGCAGGGGTGGGTGTGTACATGTGTGTACACATGGCATTGTTCCATGTATGTGCACGGCATGACAGCCAGCACCCATGGTGTGCCATGGCCTTGCCCCCAGCCCCTCAGTGCTCACCCAGCACCCACCCCCTGGCTACCCCATGGGTGCTGGTGGCCACCTCCCACCCTGGCGTGTCCCCCGGCCACGGCAGAGCCCGGTGGGGATAGGGGGTGGGCCATGGCGGGGGCCAGGCTGGGTGCCAGGGCACATCCGCGCCTGCCGGGCGCCACAAAGGCCNGTGTGGGTGCCCGCCTGGGGTCGGGCAAGATGGACTTCTCGCTGGCGGCGGCCCTCAACTCGGAGTTCAGGGAGACGCGCACCAACGAGAAAGTGGAGATGATGGAGCTCAACGACCGCTTCGCCAGTTACATCGAGAAGGTCCGGCTCCTGGAGCAGCAGAACAAAGTGCTGGTGGTGGAGCTGAACCAGGCGCGGGACCAGGAGCCCTCCCGTCTGGCCGACATCTACAAGGCGGAGCTGCGTGCC
>VZTM01016248.1:7369-20322 GCA_013400555.1 Jacana jacana | reverse complement strand
CATACATATCCGTGCATGCTACATGCCTGTGCACACATGTAGGCAAGCGTGTGGGTGTTGCATGTGGCGTGTGTGCGCACACGGTCATGGAGGGGTGACTGTGCAAGGGGGTGTGTGTGGACACGTACAGACACACGTGCACATCTCTAGGTGCACGCGTGTGGGTGTGCACATGTGTGTGGAGGCCCCTCTATGGCTGCATGCAAGGGATGGGGGGATGTGTGTGCACGTGGATGCCCACCAGCTGCATACATGGATCTGTATGTACACGTTTGCACGTGTGTGTGTGCAGGGGTGGGTGTGTACATGTGTGTACACATGGCATTGTTCCATGTATGTGCACGGCATGACAGCCAGCACCCATGGTGTGCCATGGCCTTGCCCCCAGCCCCTCAGTGCTCACCCAGCACCCACCCCCTGGCTACCCCATGGGTGCTGGTGGCCACCTCCCACCCTGGCGTGTCCCCCGGCCACGGCAGAGCCCGGTGGGGATAGGGGGTGGGCCATGGCGGGGGCCAGGCTGGGTGCCAGGGCACATCCGCGCCTGCCGGGCGCCACAAAGGCCGGCTTTTGTGCTGGCCCTCTGTCTCCCTGGCCAGTGGCCAGCGCTGGGGGGCACCCGGGCTCCATAAAACCCCCTGGTCCAGGCACATCGCGCCCACCCCTTCGGCATGGAGAGCCAGCGACTGTCCTCCTACGGCCGCCGCTTCGGCCCCGCCACCCCTGGGTANCCTGGAGCAGCAGAACAAAGTGCTGGTGGTGGAGCTGAACCAGGCGCGGGACCAGGAGCCCTCCCGTCTGGCCGACGTCTACCAGGAGGAGCTGCGTGACCTGCGGCACCACGTGGAGCAGTTGGCCACTGCCAAGGCCCGTCTGGAGATCGAGAGGGACAACCTTGCTGAGGACCTTGGTAGCCTCCAGCAAAAGTAAGGCGCTGCCCTGCTTGGGGTAGTCCTGGGGACCTGGGTGGCCACCAGAACCAGGATGACGGTGAGGATAGGGACCAAGGTGGCCACCAGTAACAGGGTGGCCCCAAAGATCAAAGTGGCCACCAGGACAGGATTGAGAGTGACCACTGGGATGGGTGTCAGGGTGACCACCAGGACCAGGGTGGCCACTGGAATGGGGACCAGGGTGGCCACTGGAATGGGGACCAAGGTGGCCACCAGCACCAGAATGGCAGCAGCATGGTGATCAGGGTTTTCCTGGGAACCAGGGTGGTGGTGGGGACCATGGTGGTGGCAAGGACCAGAGTGACTTCTGGGACCAGGATGGGGACCTGGGTGTCCCCAGGGATCAAGATGGTCACTGGGGGTGGCCACTAGGACCAGGGTAGCCCTGAGGACCAGGCACTGCTGGGGACCAGGGACAAGGTGGCGAGAAGGAGCAGGGTGACCCCCGGGAACAGCGTGGTGACATGGGGTGCTGGTGTTATGGGGCTGCATTGGCCCTGGGGGAACCTGGCTGTGGGGCTGAGAGTGAGTGAGGGTGCTGATGAGTGAGGGTGCTAATGAGTGAGGGTGCTAATGAGTGAGGGTGCTAACGAGTAACAGTGCCCCTGCCCCGGCACAGGCTGCAGGAGGAGGTGACGCTGCGGCTGGAGGCTGAGAGCAACCTGGCTGCATACAGGCAGGTGAGGGCAGGGGGACTGATCCTGCACCCCGCAGCAGCCCCCAGCTCAGCATCCCTGTGGGATGGGATGGGAATGGGGCTGGGGTGGGATGAGGATGGGGTGAGGATAGGGCAGGGATGGGACAAGGATGGGGCAGAGATGGGACCGGAATGGGATGGGGATGGAGCAGGGATGGAGCAGGGATGGGGCAGGGATGGAGCAGGGATGCAATGGGGATGGGATAGGGATGGGGCAAGGATGGGGTGAGGATGGGGCAGGGATGGAGCAGGGATAGAGACAGGAATGTGTCAAGGATGGAGCAGGGACAGGGAAGGGGTGGAGCAGGGATGGTGTAGGGATGGAGCAGGGATGGGGCAGGGATGGGGTGAGGATGGAGCAGCGATAGGGAAAGGGTGGAGCAGGGTTGGAGCAGGGATGGAGCAGGGATAGGGAAGGGATGGAGTAGGGATAGGGAAGGGATAGAGCAGGGATGGGGCAGGGATGGGGCAGGGATGGGGTGAGGATGGGGCAAGGATGGGGGAGGTATAGGGAAGGGATAGAGCAGGGATGAGGGAGGGATAGAGCAGGGATGGAGCAGGGATGAGGGAGGGATGGGGCAGGGATGGAGTAGGGATAGGGAAGGAATAGAGCAGGGATGGGCGCAGCCAGGCAGGAACAGGCAGCTCAGGAGGGAGCAGACCCTGGGGACAGTCCCTCCTGTCCCCTCTGTGGTGGCAGGATGTGGATGCCGCCACCTTGGCTCGCCTGGACCTGGAGCGGCGGGTGGAGACCCTGCAGGACGAGATTGCCTTCCTCCGCAAGGTCCATGAGGAGGTAACCTCGCTCAGGGGGACGGGTATCCCGGGGCTCAGGGGGGTCCCAGGACTCAGGGAGAGGGGGTGGGCTGATCCCCACTGTCCCCCCAGGAGCTGCGGGAGCTGCAGGAGCAGCTGGCCCGGCAGCGGGTGCACGTGGAGGTGGACACCAGCAAGCCTGACCTGACAGCCGCCCTGCGTGACATCCGCAGCCAGTACGAGGCCATGGCCACCAGCAATGTCCAGGAGACTGAGGAGTGGTACAAGTCCAAGGTGCGGTGGGAGATGGTCACCCACCCAATGGATGGGTCTCCTGCGGTGTCACCTTCTCAGGGCTGTGGCTGACCGCCCCAGGGTTGGTGACTCTGTCTGGTGGCAGCTGTCCCCTCCTGGGACATCACCTTCTCAGGGCTGTGGTTGACCGCCCCAGGGTTGGGTGGCTCTTCCTGGTGGTGGTACACGGGGTTTGGCATTCCCACTGTCCCCGCTCCTGTCCCGTGTCCTGGTTTGGTCCCGTTGGGAGCAGGGATGTGTCCCCCATGGTGAGTCCCATAGGTCCTGAAGGAGTTGTGTTCACAGCCCACGGGTACCATCCCACAGGAGCAGGGACACGTCCCCTGTGACATCCCACAGCACCATCCCTCCCACCCACAAAGCAAGAACACGTCCCCAGCAACACCTGACATGTCCACTGTCCCACCACCCCAAGAGAGCAGGGACATGCCTCCAAGACACGTGCCATCAGCCACATGCCCCACGTGCACGGTCCCTTCCACCCAGAAAGCTGAGACACGTCCCTGCGTCATGGGCTATTGGGGACACATCCCATGTGTGCTGTCCATGGGAGCTGGATGTGACCCCATGACACGTGCTGCTGGGGCCATGTCCCTCGCATGGGAGCCGAGATGTGGCCCCAGAACCTCTGCCTTTGGGGATGTCCCATGTGTCCCTTCCTGCTGTGGGAACAGGGGTGTCTCCCCAGTGGCATGTGAAGTGCACAGGAGCAGGGACATGTCTCCAGGGACACATGGCCCCGGGGACACATCCCATGTGCACTGTCCCACCACCCTGCAGTAGCAGGGACGTTTCTCCACATGCCACATGCTACTGGGGCCATGTCCCTGCCACAGAGCAGAGCTGGGTCATGTCCCCATGCTGTCTGCCACCCCCCAGGACACATCCCTGCCACATGGTCCCATCCCATGGCATGTGTCCCCCCTCCCAGTTCACTGACCTGACGGACGCGGCTGCTCGGCATGCGGAGGCCCTGCGTGCGGCCAAGCAGGAGGCCAACGAGTACCGGCGCCAGCTCCAGGCCCTCACCTGTGACCTGGAGGCTCTGCGGGGTTCAGTAGGTGACAGCCATGGGGTGCAAGGGGAGGGACATGGCCTTGGGGAGCTGCCACCACCACTGGGTTCCCTGGCACGGCCACCTTCCCAGGTGGTTGGTTCCTTGGGGACCACCCACCTCCCAGTACTGTGGGAATGGCTGGTCCCCAAGTACGGGAGATGGATGGGCACCATGGAGAGCCTCTAGCTCCTGGGAGAAGGTGGCCATGCAGGATGTCACCTGCCCTTGTGGCCCCTCCAGAACGAGTCCCTGGAGAGGCAGCTGCGGGAGCTGGAGGAACGCTACGCCTTGGAGACAGCTGGCTACCAGGACACGGTGGTGCGGCTGGAGGAGGACATCCGCAGCCTCAAGGAGGAGATGGCCCGGCACCTGCAGGAGTACCAGGATCTGCTCAATGTCAAGCTGGCCCTCGACATTGAGATCGCCACGTACCGCAAGCTGCTGGAGGGCGAGGAGAGCAGGTGACGGCAGAATGGGGGCTCCATCCTGCCCCTCTCTCCCTCCCCAGCAGTGTCCCAAACCACACCCAAGTCCTCATGGTCCCTCTGCATTGTCTGACCCGGGGACTCTCCTCCAGCCCTCCTGCCCCAGCCCTGGGCAGGACTGAGCTGGTGTGGGGGGTGCCAGCAGGATCCTGATGCTCTTCCCAACACCCCCCCATTGCTCCTGCAGGATCACCATCCCCATGCAGAGCTTCTCCAACCTGCAGATTCGAGGTGAGGCCATGGCCACACATGGGGCACAAGCAGGAGTGGCTTCTGGGTGCTCCATGGGAGGAGGCACCATCTCAGCCATCCCTGTCCCAGACAGAGGGACCAGGAGGTTTTCCTCCAGCTCTCAAGGAACCAGGACTCCTGGGCGGAGTGCACACCAGAACTCCCCCAAGTTGGGGGGAGAAGTATGACCATATCCTCATGGCCAATGATGTCCCCAAGGCCAGTTGTGTTCCCCAGTGCCAACTGTGTCCCCAAGGACAACCCTGTCCCCAGGGGATGTACCCAATCACATCCGAAAGCCACCCATGTCCCCATGGCCAACCGTATCTTCAAGGCCAAGCATGTCCCCAGTGCTACCTGTGTCCCCAAGGCTAATCACATCCCAAAGCCAGCCACATCCTCAGTGCCAACCATATGCCCAAGGCCAGCTTCATCCCCAAGGCCAACCGTATCCCTGTGGCCAACAGTGTCCCCAAGGCTCGTCATGTCCCCAGGGCCACTGTCTCCCATGGATGAGGGTTTTCCAGCCCAAACTGCTCCCTTTGGGCCCCTTCCCTTGAGCATGGCTGGAAGAGCTACACCCTGGCCACCAGGTCACCTCCATGTCCTGCCCATGTCCCCTAGAGACCAGCCTGGACACTAAATCCGTGTCAGAAGCCCATGTGAAGAGGAGCATCGTGGTCAAAACCGTGGAGACAAGAGATGGAGAGGTGGGAAGTCCTCATCTGTGTCATCCATGCTGTCTCCCCTCCACCCCATCTCCCCCACGGAGTGTTCCCAAGGGGGCCACTCATCATGCACATGGGGGACCACCATCCCTCACCCCCCTGGAGGACCCCAGTTAGGGACCAGTGCTCCACCAGCATGGAATGAGCTGGCTCTGGACCATGGTGGAGCAGAGCCTGGTGGCTCATAGAGAAAATTGTCCCTGTCCCCATCCAGGTTTCATTCAGAGCCTAGGCAGGCCCGAGCCTGGGGTGATGGTCTCTCTCCCTCTGCCTCCAGGTGATCAAGGAGTCCAAGCAGGAGCACAAGGAGGTGATGTAGGATGGAGGAGCCGCAGCAGCCGCACGCTTGTAGCCGTAGCTCCATAGGCCCCGTCCGACACTGCGAGGGAGCCCAGCGGGTGGGCAGGGGTCACGGGAGGAGCCAGCGGTGCTTTGGCGGTGGGCACTGCCCTCCTGCCCACCCCTCGCCTCTCCCATGTCACCCCCTGCCCCAGGGTTCACCCCAGCACCCTGTTTAGGACCAGCTGCCAGCGAAACACCCGTCTGACCGGGCACTGTCCCAGGGAGAGGGTCTGTCCTGCTTTGATATCCCCACATGGGTTTGCATAAGAAGATGGTACCAAGAACATCTCTCCCTGCATCCCACCTCGCTGACCACCCCATGGTCTGTGAGACCACCCCCAATCTCCCCAGTGCGCCCAGGCCCTGAGTATTTTTGGGGGGGGCTGCAGGGTGCAAGGTACTGGCCGCTGAGGGACACTCCCCTGTCACCAAGGGTTGGGTGGGCTTAGCCAAGAGGAGCGGGAAGAGGAAGAGAAGGATGGAGAGGCAGGGTGCTGCCAGGATGGCATCAGGAGGGTGATGAAATGGGTTTAACAAGGGGTTCCTGGGGACGCTGAGATGCCCAGGGTGGTTTGTGGGGCTGGAGCAGTGGTGGGCACAGCAGACTGGGTGGCTTCCCCAGGGCTATGGGGCTGTCCTGACCCCCACTAGGTGTCTGCCACCAAGGTGTCCCCGGCGCTGTGGTGGTGAAAAGCAGCTCTGAGGTGCTCACGGTGTGGGGTGACCCATGGCCATGCACCTGGGCCCTCGCCTGCGGGGTCCCACGCAGGTGAAAATGGTGAAGAGGGGAGTGAGGAGGAGGAGGGTGCCAGGCCATCTGCAGGTGCCCTCGGAGCAGGAGGTGCCTCTTGTGACCTAGGAGTGACGCAGGAGAACAGGCCGAGCCATCTTCATCCTTTCTGTCACACCCAGGGTCACGCTAGGAGCTGGGACAGCAGTGGGGACTGCCCTGGCCACAGTCCTAGCTCCTGGAGCCCAGGTCCACCCTTCCATGGGCATTCAAGACGAGGGTGGAAGAAGTCCCTTGTCCCTGGGCTCCACCTGGCCCTGTCCCCCATCCATCCCCAGCCCAGCCCAAGCACATGCTGGTCACCCAGGGCCACCACCCAACCCCGTGCCCACCCGCAGCCCCCGTCTCCACCTTTGATTTAGCTACTGACCATGAGTGAAACCTGCCCTGATGTCACCTAATGCAGCAGCAATGGCCCAGCAGCTTCTCCTGCCCTGTAAGCCCTTCAGGATGAGCACGCAGGGTGCCATTCCCCTTGTCCCCCGCGTCCCCCTTGTCCCCTAAGCCGAGGTGCTGAGCACGCTTTGCAGCTAACAACTCCAGAAAGGCCATTCCCAGGGGCAGGAGACCCGGGTGCCACCCAGGAATGTCATCTGAGGGTGGGATGGTGGTGGCCCAGTGGGACTCAGTCCCCTGTGAGCAGACTCCGGCTGGAGCTTTGCAGCCCACGTGGCTGCTGAACCAACGTGCTAACGCCCGCGGCCGCTGGAGATGACAAATAAAGCTATTGCAAGCACAGCCCTCCCGCGGTCCTGCTGCAGCCCGTGGCTTATCGGGGATTAGCCGGGGTGGTGTGGCCCTTTGGTAGCCCAAAGTGAGCTTGAACTGGCCAGGGGACGCAGGCACAGCACCGCACCCCAGGGCACGGCCAACACAGGTCACCGCTCCCAAGGGGAGGTGGGTGCTGGAATCTCCTCAGTGGTTCCCAGTGACAGGTCGAGGGGCAATGGGGGCAAGCTGGGACACGGGAAGGTCCATCTCAACATGAGGAGGAACGTGTTTGGGGTGAGGGTGTCAGAGCCCTGGCAGAGGCTGCCCAGGGAGGGTGTGGAGTCCCCTTCTCTGGAGACCTTCCAGCCCCCCTGGCTGCAGCCCTGAGTGCTGTGCTCTGGGCAGCCCTGCTTCAGCAGGGGGTTGGGCGGGGTGAGCTCCAGAGCTCCCTCCCAACCCTGACGATTCCCTGGTTCCATGAATGATCCCCCAGAGCTGGGGTCCGGCAGTGGGGAGGGGAAGCAGGGATCTGCTTGGGGTTCTTCATGCTCAAACGAGCTCCTCTCTCATACAAATCCAGGCTGTGGTTCCTGGGAAGCTCCTGGGATGGGCTGCAATTTTGGGGATGATCACGGAATCCCAGAATGCTCTGGGGCTGGAAGGGACCTCTGGAGACCGTCCAGCCCAGCCCCCTGACAGAGCAGGGGCACCCACAGCAGGTCCCACAGGAACGTGTCCAGGGGGGGCTGGAATGTCTCCAGAGAAGGAGACTCCCCCACCTCTCTGGGCAGCCTCTGCCAGGGCTCTGATGGAGGATTTGAGGTCCTCCACACCATCCACATGATTCGGGAGCCTGAGCATCACTGGGACCCTCAAGGCTGCCCTCCTGGAGGCCGGGATTTCTCCTGGGAAAGCTGAAAGCCCCAAGCCACGTCCTTGAGAAAAGGAGTGAAGGTGAGCCCCAAGGGGGAGTCCTGCTCCATGGCCAGGAGGAAAAAAGTGGTCACCTCAACCCTGTAGAGATGCCACCCTCTTTGAGGAGCTGCATAATAATTTTGTCAGGCCCACAAGTCTGTGCTGAGTCGGGAGAGCTAAAACAACAACCAAAGCCCAGAGCAATTTCTGAAGGAAATCACCAGATTCATTTGAAAAATAGGTTTTTCTTTTCCTTCAGAAAAGTTTAACCCAAAATTTCAAAAAAAAACCCAGGTCTGCTGCAGCTAAAGAGCCCCATGGAACAGTTTGAGTCATTGGCACTCAAAGTTCCCAGCAATGAAAAGAAGTTAAAAAACCAAAACCAACAACAACAAAAAAGAGAAAAAGGGTAAGAACAGCAAGAATTAATCGGATTAAAATAGTTTGGCGGATCCTTTCAGCAGCCTCCTCAAAAAGCAGCTCTAATAAATCAGGAACTCCATAGAGCTTGGCCAGAAGATCTTGCACCACCTCCAAGTGTTCTTTGAAAGGAGGGACTGTGCTGAGCTGCAAACCCCAGCGCCAGCCAGCGGCAGAGCCAAGGGACAGCGGGCGGTGGTGTGACACCAGCCCCTCCTGTCCCACGCAGCCCTGCCAGGCTGCACCACGGGGACTTTCCCACGCTGGCCTTCACCACCCTGACCCAAAACGGGAGGAGGAGTGGGTGGTGGCCGAATTTCGGTTTGTAAAGGCCAAAGCATTAGAAATGTCTAAGGGGAGGGTGGCCCGAGGTGTGAGAGTGACCCTCTGGGGCCGTGGTGGAGGTGCTACCTCCTAGCAGGGGAGACGATCGCCCGCCGGCAGAAGCGGCAGAGGTGGATGATAACGAAGGCGACGGTGACGAGGATGTAACTCAGGCCGATGGTCTTGAAGGCGAAGATGGTCTCGGGGTGGTTGAACCTCCACTTCTCGTTCTGCTGGTAGAATACGGTGAGCTGGAAGGCGGCCACCACCCTGCCCTCATGCCAGCAGAAGTAGGTGCCTTCGTCGCTGACTTGGACCCGCTGGATGTGCAGGTGGTTTCCGTGGTCGATGAAGACCCTCATGGTCTTGTTGACACCGATGAGGTAGCGGGAGCGGTAGAGCCGGACGGAGTCCTTGTCCCAGGCCACAGCGTGCTCGGGCCGGGCTCTTGGGCACGTGATGACCAGGACGCTTCCAGCAACCTGCTTGTGAAACTGCGTGGGGATTCGAGCTACCCAGGGCTTCTCACCCAGCTTGGAGATGACGTTGGAGATGGGCTGCAAGCTTTCCTTGGGGGTGTCCTCCTTCAGGCAAGGGGTCAAGCAGCTTCGGATGGCCACCTCAGGTCTCCGGAGCTGGACGGCGTGCTGGAAACGCGCAGGGACAGCCCTCGAGCCGCAGGACGTGACGTTGGGGACGGCGGTGCGATAGCGAGGGTGCAGCTGGGCGCTCTGCAAGTAGCAGAGCCCGATCCGCCGCTGCTCCCCTCTCACCCCGCAGCGGTCGCATCGGGTCCAGTCCCAGAAGGTGGTGAAGAGGCTGAAGAACTTACCCGTGACGTTGCCCTGGACGGGCTGGCCCCGGTCCAAAAAAGCCACCGCGACGTGCTTGGTGGGCTGCACGTCCACATCGTAGCCGTAAAAGAAGTCCCCCTTCTTGGTGCCGCAGAGGTAGTGGCCCGAGTCTGTCTCCTGGGCTTGGAAGACAATGAGACTGAACATCCGGATACTGAAACGCCTCAGGAGGCTGCTGCTCGCGTTGACATGCTCCGAGTCAACAACCACGGTGCCGGCAAAGTCCGTCAGGACCGTGGTTTTGTGGTTGTCCATGCTCTTCTGGAAGTACCAGACCACAGCAGAGACCTCCTGGGGCTTGCAGTTGCAGGGCAGCTCGAAGGTCATGTCAGTCAGGTAAGCGGCGTTGTCGAACATCAGGAAAGCGGGACAAGCCATCCTGTTGAACACATCTCCTTTCTCTTCAGTCGCAAAAGCATGGAGAACATCTACCATGCAGAGGAGAAGGGCAGCTCCTGGCAACCTCCTCCCCATCCTGCGGGCACCAGACCCGACGTGGCCACCGTGTCCTTGGCAGGAAGGGCAGCACGCTGTCCCACCCCGTCCCCTGGGACACGGGCTCTAGAACCTCTGCTCTGTCCCAGCTGCTCTAGAGCGTTGTCCATGCCCTGGACAACAGCAGGTCCTTCATGCAGCAGAGCCGCCGAGGCATGAGGCGGTGATGGAAAACGTGGTGGGACCAAGGGAACCACCCACGTCTTCTTGAAAGGCTCATGTGATAAATGCTAATTACTTCCCTGATCCCTCTGAGCACAACAAACCCAGAGAAGACCCTCCTCCAAACTCTGAAGCCCAGAAGGGGTTTCAAACACGGTGTTTAGACTTCTACATCTTCCCTCTCAGCTCTCCGAGGGTTTGTGTGTGGAAGCCCCTCCACACAGACAATGTTTGAGATTCCCCCTCTCCCAGGGATCCAGTTCCCAAAGCCCTTGCTGGACAGGTTGGTGTCAGGAACCAGACCTGGAGGCCTTCAATGCATCTGCCCTACGGCCAAGGTGGGATATTTGCTCTCCACTGACTCCAGCTGGACTTTCAGCTCAGCTTTTGGCCCTTCTTAGGCAGATGCTCAAGATGCTCAAGCAGATGCTCAAGATGAGGCCATGGGATTTCAGGTTGGGAAACTGACCCCAGCTGGTCCAACAGCCCGTCCTCCCATAAACCTTCATCCAACCTCTCCTGTAATTAATTTCTCCTGAGTTTTCTCACCAAAAACCACGGGGTTTTGCCTTTTCCCAGGCCAAGGGGGATGGAGCAGGCTGCTCCCACCCTTGACACAGGCTATGAGTGCCAGCCCTGGGCCTCGGGACTGCTGAAAGCGCCGTGCCTATTCCCACCAGAGCTGTAACTCTTGTGCCAGGGCTGTTCCTGCATCAACAGCCCCCATCCCCACCTTGGGAAGCTCCAGGAGCTTTCTTGGTTTGTTTAAGACCTCAGCTCTCAGCTTTCTGCCACCCCCCAGGTTTAGGCAAAGGCAAGAGGAACGGCACCCACAACAGACCAGCAGGGACACAGATGCCCCAGGGATAAGTGCCACAAAGCCCACCATTCAAGTGACAGGTCTCAGAGAAGAATCAACCAGGTCCCTGGTGGTTTCTCCAGAGAACATAAGAGAGAAGATGGTTATATTCCACCAGGGTGACGCTGCCTTTTGCTCCTCTAGTTGGGTTTTACAACAAAACGGACCTGGCGGTTGTTTTTGAGGTGAATTCAAGGGGGTTTGAGCACTGTAACACACGCTGGGCTCCTCAGCACACTCGGGAGAAGCTTGAGGATCCTCCTGGAGCAGAGTTATGAGAGAGCTTGGTGGGTAGGTGCCGAGCTGTGCCGTATGAGGGCATCTTGGAGGTCTGCAGCCAAACCAGGAAGGCTGCTCCATTTGAAGGCAGCTTGAGGCAGTCCTGGAGAGCCTCTCTGTTGGACTGATACCTCCAGCTCCTCCTGATTTTCAACTGGCGTGGAATTTCTGTGCAAGTCAGATGGTGTCTGAGATCCTAAGACCATGATAAGGTGGTAGGATCTCTGAGGTCCACCCACACCTCGCTGGTTGGGGTAGAATAACAATAAAATAACTGGTTGGAACAGTCCCAGTTATCCCAGTTTGCACAGCATTTCCACCTCTATCCTCCCATTCTGCCTTTGGTGCCTGCACAGTTAACTGATTACATGTTTTTTACACCCCCAACAGTGGCAAGGAACAGGGCTGAAAAGGGGACTACTGGGGTTTTGGATTCTCTCTCAAAAATAGCAGCCTAGTTTTATTTTCTCTCACTTTTCTCCTCCTCTAAGAGATTGTGACAGATCCCTCCTGTGAGGCCCCCCTGCCCCAGAGACCACAGCACAGTCCTCTCGGGAACTAACCTTTATTTATGCACAACTCTTGCCCTGGGTGGCTCCCAGGTAGGGAGAAAGGTCCAGCAATGCCCAGAAGCACCCATTTATCTGATGCTGAATTCAAGCTCTGAGCCTCTTCCACACTCTGCTTCTGCACGAGCCTGGTGCTTTGGCTCCATCAGTTGATCTGGTAAGATTTCATCAGCTCCAGCACCACCCTTTCCTGAGCTTCCTTTGGCAAGCTGGTGTCCATGGGGTGGGCTTCACAGCTGGCCAGTCCACTGGGATGGCCAGGGGCCCAGCTCATGCTCTGCAGCTTCCTAAACAAGTCCCTGCTGCTCTGCTTCTCTGACTCGCTCAGAAGATCCACGTTTAACCCGAAGCGCCTGGTGCCCGAAAGGCTCTGCAAGATCTGAAGAACGGCACCTCCGTCTTCCTGACGGACGTTCTCCGCCAGCACCACCAGGAACTCACCCAGGAGGCCAAAGCCCAGATCAGCCTGGAAGATTCTGCCCAAGGCCTCCCCTCCGAGTCCAAGCAGAAACTGGTATTTTTCTTGGCCGCTTTTTAAGCATCTGCGCCAATCTCTGTAAAATTCAGCCGAGGTTCCGGGCAGTCGATCCAGCTCCTGAGGGAAAAAACAGTCACCAGTTTCTTTTGGTTTGTTCCCACTTGAAGATTTTTATTCCCCACCCCCCACCCCCAGGCCCTCCCTGGCCCCTGGTCAGCCTGGGGATGGCTGAGATAGAATCATGGAATGATAGAACTGTCGAGGTCGGAAGGGACCTTTGGGATCACTTAGTCCAACCATCAACCCAGCCCTGATCAAACCCACCATGAAACGTGGTGGTGCTGATCCAGGCTTCGAGAGCACAAAGGGTGATACAGCTTGTGAGGTGGCAATCCCTAAAGAAACACCAGATCCCTCAAGCCCCAGAGAAACCAGAGAACTTCAGGGGAAAATACCAGAAGAATGGGTGAGTTATGAAGCCCAGCATGGATGAACACAATGGTGTCATAGAATCACAGAATCATTCAGGTTGG
>VZTM01016246.1:0-10601 GCA_013400555.1 Jacana jacana | reverse complement strand
ACTACATTCTGATTGAACAAGTAGCTAAGGCTACGTAAGTACAATAGTTTCTTATAGAATCCGTAAATGAAATCCTGTTCCCTGTGAAATCAGTTACATAAAGACATCCCAGCATGACTCAGGTACCTACAAAAGGTGACTGCCACAATCCTGCAGATATTCATGCAATCTATTAACATACGTGTAAAAGGAGCCATTGATACAAATGTTGACAAGGTTGGAGCCACTGTCATTAGGTGATTGTTGTACTAATGATTTTTTTTTAAACTGATCTATGACTACTTTTTATACCTGTTGGTAATTGCTTGTTAATACCTCATTGACTTTTTTGGAATATACTTCCTCTCTAGAGAGATCAGTGCTTACATGTTTATTAACAAAATTGTGCTCTAATTTCTATTGAAGTTGCCAAATCATATTTAAACAAAATCTTGGAATTAAATGTAGTTGTTTCATGAATGTATTTTAGTTGCTGATCAGTAGCAGAGAAGAAAGTCCAGTTCAAGGAGAGAGAACTTGCAGACTAGCTGGGTTTTATTGCAGGTGTGAAGCACGTTCCCATGTCCAGGTAAATTATATTTGTTTATATATTAGTCATACCTTTAAAAGTTATGGAACAAGGTATAGGAAGAATTATACATTTTGCTCAGTGTAGTAAAAGATGCAATACATTCAGCAAAAAAGAAATTAGATACTTCCAAATGTACATATTGTATTGCCTGCTCAGAAGAAGCTATAGGTAGGGCAAAGAGAAGTGACAGTCAAGGGTTAAATTACAAAATTTTGCAATTTATTTCTTATCATTTATGAGATTGTTAAATGTCAGAAAGTGGATTTTTTTTTTACTATCAGTATAAAACTGAACATACTGTGAGACATAAGGTAGCAGGTGTCTTGGCTCTAAACTATCAAGTCTGTGGGCATTCTGTTATAACAGGTGCTCCAAAAATTTGAACAGATTTTAACAAGAGCTGTATGGGCTTTTTAATTAGCCTGGTTACTCAGCATGTGGAGAAAGCACTAGGTATGTGCTTAAAACATCATTGTATCTTGCAAACAAATGTTTCACATACCCATAGTCATTCTTGTGGCTGTTATCTTAAAATTCCTTTCTTTCTGATGCTAGGATTAGATCCTTGTATTCATTCCTCTTACAATATATCCTACCTGAATAGAATCATCATACGGGGAAAAAAAAGTGTTGAATAATGTATATTACCTTCTTTGGAAGTAAGCTTTTTTAAACCTGAATTTACCTGATACTTAGCTGTGATTTTACTTGGCATTATAGAACTCTGAGAAGGCACACAGCAAATTCTCTGCTCTGAATCTCTTGGTTTTAACTACAAAGTGTCTTCTCTTTACTTCGAGTTATGCCTTTTCCATTATTGTTAAATACATCGCATGTTTTTCTTAGAAGAGATAATGCAATAAACTGTGAAATCAAAACATAATTATTAAAAATGCTTTGATTTTACAATTAATATGATCAGATGTGATTTTAGAAATTCATATAAATGCATGACTGTTGCATGTAACATGAAAATAATGCTATATAAATTCATTTGTGTTATAATGTTTGTTTAAAAGTCAAAGATTAAGTCACATTACAGAGGGCAGAAAAAAAAGAACAAAATGATGACATACATATGATTTTTTTTTGCAAACTATGCTTTGCTAAAAATTAAGATTTAAGATTATAATTTATAAATAATTTTATTTTCATATTAAAAATTAATTTATTAGTTGTATCTGTAAGACTGACATAAGTATGTGCTGCCGGTATTCCTCTAGAGATCTTTGCATCTATAATGATTTGCTATAAAGTTTAATATTGCACATCTTAAATTACAGAAATCAGTTTTTTTTTTACTCAGTAGCGATTGTTGAGATATTATGTGGAGGATTTCACACTTGAAACATTCCTGTCAAAATATCTTTAATCATTTGGTCTAAGATTAAAAATACCAAGACACGTTTTGATCCATATAAAACGCACACTTTAAAAAGTGTGCTTTATTTAAAAAATGCTTATATCTTAATTTTTAAAGGAACTTCTCTCTTACATAAATTAAAGAAATGTACATTTTATGATTTCACTGTGAATTCCTTTTCTTTCCTTATGTTATCATTTATTTGTTACAAACCAAGATGTGCTCAGCAGTAAAAAACACAAGAATAGTCAATGATCATTTATTACCCAAAGCAATAATTATTACCACTCTTACTGTATTTTGTAAAAATTAGAAATCCAAACCTATTTATGAGCAAGATGGAAAACAACAATGGAGACACATTTATGCAGTGAAATGAAGGTAGTACTTCATCCTATAGATGCTAGTTTGCAGAGTTAACAACAGTGGTGAAATCACGGCAGAGCAAGTGTTTGCATGGGTTATCCACCCAAAATCCCCATAGGTTTTGTAATCTGTTTCCTGCTGGATGATAGGACCCTCACCATTGGATTTCTGTTAGGTAATGGGGATAACAAAAGCAGATTACAGTAGCGCATATTACCATCGCAGCTGAGACCGAGATGTGAGCATCACTTGCCTTGGACACCAGTACTACCTCAATTTCTGACCCAACCAGTTCCCGCCACTTGCTGCTGCTTCTCCTGCTCCTGTACTGTGTACCAGTCTGCCAGTTGTGCCAATGCTGTTGATTGTGGACTATGTTCTAAGGCAAATTTGCCTTTTAGGAAGTGGATATGTTAAGGCAATATTGCTGATGAATATAAGGTATTATCAAACTGTGGTCTCATTTTGCTGTGAAAATATAACCTACGTACAAATTAGGTCTGCTGGGAGTCAGTAGCAAATCTGAAAACAATTAAATGGACTCCGAAATGACAGATACAGAGCAGATGACTCTGCCAAGGAGACTTTGAAGTGGTAATAGCTTTGAAAATATAGTCTTCCTTATTATTACCATATTTTTTCCCTCATGTAAATGCCTTAATTTCCATCTTCCACAGGCTAGAGAACAGTGACCACTTTAGCAGAGTTTTTTAGACTCCTCATCAAGCTCCATTATCTGCAAAATCATGAAAATTGAAATTAGAAGTATCACCCCTGCTGGAGGATGATTTGCATTAGTGAAGTGCCATGAAGGAAAGTCTGTGATAAGATTCAGGTAGTAATGGATGAAAAATACAGCAAATGAAACCGTAGGAGGATAGTAATCTAAAGTTAGAATCATTACAGTAATAGTAAGTAATGGGGTTATAAGATGAAACCATATGGAGTTGCAGCAACCTATTTCTAAATTTAATAGGGCTAGTCAGTTAATGATCACAACTAGAACAAGCTATTCTTTTTAGATCTGCAGCTATAAACAAGATGCCTGTTTGTCAAAACTGAGTTATGTCTTAATGCGATGTTTATCTTGCAAATGTGGAAACTCTAATTGGATGGTACATTAAGATAGATGCTAAGTACAAGTGAAATGTTTTTGGAAGGTGGTAAGTACATTTTTAGACATTTCTAGTTGCTGAATTATGTTAAGATTGATTTTGTATGATACAGATATTTGTACTAGATATAAATACATAGGTTAAAGAAAATATAGGGAATTGGCCATGCAGAATAAAGTCAGCACTAAGGATTTAATTTGTAAGGCAAGATTTGAAAAAAGGTTTCAGCTTTTATAAATTTGTCCGTATAGCAGCCATGGCAGACACAGTTTTGTATTAAAACTCACAAATCTGTGAGCCCCATCTAGATAGCTAGAAGTCTAGCTAATCGATTTGCCAGTATAAATTCTGCATATGGCAATTCCATTGATTAATATTAAAAATATCAGAGCTGTAAGACTTGTAAAGGTTTAGGATGCAATCATGAAAATAATTACAATTCTTAGTGATATTAATATTTCCATTAGTTTATGTAAGCACAGGAGAGCAATATGGAATTAAAGCATTAATTTAGATATTTGCAGGATTACAGTCTTTGAAGCAGCACTTGAAAATGTAGCTAAAAATTATCTGGTCAGGTAAGAAGATGCCAATTTCAAAGAAAAGTTAATAATTCCATAGACCACTAGAAGAGATATTAAATTACATGCTCCGCAGTTGCCATTGTTTATTTCCCACTGAATTTCACCATCCCACTGACTGCTCATTTTCAGGGACACACAATATAGACTTGCTAAAATGTGCCCAGTTTTGGAAAATTCCAGCCTGAAAACAAGTCTTAAGGAAAAAGTTGTGATTATGAAGAGTAGAAAAAAATTAAATTAGAAATGAAGAGTTAAGGCAGTAATTTCGGGAAGGGGGTGTGTGTGTGTAATATTTTTTTACCATTTAGTTTGGCAGTTCTCACTATCTTTTATTGTACCGTGTCTGAGGTCAATTAGGATTCAGCTGATCTTGGAGTCAGTTGACAATGCTGTTTATAATTAGATAGAGAAGAGGGAAAAGGTTGATGTTTTCTCTCTCTTCCTCATTAGGGCTGGCTGACTGAGCCAATTTTATTGCTATCTTAAAGGCAGCTTAAAAGGTCATGTGACTGTTTCCTAAATGAATTGTTTTGCAAAATGCTGTTGTCTTTTTAAGGATACTCCATCGTTAGGATGCACAAACAGTTCTTATTAAAATTTTGGAGTATGCAATTTATCACTTAGATAGACAAAGAGAAGCATGTCAATTATTTTACTTTTCACACTCCAACCCAGGAACTGCAAGGATTCAAATTTTAAACAATTGTGTTGAGTTTTGCAGAACATGAATGAAAGGAGGCACAAAATCAACCCCAAATTTAGTCTCCAGTTTTTATATTTAACAGTTTGTAAACAGGACTTTCTACAAGGTAATGCAACCGATATGAGTAGTGACAGACCTTTAAAGTCTTTGCCTGAAACTGCGCTGCTTGATGGTTAAGAAACATTGATGATAACACTAACATAATTATGTTGAATTACTGCATAGCATTCTAAGGAAAGCAGTTAGCAGGTAGAAATTACGTAGATTTTAACGGCCTTGAAACGTATTTAAAAAATGTGCTGTGCATACTGCAGTGATATAGTAAAAATCTTCTTAATTCATTAATATCTTTGTAGTTTTAGACATAGTTCTGTTCTTATTGCAGTACTTGTTTCATTACCGCAGCACTGACTCCACTGCTCTTACCTTAAAAGTGGAATGGATATTACTTTTCAGAACATTTAGTACAGTGGTTAAATCATGTTTTTACTTTCATAACTGTATTTGGATAATGAACAACGCTTATACATTTCTGTAATGTGTATTATATCATACATTACAATAATACTAACAGAATATAAAAGGAAGCAACCCTCTGTCATTTGGAACGAATATGAACTGACATTTGAGCAATCATGAGAGAAAAGAAACAAAAACAATGAAAGAGAAAAGAAAGAAGGAGAAACTGTAAAAGAAACACAAGTGGGAAAGTCCCAACAGTTCTAATTAAAGATATTTCAGTGTTAGAACTACAGCATCCACCCACATGTCATTCTTGCATGACATGTAACAGAAGATCACCAGTTCTGTCTTCCTCGTACAAAGTAATTTTTCCTATAAGTGTTTATCAATAACAGCAAAAGTGAGAGTTTGTGCATAATCATATTCATAAATTGTACAGAAAAGCAGTAATTATAGAAATCTGCTTGTAACCAAAAAGTGATTATTAAAGTAAGTCACAAGAAACTCTGCCAGCCGTGTATTATCCAGCATTTTACGGTCTACACTGGTTCCTTCACCAGATAGGAGGATAATGGAGCAGCCTGGAGAAGGTGACTAGCTCATTGCATATGTAAAAAAAAGAAAAATGCGTGTTTCCTTTATTTCATTCAAAGAGGACAGAAGTGAGAACAAAAAGCCAAGCATATTCATGACAGTGGCAGATGGTGCCAACCTTGCACAGCTATTTTCTTTGATTATTGGCTACTTACTATACTTTTAAAAATGAGAGAGAAAGCCAGAAAGCTGTGGTTCTAGAAGAAGATAATGAAGTCACACTGACATAGGTCATTGTCCTGAATATCATATATAGATTTGTTTTGGATTTCTATAGAATTTTCCTCTATTCCTCCTTCCACTTCGTATTTTCTCTAGGAAACCAACTAAACTGAATACAGATCTCATTATGTTCACACCAATATTAGGCGGAATTTAAGATTAGGTGGAATAAATTTTCTTGTGCTGTATTAGTACACATTTTAATTATTACAGTCTTTAAGAACTGCCTTGTTCTTTTCAAAGAATAATATTAACTTACAGTAGTCGGTATCTTATTTGTTTAGCTGAGAACTACATTCACTGTGCTGAATCATATGGAACTTGGCACAGCTTTGGAAAAATTAATGCTGGATTCAGAATGGAGGCATTTTTCAAAGTGTCTAAATAAACATCAGGAGGTTTTTGAGTACTTTTATTTTTTTTCTTTCCTGCTCAGAAGATCCTATTGCATAGTATAATCACAGTTCGATACATGTTTAATGAAAATAAAAACTGCAGCCAAGTTGGAATGAAAAAGACAGGAAATTCTACCAAGGCCCCATTTCTGATTATTGGTTCTAACACTCTTCCAAGCAAGAAATGGCCGTTGGAGAAAGAAATGTCTTTTCCACCTCACAGTGCCTTTACAAAGGATCTAGAGAATGAGCAGGAAAGTTCAGGGACCAACAATGAGACCAAGTAAGATTTGCCCTATCCAGGAACGTGACCAATCAGACTCCTTTTAAAGAATGCATGTCTTTTGCCAGCAGTAGAAGAAAATTCAAGCAAGCATGAAGTTGCTGCTGATCTCAGAGAGAGCCTTCACCAATAGGGAAAAAGTATCACTATCTTTTTCAGAGTAGAGGGGACATTTAGAAACAGATTAGGTTAGTCTAATAATGAAGTCTGAAGAGACTTTTATGACCAGGCTTTCCCAGAGCAGGACTCGCTCTTGCCTCGCCACAAGTAATTACTTTGAGCCATGACACTGGGTCTTCTTGCCAGAATTTTCACCCCCTGCCCCCTTCTACGTCTCCCCCAAGGCCAGGTGCTCTTTGGCCTATCTTGAGCCTGGGTGCTCATCTCCCCAGCATCTTTTGGCCAGCAGTGACTTATACTCACTGAGGCTGGCCTGAGCCTTTTCATAAAGGGCTCTGGGGAGTGGGCATGGATGCTCTTTACTTTACAATTTTACATATAATAAAGCAACACATGGTCCAACATGCAGTAGTTCCGATTTCTGGAGAAGCAGTTTTTTTTAGTGATATGTGTAATTCGTTATGATACAGATTTTTTTTAATTTTTTTTTCAAATATTATCACTATAGTGCATTTTATGCAATGCTATTGAAAATTAATACATGCATTTTGAAAATTATTATCCTCCACTAAACCACTACATGCAAAGATACAGTATGGCAGAATTATCAGAAAACCTTGGCAGAAATCTGCCAGTCTTCTCATCTCAAACCTATGTAACGTGTACTTAACTGAGATGGAAAAGACAAGATACATGGAAGCCCAGACATGCAGATACGCAAGTATCTGTTTTAAAAGTAAGCCCATGTGTAAGCCTTAACACTATCAGGAACTTGGTGCATTTTTCTGCAGTTTCTCAAAATCAGTCATTTTGTGCCTACTTGGTTTTGTTGGCGCTATAAATTTCTTGATTCTGTCTTTTAGTATGTAATTGTACAAAGGCCAGCAAACTGAGAGGAAGGATGCTTTTAAAGCATTTTTTTTGTATATAGGGTTGAGTCTGGATTATAACACATTCTTCCTGAGCAAAATGATCAAATGTCTGTCCTCCAGCTATTGATTTTAAAAGGGATGCAATATTCACTGAGGTACTTAAAACTGAAAATTAAAAATATCAGTGGGAAATACTAGTGATGAAATTTTACTGAAGACTTCCAGAGAACACATTCTGGAATACAAGGATTCACTTGTGGGTTTTGCTAATGAAAAGGGAAAGTATGTAGACTTAGGATCATTTATGTTGACAGAGATGGGCCAAAAAGTACAGTGATCCCCAATCCATGAATAGTGAGGTAGTGAAAAAAAGATATATTCACTGAAAAGCAATGACTTTATATTAGACAGCACCCAATGAGGTGCATTTGCTGGACTTGCACTTATATCTTTGAGGCAACCAAATACTCATTGACTAGCATAAGTAAAAAACCACAAACTTAGACCCTGCATTCTTCCATGAATACTGCCTCGTGTCAACTTTATGATAGTGTCTTTGGCTGGCAAACACATGCAGTCTATCTCTGTGAATCACAGAATCATACTATTCATGAGCGCTTAGTACTGGATGATGGATAAACTGTCTCCAGTCCGTAACACCAATAAAATCCAGAACATTGCTGTTAAATATTAATGAATCTCATCTGAAGAGCCATTTTTTCCTTTCAAATAATATAGTGGATCTAGGCAAAAGATAAAACTCACAGAAGCCTTTATGTATTAAAAGCAGAGCCAGTTGGCTGACTTGGTTAGGGTGACCAAATGCCAACAGAACCAAAATCTTCATTTGCTTTGAGGACCTCATGCTGAATGAGAAGCTGTTGTTGAGATAAAGACACGCACTCTTTGCAAGCATTTTCATTTTCTTCTTTCTGGACTCTCAGGAGAACAGAAAATGTAAGCAACAAAGTATGCCTGTCCCTTTGAGCCCAGAATTTGCCTACTTTGAAGAACTGAAATTGATCATAATTAATTTGGTCAAACTGAAGTACTGCAGCGATGAAACTGTGGAGCCATTTGACCCCATGAAATACTGACTTCACTGAAAACTGCATTAGATATATCCTATTATTTCCTATTTTGAAATTTATTTGTATTGGATGAGCTCTATGCTTTTCAGAAGGTTGCTCTGCAAAGTAGTTGACAAGGCTGTTGCTTGTAGCCCTTGCTGGATAACTCATCTAAAACTCACAAAGCAAGCATTTCTCACCATGTCTTCCTAGTCGTCTTTCCTGAGTACAGGTGTTCAGAGATTCAAAATCTAGCCAGCACA
Organism: Jacana jacana; assembly: GCA_013400555.1. NCBI lineage: Eukaryota > Metazoa > Chordata > Aves > Charadriiformes > Jacanidae > Jacana > Jacana jacana. The sequence goes on along the minus strand of VZTM01016246.1, from coordinate 1,618 downwards.
GAAAGCATTTTCTTTATTATGCCGAGCTGTGTCACTGGGTAGGAATAAAAGAAACAAGAAGTGATTGTTCTTGGTAACTTTGTATGTAAAAATACTGCCAAAATTGCATATTGCTGCATGTATGTGTTAACTATAGTTACCTCTGCAAATAGAGCTGTACTTTTTCTGCAACAGCAATTTATTCTAATACTTTTATACTTTTCCTTCCTTAGCTGTATAATAACTACTGTGCCATATATATAGAAATTTCTCCCAAGAATGTAACAAGCAGGATTCACACATTTAAATGAATTTAAAAAAAAAAAAGCTGAACTGTTTCCAAATTCTTCTATCCAAGCATCACTTAAGAAACTGTTTGTTCAGTTCAGTTTCATCTCTGCAGCTGCCAAACCACTTCAGTTCTGCCAGCTCTGCTCTCTGATTGCAAAATAAAGGGTGGTCACTTCACAGTGTATGCAAGAAATATTATAATTTTGTGAAAATTATGACATTTAAGAAATCCGTTCAATAGTAAATTGCTAGGCTATCCTGCTACATGCCTATTTACAAAAAAATTAAAAGCATCTTTTATTTTCACTTCTGCATGCCTTCCTATACCCTTAGTGAATATAATATATTGGGTTTGCATTTTCTAAGACTGATGCACTTTGCTGTAGCTTACATTCATAAATATTTTTGTAGTATAATAGGCTGTCAAAACAAATCTGTTTTCTTCATTTGTGTGTATGCAGAAGGGTGTCCTTACTGCTTTTTGTCCATCTCTAAAGATAACAATGGGACAATAGAAATTGCACAACGTAGCAAAGATTTTCTTTATTTCTCTTTTTTTCTTTTTTTTTTCTCCTTAAAAATCAGAGGATGTGTGAAAAAATGAAGCTAATATCTCTTGTTATTTGAAAAATGTTGCTATGTAAATGCATTAACCATTTTCATAGCTCATGTCTGAAGATCGGAGTCTCCCATGTCCATACTGTGGGCAGAAACACAAAGACATAATACATATGAAACTACAACCTGTCTTATTAAGATGAAATGCAGATAATTGCATTACCTTAATACTTTTTTTATAAATTTTTTAAATTATCAGAAAAATAATCTCAGTGTTTCACTATACTCTAAATGAAAAGTCCTTGCTGGGTGTATGGTATAATATATAAATATATCATATTGCTTTTATTTTCAAATATAATTTAAAGCAAAAGAAAAGAAAAAAACAGTAAGCTCATTACTGATTATTTTGCTTAAGCTCTAAGCAGTTTTCTTCCCAGCAAAATAATTTCCCTCAGCTGTAGAAGAAATTAAAGTGCATTTAGAAATAAAGGACAGAATGTTAAGGGGTTTATCTTCAGATTTTTTTCCCCTTGATAATAAAAAAATTGAGTATAAGTAGTGATACAGAAAAGTTATTAGAAATAAAAAAATACTGGGATGTCAATTTCTGCAATATAGAGGCAAAAGGAAGGAACTTTCAGTGATTTATTTTTAAAATGGAACAGATCTAATAATGAGAACTATTACAGCATTCTGATTTTTCCTATGACTAGTATTTTATCTTATTCAGGGTAGTACTGTTTCTACCAGATCAAATTCTGTGTTTTTCCCATGCTGACCTGTATTT
>VZTM01016229.1:583-16422 GCA_013400555.1 Jacana jacana | reverse complement strand
TAGGAGACTGAAGAGTAGACGTTATCCAAGGAGCAATCAGTGGGGAAATAGGAAAGAGAGAAAGTGGGGAGGAATCTGTGGCTGGGTAATGGCGTAATCCTTTTCTAGTTCCTGCTTTACAGGCAGTGATAGCCATTAGTTCACATCTTTCCAAGGTGACGGTATCTAACTTGTGTTCTGAGGTGCCAGATATGCATGCTTATATTTAAAAAAGCACAGCAGTATATCATGTCCTCAGAAATAGCCAATGTATACACTGTATGACCTGTGTTGGCAAGTCTGGACTGGCCACAGTAAACTTGCTTGGCTTTTGAACCTATCACCTAGAATGGAAGCTATGGACTCCATACAGGTCAAGAGGACATGCCATTTTACCTCCTGCTTTCATGAAGAAACTGCTTAATTTTTTATAGTTCTGATAAATAATTCACCTATAAGCAGTCAGGTCCATCCTCATCCTAGCAAATACTTCCTAGAGTTATGGATGCCTGTCTCAGACTATAAGAATAGTGCCATAGTGTTGACTGATTTCTTCTGCATAGGAAGGTTTTCAGTGTGACTGTGACCAGAATCAAGTTCTGGATGACTCAGTAGTGGGATTTGTTAACTGTAACTTTCAAACTACAAGGGAAATCAGAACAGAACCTGACTTTTGAAAACAGCAGTAGGCCCCCACATGAGACAAAAGCACTAAATAAAATAAAACACGCTAAAAGAAGATTCCTTGTCTTAAAATTCAAGCACTCTTCAGATAATAAAATTGAATACTTTAAGTATAAAACAATTGGAACTTTCCTAAATTTTTTTCCTCTCTTCTCTTTCTGAGTCTCCTTTTACTGCATTTAGAACCTATGTTTACACAGTATAATCTGATAACTTAAAACAACAGTGGAAACAAATATAATTCAATATTGCAGTCTCACATGCTATTTTATTTACTTGACATAAACAGCAATTTTCATCTCTTAATGGCAATTCACCAGAAAAGGTACATAAAACCTTGCCAGCTGATAAACCGAACAGATCATAAAAGAATATTAGTATCATAAAACTTTAAAAAGCATAAACGAGAAGATAATATGAGGGGTGGGATTTACTAGTTGAAAGGTGGGGGCAGAATCTAATAAGGGTGGTCTATTTTGCTTCTTATTAAGTTACTGGTAAAAATGCAAAGATGATAATTTTAATAAAGGAGATGTTGGCTGCAGTCAACCTTTTTTGTCTCAGAGGTGAGATCTTAAATAGTCAAATGAGCATGAGAATAATATGGCGCCCATTAAAGTGATTTTAAATTTAAGCATTATTTTTGCTAATATCACTGAGCAATGGGAATAATTAGAATGGTTTCAGTAATGCTGAAGATTTGAATAATTAAAGACACAAGATTAATTTGAGAAGAGGCATCATTAACCTAAATCAAATATTAGATTTCTTGTAAAGGAGAGGGGGTTTAGCCATAACCACATTTTTCAGATAGGGAATCTCATTAAATACCACAGTTTGTGTTTTACTCTACACCCACAGGATTTACTTGCATGAATATTAAATCTGTGTGTATTGAATATAAGCTTTTAAATCCCATGATATAGCCCAACATTTTTGTACTGTGTAAAGTATTAATTGAATAATCTTGTTTTCACTTTGGATGATAATAGTTACCTAAAGGTCACTTTCAATCACATTTTTTTCCCAGGAAAACAGTAGTAAAAATTTCAAACCTGATCTGGCCAAAGCCTTTTTTTCTTCCTGGAAATATTTCTCTCTAGGCTCCATTTATTAATGTCACACAGCTGTTGTTTTTTTTTTTTTTATTTTATTTTATTTCTTTTTTGTTTTTTTTTCTTTTTTCTGATAAACTGAAAAGCGTTTTCATGAACAGTAAAGCAAAGAGTAAATACAGGACAGAATGTATATGTGCTGTATTGGGAACTGCAGTTATCCAACAAGGGAGTGAATTCCTCAAAGGAATAATGAATAGAGCACTTTTGTTGCTTGGTTGTTAAACATAATGCATTTCTGTTGATTAAAATGCAGAAGTGGATAATTAAACAAAGAACTCATGACAAAAAAGCAAAGTTTTTCTCCATTTATAGGAAAACAGTCCTTCATAAATATTGATTTGGGCTATATTTTTTCCCCACAATGTGGTGGTTTTCTATAAATATCAGTATCCGATAATGAGCACTTCCACCACTCATTATTTCACTACTTGCAGATTTTAATGAACAGAAATGTATTCATTATATGGAAATCTATCTACCTGTTATGCCTTTGATGAAGCCAGCCCCTGATTTGAAATTTTGTCCACCATTAATGATATGCAAAGAACTCTGTCTTATCTTTAATGATATGCCTGAAGTATTTATCAATGGAATTTATTAGATGCTAATTCATCTTCCACACATTACTTAGGCAGCTGCTTCTCACTTTTGTGTCACTTTTTGGAATGCTGTTTCTCTGAGGGTTGTTTTTTCCTTTGCCCTTCCTGAAAAGGTTTTTTGATGATGGAAACATCTATTTCTAAAACAGGTTTGAGTTCATTGACTTAGAAAAGACCCTTTCCTTGCCTTTCCTGCAAAATATTGGCTACTTGGGATGAATTTCCCGAGCCTGTGGCTCAGCCAGCTTGAATTTTGATTGAATCAGCACGCATGATTTATTCCCTACTCCTTTAGAAAGTCAGCTTCTTCCAACCTTTGCTGCCATAAAGTGAGAGTTTACATGGAATCAGGTTTGTCTGAGTGAGCGTGAGCTCTGTGTTGAGGCAGCCCTTCCTGCTACATGCAAAGTTGGCCTTTTTTGGTTCCTAGGGGTCTCTGTCTCCACTGGGGGTGTTTTAGTGGCTGCGGTTCTTCTGCCTCTGTGTTCTCAGCTGTATGAAAAACAATCACCTACTGAAGGTGGAGGTCTATCTCATTGCTGATTGACTTGTGGTAAACACAATGCTTACAGCATTTTTGCCTTACTGCAAGCAACTCTTCACAGTTCTGTACACAGTCCCTCTGTTGGACTTGGTAAATTGGACCTGTTTTAATACCTACAGGATGGGCCTTCAACAGGTCCAGGGAGAAAAAGCAGAAGATGTTTGTCCACTTAGATACCATATGCATTCTTCCTGATTATACCCACCTTGTGCTTTCTATTTTTTCTCAAGTCTAATTACATGAAAGTTTTTCTCTCTGGACTTTGGCTGTCATCATCCTGGCAAGCCACGTTAGAAGGGAAGCTTACTCCAAATATGAAAAGGACTCCTCAGAAGAGGAACAGAAGAATCATTTTCATGGAACAAAACTGTTAAAAATTCTATTTCTTGTTCATGAGTGATTGGATGAAAAATACTGGCCTTAAACTGCACCTAAAATGTTCAGATTAGGTATTAGAAAAGGCCTAGCCTGCTCCAAGAGTAGTGAAATATTGGAATGTGAGGGTAAATGAAATTTCCATCTGTGGAGTTTTCATGAAAGGACTTAAAGATCTGTTAAAAACTGATCCTGTCTTAGGAAAGGAGTGCCAGGCTTGTTTTCTATGAAAGTAGAAGGGATAGTGAACACTAAATTATGGTATTTTAGTGGTTACTCTGTAAGGCAGCTATCATCCAGCACTTCTCATCTGGAAATGCCACTTTGGACCCGGTCCTTTTTCATATTGTCTGCCTGCATGGGTACCTTCATCCATGGAGTGACCCTGGGAAACACTGTGTCTTTTCCTTCTCTCCTAAGAAAGTGAAACTCCCACCTTCCTAAGAAAAGGAAATGCCTACACAGTTCTCCCCTGTACATGCAACCTGGCTGGCAAGTCTCTGCCCCTGCAGGTTGTTTCTGTGGTTTAGCTGGTGAGGAACCATATTGTAGCTGTCTCTCCACCCTTCCTCCCTCTTTCCTCAACTCTTGATTCCAATTCTGTCATGACCCTTGTCCCTGACACCAATCCATGTCTTAGCCCCAAAACAAAGGCTCAGCTGGCTTTGGTAGGCTCTGACTGGATGCTTTGTCTCACCCCATCCAGCTCTCATTCTCATTCACTTTCAGCCTTAGTGTTTGGATCAATTAGTCCGGATTTTAGCTTCCCTGGAATGACAGGCAGAGCAAGTGCTTAGCGCGTTCCCCTGAGCATTCATATTTTTAGCCACTCCTCAGTCACCTTCACTGTCACCAGCAGCCACAGCCACAGCCCTGGCATCTGAAAGAGCCACAGCAGCAACTTTTCAAAAGAGACTGCATCAGCTAAGGCTGTCTCTTCTCTTCTTGATGCTTTTTGTCCCTGTCAATGACTGAAGAACAGGCTGATCAAGTGCTGCAGCAGGGTTGGGTTTTTTTTGCTGAGGCTTTTTTTTTTTCTTTTTTGTGTGGAAGTTGACACAGTCTCAGAGACTGTTTCTTCCAAAAATATTCAGCACAACTCTCAGCTTTGAAACAGAGCTGTAGAATGAAGCTCTCTGTTAAATTCTCTATGTATATGCTAGACTTGGTTTGCCTGGCCTACATGCACATGTCTTGGCCTATTCCTCATGCAACCATCAGTTATGTGAAAAATATGACTTTGCAGCCAGTCTTGGAAATGTTACATTTCTAGAATCAGAAACAAATTATTATGAATTGACATTGCTCCATTGCAATTAAAGTTGAGGAAGGATCTGGGTTATGGTTCTGACTTTAAGGCGTCACTTCCCCACAAACTTCATCCTGTTCCATACCTCTTACTGTTCCTTCTCCAAAGGTCCAACAGTTAGATTTCTCCAGGAATGTGATTGCCTCCTTTTCCTATTTCCCTCAGGCTGCTAATCATCTAGAGCTAGTCATATATGGTAGCCCGCCATGAGACCTTGCAGACTTCAGATGTACATCACAGCAGAGCCTCAGTGCTGCTTTAACACCTCTCACTGGCACATGTGGATGGGAAGATTCACCATGTGATGAAGCCAGCTGTGGTGGTGGCAGTGGTGTCTGGCCTGCGTGTCACCCAGCCTTAGGGCAGTTGCTCTGGCTCAGTCAGCTGGCTACATTGGCATGGGCTCACTCACCCTCTCCCCTGGGGATACTCTAGTGCTCCCCAGACCAGGTGGGAGAACTCAGTACCCTGCTATGCCTTAGGATGGATGTGCCCTGTAGCCTCACCCACAATCTCAGAAATCTGGGAAACTCTAGGGAGCAGAAACTCTTCATCGTTAGATAGAATCATAGAATGGTTAGAGTTGGAAGGGACCTTAAAGATCATCAAGTTCCAACCCCACTGCCATGAGCAGGGACACCTCCCACTAGACCAGGCTGCTCAAGGCCCCATCCAGCCTGGCCTTGAGCACTTCCAGGGATGGGACATCCACAACTTCTTTAGGCAACCTGTTCCACTGTCTCACCACCCTCACAGTAAAGAATTTCTCTCAGGTATCTAATCTAAATCTCCTCTCTTTCAATTTAAAACCATTATCCCTTGTCCTATCACTACATTCCCTGACAAAGAGTCCCTCTCCAGCCCTCCTGTAGGCTCCCTTCAGATACTGGAAGGCTGCTCTAAGGTCTTCCTGGAGCTTTCTCTTCTCCAGGCTAAACAAGCCCAGCTCCCTGAGCTGGTCTTCATAGGATAGGTGCTCCATCCTTCTGATCTTCTTTCTGGCCCTCCTCTGGACCAGTTCCAACAGCCCCATGTCTTTTCTGTGCTGAGGACTCCAAAGCAGGACACAGTACTCCAGGTGAAGTCTCACAAGAGCAGAGTAGAGGAGAAGAATCACTTCCCATGACCTCCTGGCCTTGATTCTTTTGATGCAGCCCAGAATGTGGTTGGTTTTCTGTGTTGCCAGTGTGCACTGCCAGCTCATGTTGAGCTTCTCATCTGCCATCAGTTCCAAGTCCTTCTCCTCAGGGCTGCTCTCCAGCCATTTTCCACCCAACCTGTATTTGCGCTTGGGATTGCCACGTCCCAGGTGCAGGACCCTGCACTTGACTTGGTTGAACTTCATGCAATTTGCACTAGCCCACCTCCCAAGCCTTTCCAGGTCCCAGTTTTACTCCATATTCCAACATTTTACTCTACATCACATTTTCGTTATAACCTGTGAGACCAGCTGCAAGTAGAGTAGAGAAATCACTAATTACACCAGCTGGGTCTTCCTTACAGTGGCATGCCAGCATGGAACACCTTGACAGGGCAAAGACTCTGGTCTAAGACCTAATAAGCTAATCTGTTAAAGGTCCCTTTCATTGAAAAAATTTTCATGTTAATTATGTTTTAAAAAAATCACCTCACAGTAATTAAAGCCAAGCTTAAAAAATTCATTTCTTCCCACATAAATATAGCGGGTAAGTATGGACAAATGTACACTGATATTTAGCTATGGGTTTATGGTCTGTAGTTTTTTAATTTATTGTGGATTCTTACAGAGTGTAAAAAGAAGACAGAAATCTAGATGTTAAGCAGCCACTGTCATGACTTAGAAAACATCTCCCACTATGCAACATTATGCATTGCCTAGAAATTTCTTTCTCATCAAAACCCAACCAACTCCACCTGCTCAATGAATCAGGGATTGGAAGGGACATTGAAAGATCATCTAGTCCATTCCCCCTGCTGGAGCAGGAACACCTAGATCAGGTCACACAGGCACATGTCCAGGCAGGTTTTGAATGTCTCCAGGGAAGGAGACTCCACAACAGAAACTGTGACTGTTTGGGGTTGTGGGATGAAGGACGTTTCAGGGCTTAGCATCACCAAGTCCTCTCATCAAGCTGCCTCATCAGCTCTCAGGTATATATGTCATGTAGTGTTAAGTTTTTAAATATGTATCAGGACCTACACATATATAGACATGTAGTGTCTGTCCTTCCCTACTTTGTTAACCGAGTGCTTCTAGAAGGATCTTCAAAAGTGTATTGACAACTGGCTCAGGAGATAGGGTCTAGAATGAAGTTGTTTAGACCTCCAGCTACTACCACGCTTAAATTAGGCTTGTAATTACCTCTGTTTGTCTTTCTTTAACCTCTTTTGAGTATGGGATTTGAGCACTTCAGTGAATTCTGTCCCACCTTTATATCTATTTATGCTTTCACACAACTTTCCACTAGGGTTTTATGTATAGTAAAATCTGGAAGATAATCAAAGAGGTAGTCAACCTCTTAGATTATGACTATACCAATGGATTAAACAATATTTGGGACAGTTCCCAGTGTGACTATGTATTGTCTGAACCCAAGCTGCTCTTGGCTCAAGGTGGCTAACTCGTTCTCAAACACTTACTGAGAGCCTCTGGAGCCATTTCTGGTAGGCTGTTGTACAGTGCCCCCTTAGTCTAAATCTAAGGGAACCTGCAGGCATAGATGCAGCCCATTCTATGCAGGTTGGCCTTGATGGCAGGGAAAACTTCATTTACTGGTGAAGAACTATAGCCCTATTAACCAATGCTGACCATTTCAGAAAAGACCTACACCAATATGTTGTGCGTGTCACATACTTCTGGCTATATTAAAGCATAAACTGTATGTATTTTTTTCCATATATTAAAACTGCCATAAAATTTCACAGTCTCACAGAGGCTTAAGTTTTCATGTCCAATAAAGCTTAGTACTATTAAACATGGTGAGATCATCTAATTTCCTTTTCTTCTGTTCTGGGTCACTAATACAGTAAAGTAAGTATCTTCACACATTAAAGTCATGCTTTGCACAGAATGAGAGCTCATTTTTCAGTAAGTTCAGAAAGCAGAATGTGTTCGTCACCAAATGAAAGCTCCAGAGATCAGTTCAAAGAAATTGCGCCTTCAGGATGCTTTTATATTTTTTTTCCCAATAGGCAGGCTTTGCAGACAGTTCAAAGAGTTTAACAACAACCCAAACAATGATTATTATCTTCAATAACAACAACAACAACAACAACAACAAAACAAGCAGCAACAATAAAAATGCATTTCATAATACCCTAAATAATTGTTTGAGAAAGGCATATGCCTTAATTGCAAAACTACTGCTGGTGCAGAGGAAAAAAAACCAGCTCATAGTAAATGGCACTTTGGAGATGACATTTTCTCTCTTTTTCAATCTATTTTACAGCATTTTGGTGACTGTTGCTATTTTGTTTGCTCAGCTTCCCATTTGCCAGATGCTAAAGGCAAATTGGCTGAGGCTGTCTCTCTCTTAGTAAGTAATATAGATCCATAGACTAGATCTTTACAGCAAAGCAGGTTGGTGCTGAGGGTATGACATCTACTTTATGCCTGCTTTGAGGAAGCAGGGAGGAAGGAGCAGGGTCCAAGAGCAACACCTTGGACTAACCCTGGTCTGGTCCTGAGAAGTGGAAGGCGATTAAGTCCAGGTACCTCCTGTAGTGTATCTTCTAGTTTAGCAGCAGCCAGACTGCATGCTCTCAGACTGTTCAGCCATGCACACTCACAGAGTTAGTGGAGATACCCAGGAGTTTTGCTTTACAGGACTCTCTCTGTTATGAAGTGCTAAGGCAGGTGCACCCTGTTTTCCCATTCTTGTGAGATTAATACAAAATTAGCGTTTCCCAAATGCCACTTATTATTGTGTAGTAAAATGATGTAAGCAAACACTCTAGGTGCAAATTCCATTCATGCTTCCCGATATCACTGTTGCTTTCAAAGCTACGTGTCATTGCTGCTGGTGCACAAACTAAATGAGTCAAAACGGTCTAAAATAAGGCCAATCAGATATTCTTATTGGAAATGAAATTAGAAATGTCCAAGTTGAATGACTCTCTTGGTAGTGAACAGAGTGCTAATGTTACAATTTTAGATTAATTTTTATGTATGTTGACAGCTGGGGAGTAGCAACAAGAGAAGGAATAGTGGTTTTGGGCAAATCAGCTATGCTGATTTGCACTTACAGTGGAAAGCTAGGCTTATGAATGTACCAAACTTTCAGGTTATATGTTTACTATCCAAAATGGGTGAATCTCATTTTTGTGAGTTCAGAGCACATGTCCCTTTTCAGTGGAGAGACCATTATGTAGAATTATAGGTTAGGTGCTGGCTGGAGATGTACACAGCAGTAAACATAGTTCCAGATGGCTTATTTTGCTCAGGTTAGCTGTTCTGATGGAAAAACCACCTTGGAGTTACAAGCGGCTTGTCTAGGGCTGGGATTTTGTCCCAGCATTAGTAAATGAGCCCAAATAGTGACTTTTCCTTCATGTAGGTTGGTAAGCTGTGGGCTTTACAGGTGTCACAAATATAAGCTCAGTGATGTCTCTGCCTGCTGCTCTTTCCTTTCTGGCACACCAGTATTACTGAGAAAGAGAAAACAGAGAAAGCTGATCAGAGACAAAAAAAAGAAAAAAAAAGGTTGAACCCAACTCAAACTGGAATTACTTTTTCTATTTCCTTCTGTTTAATCTTCTTCTTTAACCTTCAAGAGTGGAAGTTCTGAGAATATTCATTTTTAGGAACAATTAAGCAAGCATTTCTGGAATGAAATAGCTCCCCCGAATTTGAAACTGCCCAGTGAAATTGAGCCTTGTCAAATTGCAGACTGCTAATGGCTGTCTTTTTTTCGATAGTCAACCCTCACAAAGTAGAAATTAGGTCCCTGGGGAAGTTTTATGTCAGAAATATAAGCTCCTGCGGACCTCTAGGTGCCTCTAGACAGCACCAGTATGAAGGTTTTGAGATTAAAATTTTGACAGTAGGTGCTCAAATCAGATAGATGCCTAAATAACATCTGTCTCTTGGTGAAGAAGTGCCAGCATAAGAGAAATTTATTTTTAATGAAGAAAATATTCCTGATCTGCGTGAACATAGGTCTTAGATCCAGACACAGAGATTCAGAAAACTTATGTCATTACCTGGACTTGAGCCACATCTTTGTTTCTCCCATAACCTTTCTAGTTAAAATGACAATCAGGATTATGAAAGGAAACAGGAAATCATGGTAAAATCTAGCATTTCAAAAAGACAGAGAGCAAAAATCTTTCCAGACCTGAGATTAAACAGGTGTTGCATCTGACATTGCATCCTCTAGTTGGAAAAGAAATAGAGACATCAGCTGTTTTCTCTGCTGCTGTTTCTGATGCAAGGTTTGATGCTGCGAGATGAAGTGGCTGACAAAGCACTGTCAAAGTCAGCACTTCAGATGGTGTAAACTGCCATCAGTTCATTGCCAACTGCAGAGGTGCTACCTCAGACAAATGCGGGTAATGTTTTCCAATTTGCCAACAAAATCAAAGATTTTCCCTATTTTAATGGCTTCCAATTCCCAGGTTGGGGGATGCACCAAACAATGATTTGACTCATCTTTGGCTGCCTGTATAACAAGAAAGAATATTCATTCTGCCCCAAGAAAGTAGCCAGATCTGAAAAATGACATGCAACTACTTTTCTATCAGCTGTACATGGTGTCACTTTGATTCATGTTTCCAGAGCAATCACACCCAAGGACAAGTGAAAAGGAACTCATTGGATGTGTAGCAAAGCAGAGTAATCTCTGCCCTGCTCAAAAGACCTGCTCAGCAAGGGACAGGGAATCTGAAGATGCAAGAATTACCTCTGGTTCACTCTGGTGAGGTGTCCTACCCCAGCCAGGATTTGGGGGACTATTGCAGTCTTGGGGGACAGTCTTGGAATTTCTATTGTTGTCGGGTATGAGATCTACCTCCCCATGGAGAACTGAGCTACTTTCTGAGTACTTCAATCAGCCCAGATGCCTGAGACACCACAAGAAGATTTTTAAAGGTGTTTAAAAGCCTCTATGGCAAAAAGGAAGGTAATCTGTTGTGACCGAAAGGGAAAAAGCAAATAGGATCTAAATGACTAAGCCTTGTTTTCTACATCCATTCCAGCCTTCTGGTGACTTCATAAGAAAAATAAAGGTAAGCATAGAAATCTTATTTGTGCTTTCTACATTTGGACACTAACATCATTTTGTAAGATGCTGTAGTTGTGCATAAGTCAAGCCTCTATGTACTATGATAACATGCAATTCAAAACAAGAGTTATCTTCAATTTAAAACGCATGTGAGAGTGTGAATGCCAGGGAACAGTATGAAAGTACCTTTTTAGTGAAGGCTATCATCTTCCTTAGAAAGCCATTAATGCCCTAGAAAAATGAACCTTGTCTCAGAAAAATATAGGTATATGGAATCATAGGATTACAGGATAATTCAAGCTGGAAGGGATCTGAGGAGGCCTGGAGTTTGATCTCCCGTTCAAAGCAAGGTCGGCTATGAGGTCAGACTACATTTCCCAGGCTTTATCTGGTTAGGTCTTGAAAAACATCCATGGATGAAGACTGCACGTTGGGCAACCTGCTCCACTGCTTGTCTGTGCACGTTGCCTCAAATTTCTTTAGGGTTGCTTCTTACTCTCATCAATGTTCTTTAACTTCCACTTCAGAGGAGGATGGAGTGATATCAAGTGCAAAGCATCTTTTTAAAAGATAAAGTTTTGCTTATTCTGCTAAAAACAGTTTAAGTACTGCAGGAAAGACTTTATTTTTTCCCATTAGATGAGGAGCATTTTAGGAGAAATATTTTGTATTTTTCCTTATAGAGTAAACATCACTTTGTTGCATGTTTATATTATATCTGGTTTAAAGACAATACTACGGTATGCATATATTTGCATTGATTCATAATACAGCATTTATAGAATCCTACCAGTGTCTGATGCACCTACTGCTCTAATTTAACAAACTTACTTTCACTAAATTGCATTTCTTTATAGAGGAGGCGAATGGGGTGTGTAGTAATTTTTAAAAGGTTCTTGCTATGAAGTCAGGGACTGTTGCCTTGGTGAAATCACATATTTTAAAACCTGAAACATTGGAAAATTGTTTTATCAGGAACGGTAATTGATTCAGCTGGTAGAGAATAAGGACCGAACCTTCTTGTAATACAAGGATAATTCAAATAAAATACTGAAGTCAAGGTAAGATTAACTTTCTCTCTTAAGGTTTCTTATGCTCTGGAAAACAACAACCGTGCCTTGCTTTCATTCTGATGGCAAAGCAACAATAATGTTAGTGACGTTTCACATATTTGATCAAAACTGGTATCTTTTTGAGTTCACAAAATTCTAGTGTTTTCCAAACCAGCCTTCTTCCTCTGAAAACATTCGTGACTCAGAACAATTTACAGAAAGTGGTGGGAGGAAACTGTGCTGGAGGCTGCCCTGCAGTTGCTGAAGGATGGGGCAAAACTTCAGCGTTGAAAAGAAAGGAAGAGGATCTTCACATAAGGTTATTTCTTGCTCCCCAGACACTCTTCACTTCTAGTCCTTCTTGTATTTCCAAAAAGCAATTTCTCTTTTTCCTCAGGTAAATTTTCAAAACATAAGGCAAATAAGCAAAACCTAACCAAGAAGAGTCAAATCGATGAAACAACCAAACTTATCCTATAAAACACCCCAAGAAAACAAAGAAATAAACAGAACAAAGTGCTGTGCCACAGCTGGGAGGTCTTTTCATGATTTGCCAGCTTTTCAGCAGCATCCAAGCCATGTTTAGGCGTATCTTGCTGGCAAGCTGGAGCAGTACAAGCTCTTTCTGGGTCAGCTGCACTCCAGTCCCATTGAGACAAGTGGGACTCCTGCCAGCTGTTTCTTTCTGCCCTTAATTTTGACACAAGAAAACTTGTATGATTTTCCCTACCTCCATTCTCTTTTATGTGCAAAACAGCTGAATCCCTTTCTTTCCAGTACAAAGGGAGCTGCAAACAACAGGAAAGAGTAACTACTTAGGACTAAACTGAAAACAAAGGATATCTGGTTTGTGAAATGAGACTGCAAGCACTTCCACTTTTGGCAGAAGACTTTGGATGGCAGCGTTATTCTTTCACACTGTGGGTAAGCAGGTTAAGTTTTTTTTCCCTATTTTCAGAAGTTTTGAGTACTGAACTCAAATAGAGATAGGCACACTTGATAATGCTAGTGAATTTAACAAAGTCCACATCAGACCTTCTGCTGTGAATTTTCCTACTAATGTTGTCAGGCCTGAGAACATGGTGCAAATTGTGTGCATGAAATTCAGACATGTACGCGCACTCTCATATCTACTGTGCTGCAATAAATTTCCATCTTTTGAAATCACAGGAAAAGTATGGAAGAAACCAAAGTGTCTGAGGGTTAGAGATTGAATGCAGGGGGGTAGGGAGGAGCTTTCATCATCCTTTAGTACAAACTTTGCTACAATACTCTAGAAGGCAGTGCTGCCAGAGTAAATTAACTGCAAGAGTAAATTAACATAAAGTCTATAAAAATCACTTATTTACTTCCTGACACGTGAATAATGAAGCCTGAAGAAATGTCAGTCAGTCAAATGGCATTTGAAGATAAGTACACCTCCATTGGTTCCAGTTTGTTCATTGAAAACTAGCATTATTTGTGTCCCACAAGGTAAGGATTTTTAACTGACTCTGTTTTTTGTCTGTCCTTTAGAATATTCATTGTAAAAGGCAAACACTTTTGATAAATCGTTCAATTAGAGGAGCTGAGATGTCAGTCTCATTGTTTGAGAACTTTAACAAACAACAGAAATAACAATACTCATCAATTAATATTGTGACAGTGTGTGTAAAAGGAAAAAAAAAATAATTATGGGTTGTATCAGCTTTATTTTCAGTGAATATCAAAATTTATTATATTTTGAAATACATAGTGCCCATAGTTTGTGGTAATTGATTCTGTCAAGCCTTTTTAGGTGAATAAAGCTTTTTTATTTTTGAAAATAATCTAATAGTCTGCTTTTCACAATACATTGTTAATATCAGAATTTAAAGCCATTTTTAAAGGTTGTCATGGTTTAAGCCCAGCCACAAGTAGGATCACATAGCACTTCGCTCACACTCCCAGGCTTGGATGGGGGAGAGAATCAGAAAAGTAAAAGTGAGAAAACTCATGGGTTGACATAAAGACAGGTTAATAAATAAAGCAAAAGCTGTACATGCAAGCAAAGCAAAATCAGGAATTGATTCACTACTTCCCATCAGCAGGCAGGTGTTCAGCCATCTCAAGAAAAACAGGACTCTATCATGCATAAGGGTCACTTGGGAAGATAAAACACCATAACTCCAAACATCCTCCCCTTCCTTCTTCTTCACCCAGCTTTATATGCTGAGCATGATATCAAATGGTCTGTAATATCCCTTTGGTCAGTTGAGGTCAGCTGACCTCACAGCTTCTTGGGTGTCCTCACCTTCCTGTTAGCAGGCCAGTATGAGAAACTGAAAAGTCCTTGACTGATTAGCAACAACCAATATGTGTTATCAATCAACATTATTGTCGTACTTAATCCAAAACACAGCAGCTACTAGAAAGAAAATTAACTCTATCCCAGCTGAAACCAGAATGAAGTCTATTATAGTTTTGCATAATTCCAAAATGCTCTTAGTCTCAACTTTATATTATATAATATTTAAATCAATGGAGTCTAAGCAAGTTCAATGTTTATTTCTACATTTACTGGGGGGAAAATATCATAGGTTCTTTGTTGTAATACAACAATGGCTGTAGAAATGTCTAGAATGTATTTCAAAGCTCTTAATGAGAATAACCAAACTGTGCATAGTTATGCAGATGCTGAAATAATGTCAATCATGGTTGGTTTTTTTTTTCCTGGGGGGAGGAACGTTTGAGAAATGTTTCTTTATGGATACACTTTCACTAATTGGGCATTTCCTTTCCTTGCCTCCAACTCTTATATAGGAAAGAACTCCTGAGTCCCAGTGAAGTAAATGAAAATAACCCCATTTACACTTAAGGTATATTTCATAGTACTCTTGAAAAAGGAACCATTTACCTACAGTGAAATTCTTCATAACTGATATAAAGATTCACTAAAGCCTTGTTTTTTATCATAGAAAAGGGAGAAGGAAGGCACCAAATAAAAAAGTAAAATTAACTGCTTCTTGCAACTTAAGATCTTTCCCAGATTGACTGATGATTCAGGATCCCATGTTATCATCCTTCTCAGTCAGAATGGAATAGGAGATGGAAGAAAAAGGGGTTGCTGCAGGTGTGGAGGAAATACTTAGAGAAGATTGTATATAAAATTCCCTTAAACTAGTCAAAAATCATTTACTGTAGTCCAGCTGTTCATTTACTTACTTTTCTGTTAAATTTGGCATGAAAATGAGTATATTATTTTGGCAGAGTTTTTTTCTTTTTTTCTCTTTTGTTGTTGTTGAGATGAGAATTATCAGATGCAGCTGGGGGCTCGCTGTACTAGGGAAGCTGAGAGCAGCAAACTTGGGAAAGAAGGAAACAGGATATGGGATGCCAAGAAAAATAAATTTCTGTGGCAGCAATATGTAGATTCTCAATACATTTTGTTCACTTTAGGAGAGAAAGAGAAGCAAATCAAAATGCTAAGGAAAGTCAGCTGTTAAATTCTGTATCAGAAAACTGTATTTTATTTACCTCAAATTGCCTCTGAGAATTTAATCTGAGTAAGAATTTATGTACCTTCAACCATGAACTATTTGATAATGGTGCCATATATGGCTGTGTAACTGTCTCTTCCATTCCAGTGGTGGCTTATTTTTAATAAAATGCAAAATGTTCTTCATAGTCAGGATTCTTTACTGCTTAATGCCAAGATTCAAGAAAGTGTTCCTCTCCAGGAGAACATACACATACTTATCTCCAAGCATTGTAGACGGCAAGATACAGGAGTAAAGATAGAATGGTTATATATCACTTCTTGCATCAATTTTCTCTTTAGACAAAGTTAACCATTTAAAATTGTTGAAGCTAATCTTTCTTGGCTAAGCTGGGAAAGATTTTATTTTGGTACTGAAAAAAGTCAGCATTCAAATTGATTGATCTTCATCTTACTCCTCTTTATATATCTACAAAGCTGGCCCTAAAATCTGAGGTAAAAATGCTGTTCTTTCCATAATAA
>VZTM01016228.1:10448-28353 GCA_013400555.1 Jacana jacana | reverse complement strand
CAACTTAAAAATTGAAACTTTTCCTATATGTGTAATCAAGTAATACCGTGTGCTTGAATAATACTGTTTGTAGGATACTCTTAATGTCTTGCTTCTAATCTGTTTAAAAGTTCAACTTCTGGCATAAACCTTCTTATTATAGCCTTTCTGATGGCCATTAACCTAATCCAAATCCGCTCAAATAGGGATGATCTGTAATTGTGAATGAATGTACTGGATATTAATGTCATTAAAATGGAATAGTTTTTCCATTGGGACAAATGACATATAATTTGATGGAGAACTCTTTTCAGTCAGGCGCTCTCAGGTTATGCATTAATTTCTTATGCGTTATTTTCTTAGTTAACCAAAAAATGCTGCATCGTATATCTGTGTACCAGCCCAAGCTCTAAATAGCAAAAAGGAAACATTTAGCATGTCTTTTAACTGTTTTCTTTTACAAATACTGAGGGATATGACATCAGCTCAGTTGTTATCTCAGTTTGAGCAACTCTTCAAGGCATTTGGGTTGACAGCGTAGTGTGAAGGTGCATATTGTAATTCTATGTACAGTAATTTCTTTACTCATGTGATCTTGCAGAGTTGGATTGGTCACAGTACATTTGACCAGTGATTGTAAAAGAATTAAGAGGGCTGTAAATCACCCACGTGTTGTCATTT
Organism: Jacana jacana; assembly: GCA_013400555.1. Classification (NCBI taxonomy): domain Eukaryota; kingdom Metazoa; phylum Chordata; class Aves; order Charadriiformes; family Jacanidae; genus Jacana; species Jacana jacana. The sequence continues at coordinate 27,693 of VZTM01016228.1, read as the reverse complement.
TAAAGATAAAGACAGGAATGTTGTACCACTCAGGCCATTCACTGCTAGCACTATTAACAGCTTAAGCTCCCTGGGCTGTTAGCAGAGAGGAAGTAGTGTATTTGTTAATTGCATGCTAAACAAGAACAGAAAAAGACAACAGGAACATAACTGGGAGGGTTTTTGTGCTAGCATCCTTAACTTGCTTATTTAATACACTTTAGTTTCCTGAAACTATTTAAATGCTTATTTTTGGCTATTATACACTGAAACACCAGTGAATCACAGTCTTTTGCAAATAATTTTAGCGATGTTTTAGTGGTGACTGTATGTATTCTATAACAAGGTTAAATATGAAAGAACTTACATTCTTTAAGATCCAAAGTCTTAAACTGAAAGCTGCAAATAAAATAATGTTCCTGGTTCCTAACCTAGTGAAAAACAACAATATATCTTACTGACACGAAGACGGTGCGCTATTTGTACAATAGATCATGCTGTAGATAGAAATGATTGTTTGATTCTGGCTTTCATATATTGACACGAGTCAAATCAGAGTAAATACCATTAGACAGACATGAATAGTCTCATGGTTTCAGATACATAATGAGTCAAAAGACAGAACCACCCTTGCTCTACATTTTCTGTCTACTAATGTAACACGGTGACCTCTGTCTTGGGACAGATATAACTTAAAAACATATTGTATGAAGAAGGGAAACTCTTTTTATTGTCTTGCTTTTAAAGACAGGATAGAATTTTTGGCGTTCTGAGTTTAGGCTGTTTTTCAAACACGATGGCCTTTTGAAACAAGGTGGAAAGTGGTTCCTTCAAGCCTTTCTAAGTGCAAAAGGAAATTGAATGGGATTAATTTTGAATAGAAATAAGCTGTCACCATGAGTCAGAGCATATCCCACATTTTCGGTAAGGCCTATTGGTGATACAAGTACAACACTTGTAGCCCTTCAACCCCATTGTGTTTTTTGCTTAATTTCATGCTTTCTCTTAATACACTGTGTTTTTGTAAGGCAGTACTCTAGATTTTTTCAAAAAGAATTTATTTAAAGGGAAAAGACACAAATGAATTGCCCAATAGTTTCCTGATTTCTTGTAGTCCACCTGTATGTGTTTATGAAGATGCCTGTGGAGTGTACAAAAATTCCAGAAGAAAACAGGAAATTTCTTAGTATTTTCTGGGCCTGGTTTGACTTATGGTCTTGTTCCCATTAGGGGCTGTTGACGTGCCTCTGGGGCATGTACCAATTTATTGATTATGCTAGTAAGTTGTCCCACCATCAAGGCATATGTGGGACATATTGGACTTGAAATTGGTCCAAATTTCTGTTGGAGGTTGTTTTGCTTCTTCATTTTTATAATTAACGTATTATTCTGAAGGAAAAAAAAAACATTTTCTGGAAAACACTATATGTTTGACAAGCAAAAAGTTCTCTGTGTCTGAGCACATACCTCACATGCTTCTGTTAATCAAGTTATATCACAGGTTTAACTACTCTGCAGAAGATGTAGCTTTTTGCCTCTAGGAAGCTGTTTCTTGTTTTTTGCAACCTGAAGGAATGCCAAGATGAAGGAAGCAATTCGGTGATAGAGCGATATTTATTGTTTCCTAATAAAGGCAGCTAACACGTACCATTCCCAGAGGTTTTTTTCTCTTTTGTTTTCCCCCCCCTGGTTCTCACTCTTAAGGAGAGTCATGACAAACAAAGCAGCTATTCACCCATCATTTTCCTTTCCAAAAGACCAAACAGCTGCCCACTTTCCTAGCACGGAATAAGAAATCTTTTTTTTTTTTATTGAGGTCAGAATGATGGTGGAAAAGATTAGTTTCCTTACATTGTAAGCTGCGTGTAAGATGAAAACTTGGTAGTAAGTTACCATGCCTGGGTCTGTTAAAATGTATGATGTACTTTTCTAATAGCAGTGAGTGTCTGTCCAGTGGAGCTTTCTACCATGACTGTATTGATTTAATTTATTTTTTAAATTTAAGAATTCAGTCTTCAAATAGTGTGGAACTAAGTAAGAGGGGAAAATGTGGAGCATGGGCAGTGTCTGTGCCCTTTTTCTTGTGAGTAGGACTGAAAAGAAGAAATACTTTGAAAAGTAGAAAATATCATCATTCTTTCTCTTAAGGAAGCTGCCAACTTTCCATAAAAATAGTAACATTAATTAAAAGCCTGTTATTAATTTAAAAGAGAAAAAGGAAGAAAATTTCCTGCCAATTTATGAAAAAGTAGATTATGAAATATTAGAATCCTCCATCCTGAAGTCCTCTCTTTATCCCTAGCACAAGCTCACTGTTGATCCAAAGGAACCATTTCCCCAGTGAGAAGATAGGTCAGGTTTCATAACCTTTTAGTCCAAGGTCCTTCTTCTGACCACAAGGTCCCTACTGTGGAAGAGCTTTTTAAATTATGAGCAATTGATCTTCGTGATGTGAGCAAATTCAAGCAAATACACATGATAAAATTCCAGATACGATCAAATACCTTCTGATTAAACAATCTTCAGAAGGTAACAGCCTTAAGTCACTGCTGAACTGGGTTGAATATGAACTGGTGACCTAAAGGTGAAAGGCTTTTAGCCCCTAAACTCCAAGCATTGATTTCTAATTCTCTTGTGAAATCAATCCCATGACATAGATATATTGAGTCACCTTATGGTTGCCCCAACTCCCCTGACCTTTGTCCTCTCTATAATGTATGGAAGAATATTTAATGCAGCTTGTTTATGAAGCGAGCTGTCCCCTCCATCAGCTGCTGTCTCGGGCCATGGCACGTGAACAGGGAGGGCATGCAAAGAAAGGAGAAGGATTAATATTTGCATTCTCCATGTTCCTCACTCTGTTGCATGAAGTGCTATAAGCAGGGCTGGCAGAGCCCTGCAATCCATAAGGACTCAAATGCATTTTAATGGGTTGGAATTATAAGTCCGTGCAGTGTTCTGTCTGTGACGTCAGTGCTGAGCCGTGCTAACGAAGCAATGGCTGTCACCAAATAGAGTGTCAGTCAGAATGAATGGGATGAAAAGCTGTTGGCGGGAGCGTGCAAGAAAGAACCCTGAGTCTGAAACAGAGGACCTGGGGAAGCTCGAGGTGAAAGTTGATCGTTTGACTTGTAAGGAAAAATAAAAATAAGTTTCTAAAATGTTCTTCAAGGGCTTTTCACAACAAGTGGACAATTTACATCTATTTAATCCTGACTAGGCTTCACCTGTATGCTATATATAGCATAAACTAATGTTCCAGTAGACATCACAGAGTTAATAATAGGTGATTAGGTCAAAAAGTTAATTTAAGTAGAAGTTATTGCTAAATCTGGTTCAAGTAGATGATGATTTACAAAAGCTACCAATAATGAGTGATCCAAAGTCCCCATGAAAAGATGGGACTTTATTCAACTTCTTTTGGCTTTGGCAAGTTGCTTGTTGCTCTCAGGAAAACAATAAAATCTAAAAAGTGTACAGGTACTTCTGTTTTACTTTTGGAAATGGCCCCTCATGCTTGATGTGAAAACCTGTCTGGGCTTGTAAGTGGCAACCAGGCAAAAATTGCAATGCTGCTGGTCATTCTCAGTGTGCTGCCAAAGGTAGGGGAAGTTTTCATTTACTACCAGGAGCATTTTTCATGATTTCTTAATCTGCATAAAATGCATGCAAACTCTACAGCTTTTGCCACATCCGTTCTAATTTTCCTTCCTTTTGTTGTTGCTTTTATTGCAGCTTCTGAGGGCTCTGTGATGTTAGACAGATGCTTTTGTGCTGACTGATATAACACAGAAGATTCTGCAGAGTCATGACTTGTCCTGATTTTATGAGTCATAATGACCTTTATCATCCTACCAGCCAGGATCAGAGAGATAATACGCAGCTTTCAATAGTTGTTAGCCACATGTTCCCATGGATACCAGACCAATTTCCACACAAACATAGCTTTTTAATAAATTCTTCTGAGCCATTTGAAAACTAATGAAAGCGTTTGGGTTGTAAACCACACAACAGGTGTTTACGAAGCATTATAGTTCAGTACTTGTATTTTACAGAAAGAAAAAGGTATTGTCCATTAATTTGAAAACATAATTTGACTGAAATATGTGATCAAAATAACAACTTTCACAAATGGCTCTTAATTTTATCTACCATATTACCAATCCTTTACTCTGTTATGTGAAATTTACTTCCTTTGTTTTTGCCATCTTCCAATTCATTGAACACGGCCTTTCCGTTTCAGTTCCTGTGATGACACATACAAATGTTCATTAGATGTGATTAAAATAAAAGGTCATGTATAGGGAACAGAGAGAAAATTTCCTCAGGGAAGATTATCTTCTAACTGCACACTATAGGCTTTCTTTGGAGGTAATAAGTATTTTCAGACAGTTGCATCGGTCTGATGCAAGATGAAAATTACTTAGGAAATACTTTGGAAAATGGAGAAAAAACGTGGTTTAAGAAGGAAAGGCAGACAGTCAGCTGGGCAAGGAATGGCCTTTATTTGCTGCTATAATGACATCACCGTCTTTGAGTTTCAAACTGTGTATCTGGGAATGAGAGGAAATGGCAGTATCCCTGGAAATGCCCCATCAGGCCTGAGTACAATAACCCTCTTTACGTGCAAGGACTAAAGGACTATGCCTCTGTCCTGTCTATAAAGTTGCAGACACTTTGCTTCCGTAATCATAAATAGTTTAAACTGCTGTGAAGTGCTAACACAACCCAGCCGTAATTAGAGAAAGAGACTTTACACAAATAGGTTACCCAGGAAGGCTTGAGGATTTTTTCCTCTCTAAAAAAAGCATCTGTAGTAGGAACTTGGCACATAAATATAATTGCATCTACTTCAATATAATAGGTTAAAATAACTCAATTTCTTGAGACTTAGTAGCATGTTTAATTCCCATGAAAGCTGAAACAGAAGTTTCAGAACCATGTACTTTCTGCGCTGTTGAATAGGGTTAAGCAAGTGATTCAGTATTCGTCAGCCAGAAACTTCTTGGTTTAGTGTTTCACAGGTAGGTAATAAATAGGAATTGTGATCTTTTTTTTCTGGTGAGAACAATAAAGAAAAATACAGCCTATTTTAATTGTTCTGTAAATGTGGGGCTCTGTTTTTGCAATCTGTTAGCCAAAGTCCAGTACAGAGCATTTGATGTAATACTTTTCTTTTGGAGGAAAATATTAATATAAAGTTCACTCTGTGGAAAAAAAAATAAAATACAAATACAGCTTTTCTCCAGGAAAGTGTCGTGTTTGGATGTTATTAATAGTGGCCCACCTATCTCACTGGATCGTGTGTATTGTTTATTTCCTCAGGTTTCTCTGGCAATTGTGTTGGCTGTGGCAAGAAGGGTTTCTGCTACTTTACAGAATTCTCAAATCACATTAATCTTAAACTGACCACTCAGCCCAAGAAACAGAAACACTTGAAGTATTATCTGGTCAGGAATGCCCAGGGAGCTCTGACCAAAGGGTCTGTAATCTGCTGGAAAGGGGCAGGTAAGATAATGAAGCTGTCTTCCTCAGGTTCTGGTTTCCATCATCCAAGTTTAGCCATTACTGGGTCTGGCGTCTGTGTAAAACCTAAGACAGATGAGTTGAAAGAAAGACTCTTTAAAGCTAGGTGATTACTAGAGCAGCTGTAAAGAGCAATTAACTGCCCTAATACGAGGGTGGCATGTCTGAAGACATCAGTCCCTCCCTCCCAAGTACTGTAGCCTGTAGTCTACTACTTACAGTAGTACTGTAAGTCTTTCTACGTGTGAAATTATCAGATCAAATATGTGGAAAGAAGGCAATGCTGCTGTTGTCAGGGGATAAGAAGTTTCTTTTTTTGTTCAGAGTTCAGAGGCCGGCAGTCTTCATCCAGCACCTGCTCAAGCACGTTGTTCCAGCTCCCAGAAAGTTCGGGCCTCTCGGGAAGTACCTCAAGCGAGCCGGTCCCAGCAGCAAACCCGAGTGCTCCAGCTGGGTTGCAGCAAACAGGTACCACTCAGAAGGAAAACAGTCTGGGTTTCCACCTACTCTTACTCTTCAGAACATGTGTATCTGTGTGTACTTGCATGAATGGAAAAGCAAACAAACAAGCACACTACCACCTAAAATAAAAAAAAACCCAACCAGTTGAATGGATTTAGGGATAGATTACAAATAAAGAAAGCATTTGTACTTTGAGGGCCTCTTGCTGTCCATTCACCCCCATCAGGTTTATGTGTAAAGGGTTAACAAATAATGAAATAGGTTTTCTGCAGCTTGCTCGTAGCTAAGGCAAATCAGAATTTTTTTAAAGCTGTTATTTTTTAAATGTCATTATGGTCATCAGTGTAAAAACTTCTGAATTTTTTCTTCTGCTGAGAAAGGAGGCTCTAGTACTGAAAAACAAACTAATGATCAGTATCTGTAACTTTTTTTGTACTAGTAATTCTTTCTGATACATTTACTTCTCCATTAGCTGGACATAAATGACTGGTGATGGATGACAGAGACTGGAGTGATCTCTCTGAGCTTCTTCATAATGAAAACAGCTCTTTAGTGTCTTGTGAGTGTTACAGAGATTCACACGGGAGAACTGAGGCACATCTGTTGGTGGTTATACTCTCTCAGTGAGACGGGAGCCTGTTAAACAGTTGTGATCTGGAATACTGGTGTCTCTCCAGAAGAACTCATTAATCTCTTTAGAATTTAGATTGGCCTTTTTTTCTGGTGTCAGTTATGACGTTTATTAAAAAGCATGCTTGAGAAACCCTCCCTTTTTAATGCAGCATAGTTAAAAAGGATCTTGGAAAGGGGATGTCAAATTGGAATGGAGGAGATTTTAGTAAATTTTAAACAACCTCTCTTGCTCTTTTAGCTAGTTCTCAAGTAAACTTCACGCAAGAGCCAGGGTCCACTTGCAAAGAAGCTGATATTTAATTGCAGAACCAGATTTTGCCCAGGAAGTTAATTGGGAATCAGACAGCAATAATGTGGTATGAGATCAGAATTGGCTTTGTTTTATTCACATTGCATTCTCTCTGAGCAGATCCTGATGGCTCTATTAAAGTAAATGATCAAGCGATCAGTTTATTAGATCAGCTGGGGATCTTGACCTGGAAATATTTACTGTAAACACTTTGTTTTCTCTTGCCAGCTGCAGCCATGGATCATATCCCTTCAACAGCAGCGTTCAGCTCAGCAGTTTATAATGGCAAGGAATCGCCTAAACAACAGTTGGTGAAAAATAACCTGTCTGCTTTGGCAAGACCTTCAGTGTTAGGTATTTGTCGTTTAATACCCATGGAATATAGATTTTAGAGTTATCATAGAAACACTGAATATACAATATGATGATCATAATTTCCTGTGTGAATAGGAGTTACTCTTTCCTTCCAAGTCCTTTCTGACCATAACCCTTTTTTTCTGTGTTAATTTTCACAAAAAAATTCTGTGTTTTCAGCCATAGCTTTGTTAAAATTCAGAATATCAACTGGAAGTTTTTTGTTGTATTTACAGTTCATTCAAGTACTAGAAGTACAGGCTAGATTCTGAATCCAGATTCTTAAACAATGTGTCAGTTTGTATCAATCTCACAGGTTTTGTGAAGTGAAATAAGAAATATTTATAAATAATCACTTGTAGGATAATTCCTATATTGCAGTTCACCTTGTGATAGAGCACTAGACTTTGACAACAGGCTCCAAATTGAAGAAATTGTCCCCACTGCACCATTGCAATCATGATTTGTGTAAATTGCTTTTTATCACAAGCTGTATTCTGTATCACTGGTTTGTTTAAGTGAGAAAGTTAGTCTTCACTGTGGCTAGAAACATGCTATAGCTCTATTTTAGAATAAGTCTTCCCAAGTTTCCCTGCTGGCATCACTGCGCAAATCTTTTCTCTGCCTGTTCTGGTTCTTGATCTCTTTCTTCCATGCAGCAACATAGTCTTGCCAATTCATTTCAGATGAATTACTTTCAAGTATCAACATATCTGCAGGAACGGATATGGCATTTTCAAAAAATCCTTTGTGTTGCTCTATTTTGTGACTTCCGTCATAACCTTACACAGCAAAACGGGTAGACCAAATGGCTGAATACTGCCCTCGCCTGGTGAAAGTTTAAAGGAGAAAGTCGTTGAAAACTTGTATGTAAGGGTCTTCTGCAAGTGAGCATATTATTCTAGATCTGAAGACTACAGGTTTATTTTAAATTTAATATTGTGTGCAAAATTATTATTATATTCATGGAATTGCCCCTGTCTCCCACAGTGCTTGATGCACACAGTCAATCAGAACACATTGAATTTCTCTTTGAAAACTGAATAAATTTTATTCTAACATTTTTCTGAACTATTACTGTCATTCAGGCACTTTGACAAATTCTGGGCCTCCAAAAAAGCGCCATAAAGGTTGGTCACCAGAATCTCCATCATCTACTGAAACTTGGAACTTGCAGCTCAACCCACAGGCTCCAAACAGAATTAAAAATGGTAAGCTATGCCCAAGGTATTGACAAAGTTTGTTTCATTATTCAGAGAATAATGAGAGAAAAAAAGAAGTATTCTAAAGAATCCATGCAGATTTGCTTAGAATTTTGAAAAGTGTTTGATACTTCCATGCTCACCTGCATTTATGTGCTTCGCTTCCATTGATTTCTTTGGGGCTCTGAGCTTAACTGTCATTAGGATCCAGTCATTATTAATAAATCACAACCAATGCCTGTGCCCGTCTTTAGACACCAAAATACCTTTGGGATATTTAAAATTATTGTCATAGCTAAGGTCAAGATACCATCCATTTCTTCAATTATTTGTCACAGTATCCTAGGCACTTGGATTTTATAGTCTAGATATAGATTAGAGTGACATGCAGTGAAATAAACCCACTTTCCCCAAAATGTTTTCTTTTAATGTGCTGTTGTTTAAATTAAAATTACTGTAAAGAAGTTACAATTGATCAAACATTGAATATTAAATTTTTCTTTCTTGCAAGAAAGCCTCTTTAGAAGCAGTGAAACTAAATATATCATACGGACCACACAGATTGTAACTATTTGTGAATTTTGGTATCACATAAATCTCTGTGTTCTTGGTTTTGTACCTGGGACTGTGTGCTTATAAACATTTCAAAATCCTTAAATGCTTGTATGAGGTTCAAGGTTGCAACAATATAATTAGTCCTCCAAGAAAGTTAGCATAATGGAATCATAGTATGGGTCGTAGTAACAACTCATGAAGTCTCTGATATAACCATAACAAGCATTTAATGCTGATACCAGATGTCGGTGTGAGATGATGTTGAATAACTTTTTGTTTTTTTTAGAGGAAATAATTATTAGAGCTGACTCTAGTAATAGTATGTCTAAAATCTTAGATGGAGGAAGCTTATCATCTTTACCGCATTCTGCTTTGGTGGGGCCAGCCTCATCTCCGATGGTGGGCTCAGGGGAACCCGTCTCAGTTCCTGACAACTTGCTGAAAATCTGTAAAGCAAAGCCAGTTATTTTTAAAGGTAAAAACCCCAACCCCCCAACAAGACCTTAAATCTTTTTTGTATGATACGTCCTACTGCTGACACTGCTAACACTGTCAATTTTAAAAGCTTTACTGTTAAAACTGTTTAATGCCTAAATGGGACATTATGAAATTAATGTGATGTGTACAAACATTGTTTGTTTTGTAGGTCATGGAAACTTCCCATATCTCTGTGGGAACATTAATGATGTGATAGTGAGTCCTTTGCTATACACCTGTTACAAAAATTCCCAGTCTTTATCTAGAGCATATGAACAATACGGTGCCTCCACCATCCAGCCTATTTCAGAGGAAATGCAGCTCTTACTGACTGTCTACTACCTTGTTCAACTAGGTAAGGTTATTTTACATCTGGATAGAGTGAGATATTACATGCTAGCAAAGGAGAAAGGGAGTATTAGGACAAGACAATATTAAATATCAGTTAAGGACATGTGATATTAAACAATTTCATTTGTTTGGTGGTAAGGAAGCACAACTAAATAATTAGTTCTTCAAGACCAGACAGATTGAAGTATAATCATAAATACAAAGTTAGAATCATAGAATCATAGAACGTTTTGGGTTGGAAGGGACTTTAAAGATCATCAAGTTCCAACCCCCCTGCCATGGGCAGGGACACCTCCCACTGGAGCAGGTCACTCAAAGCCCCATCCATCCTGGCCTTGAACACCTCCAGGGACTGGGCATCCACAGCTTCTCTGGGCAACCTGTTCAAAGAGTACCTCTCCAGCTCTCCTGTAGACTTCCTTCAGATATTGGAAGGCTGCTATGAAGTTCATCTTCTATAGTCTGGAACCTCTCAACTGAAAATAAAAAAGGGAAAAGAGTAGTATTCCACTGTCTATGGTTTAGAAGTGGTATTATGCTGAGACAGGCAGCACTCAGCTTCTTAAGTATTTCTAGTTACTGATATTCAGGTTCCAATTAGGGCAGTTTTACTTGAGTATCACTAAGGCATTTCAAAATGAAAAACTTGGTTCACATTTGCTGAAGGCAATAGGGTCATGCTGGCATAAATCTGAAACATGGTCATCTCTAAAGACTTCCACTTTTGGAAAAAAAAAAAGTTTTTTAGTCAACAGTTTTATTTAATTGTTTCGTAATACTTTCCTCTTAATTGTTTTTTTTTCAGCCTCAGACCAGGTCCCTTTGATTGAGGATTTGGAACAGATATTCATGCGTTCATGGCGGGAATCCCACCTGTCTGAGATCCGTCAGTACCAGCAGGCTGTTCCGCAGACCTTCCCTCAAGTGCCCAGCCAGATCGCACCAGTGACTTCAGCCCAGCTCCCCTGGCTGGCGGGGCTCGCAGCCAGCTCCTGTAATGACAGTGTCCATATCATTGAGTGCAGCTACTCTCTGGCTGAAGGGCTTTCAGAAATGTTTAAGCTACTCATTGAAGGCAAATTAATAAAGACAAACTACGTGGTGATCATATGTGCCAGTAGAAACCGAGCCATTGATTCCTGCATTGTAATAACAGGTAAGATCCCAGGGGTGTACCTCCAGGCAGAACAGAGTACTTCAATGCTATGAGGAGTTTGATTGAGTTTCCATAAGCTGCCTTAGGAAGCAGAGTTTTTATCAACTAGTGGCTTTTGGAGAACCCAAGTTGATGCTGCACAGTTGAGTCTCTCTCCAGCAAGTCACATTCTGCCAGTGTTACCTTTTTTCTCATCAGCGCTGCTACAAACAAATAATGGTGAGCTACACCTTCTGCTCTTTGTGACTGGGATGCTACTGTGAGCAGAGGACCCAACATCTTCTTAGCTTCTAAAAGTTGGTCTTTCAGCATCATTCAGCATCTCCACACAACCTGTTTGAGGGCTATGCTGATAATTACATAGTTTGAATAGCTATTCAAAGATTCGTTAGGAGTGTAGGATAATTGACAATATCTTTGACTATTGATGGTCTATTTTTGGATACTGCATAACAAATACTTCCTAAAAAAGGAAAGAAACACAAAGAATTAAAAAAAAATAATGAATCTATCTTACAGGTGTCTGATGCATACACATATAGGAGAGAGAAAAGACACATCTCTGCCATTTTTGTATGTGTGGTATTCATTTAGCTGGGTAGTATTTTTATTATGGCGTAGGACATTTTTACTTCAATTTGAAGGGCTTTCAAAATTATTCTTTTATTCTTTTTTTTTCTGTATTATTATTATTTTTTTTATTTTTTTTTGTCTTTTAGGGAAGTATCAGGCAAGAATTCTGTCTGAGAGCATGCTCACTCCTTCAGACTACCAAAAAGAAGTTAACTACCAGCTGGTCACAGGGAAAGTGGAAACTCTGGGGTCCTTCTTTAGCACACTCTGCCCAGGTACAGGTTATAAAGAGACGTTTCCAAGTCCCTGAAACTTTTAGCTCAGAGAAAATATCTGTGCTCATTACCTTTCCAGAAGCAAGGCATTATTGGAAATAAATAAAAAAAAGTACAAAAGATGCAGGACAAAGTTGTGAAAGTACACTTGAATTGAAATTCCTCCTAAAAGTGCCAGTGTCTAAAATCCCTCAGTTTCATAAAAATATGCCAGCAAATAGCTGAGTATAGTATTCTGTGTAAATCCAACACAAGTCCATATCCATATGAATGCATAAATTCTTTTGCCCAAAGCACAGAATTTTTTAAGACCACAATAGAACAGTGTTATTTTATCAAAAGGAAGTTTTATCCTTTTAATTTAACATATGGTGACCTTGATTGTGATGAACTTGAGAGGAAAGAGAGGAAAATTGCAGAGATCACTTTTTAATTGAGTATACTGAGGATTAGTACAAGCTGGATTATCTGGGGATAGATCCAGCCACATGGAAAGTTAAACTATGTCACAACTAGAGCAAATGCAGACTATTTGTCAGTGTTAATGGGATATCACTCTCCCTTTCCCATTCGCGTCACGTCTGTAAATCTCTACTTAGATCACAAGAACCCTTCTGGATGTGTCATGATATTCTGAGTGGTCACTTAAGAGAAACTTGTTTTTCTTGAACCACCATGTAGTTATGTTAGTGGTTTAGTTCAATAAAACATGCCTGCTTCAGCATTTGAGCTGCAAAACTCATATTTCTCGTTCAGCTTTATAGGGAATTATTTTTTCTATTTGTCTCTAAAAAATGTTAAATATTTAAAAATATTTATCAGGTTTGCCAAAGCTTCTTGTAATCCCTATTAGTGAACTGTATAGCTCCATGGTCCGAACATCAACTAAGACAGTTTCAGGTCTTTGTTGTTGCTGATTTGTATCAGGATCTGGAGGATAGTTTTCTACCATCCTCAATAAATGTCCTAGCCAGTCGTCTGCAGAGTTGGTCTGTCATTCCTGGCCCTGATTTGCATTTTATTAGAGTTATGCTGTACAAATAGATGCAATAGAAAATAATGAGAGTGTTCTTGGTAACAAGCAGCCAAGGGCAGGATAACTTTCTAGTGTATATAAAGCTCTTTAAGATCTACAAAACAAAGTCGGTATGAAACGCAGCTCTTGACATGGATGTTTATTCCACTGTCCCTTCAATTTGATAGAGGGTGACATTGATCTTTTGCTGGAGAAATTTTATCAGGAAAACCAAGGGCACATCTCTTCATCGCTTTCTGCTTCAGTGAATAAATCAACAGCACTGAATGGAACTGGCGCAGCTGCATGTACAAGTAAGTAAGGAGGATTTTCCTTGATTAAGAGGTACCAGACTAGGGTACTCAAAACCAAGTCTCTGGGTGTGCAGTTAGATCCCTCTGGGCAGAGTCCTAGGCTCTTGAAGGCAAAGTTCCTGAGGCAAACAGCAACTCACGTCTTGGGACATTCAGATTTACACTGATGGATGCTCTGCTTCAGTTCACTGGGTATTGTACTATCTGAAGCTCTAAGTTCCACTTCTGTAGTGACAGAATGCTATTGCACAAGTTCAGGTTCAGCTTTCAGACATTTAAAGACTTATAGGACCACAGTGCCCAGATGAAGAAAGATTTCTTTGCATATTCTGTATAGGTTTTCATAAACTGGAACTTCTGTTCATAATCAAATAACCTTGAAGAGTAGATCAATCATTCTTTGCATTCTTTGCAATCACAGACTCTAACATTTATCATTAGATTAGACTTTGGGCATATGTATAAACAGAATTTTGCCTTTTTCCAGGTTATGAGATTGAACAACATCAGATTCGTCCGTTCCAGCTAGCAGTGGCTCAGAAATTGCTGTCTCATATTTGCTCAATCGCTGACTCCAGCACTCAGAATCTTGATTTGGGCTCCTTCGAGAAAATTGATTTCTTGATTTGTGTTCCACCCTCTGAAGTGACTTATCAGCAGACTTTGTTTCATCTCTGGCACTCAGGTGCTCATTAGTTAGCTTTATTTTAGATTTACAGGAAATTTAAAAATGCATTTATGTCTGGAGATACTGACATGTGTTCCATTTCTTTAGGTATTTTATTAGAACTTGGATTAGAAAAGGAACATCTTACAAAGCAGAGGGTGGAACAGTATGTTATGAAAATAGATGCGGAAGCCCAGATTAAATTCAAAGTCTTTTTACAAAACTCTATGCAGAATCCACATACACTCTTTGTCCTAATCCACGATCACGCACACTGGGATCTAATGAGGTAAGAAAACTGTAACTTGTTTTTAGAGAAATCAGTATCTAAAGATCAGCTTTCTGATGTATCCCTTCCTTCATCTCTGTTTGCATCTTTCTGATAACTCCCTCCTCCCGTGTGTTGAATAAACATGTTTTCTTTTAGGGTCCTTCATGACTTTATTCTTATCCTGCTTATTACAGTATGCCTCAGTGGAACGTTTCAGCTTTCCTTGCTCACCATTCTTATCTTCTTTCAGCCACAGCTATTGTTTTTTTTGGCTGGTTGTCATTTGTTGAAAGGAAAGCTTCCTGCGAAAGTACACAGAGCTCATTATCCTCCGTCAGTGTCCTCTGGGCTGTAAAACATGCAAAAACACTGCACAGTGAGTAGACAGCTAGTGAGCCAACATGGCTGTGTATTTTTTTAACTGATTGGAAATTTTCCAGTACAATGTTTTTTTCTATCCAGAATAACTGATTTGCAAAAATTGAAAGCTGCTGTGGATACACAGTCACGTCAGGTGGACTTCTTGGGAAGCAGGTGGCTTCTGTCTGATGTTTACGAAGTTGTCCATCAGCTCACGTGCATAACTCATTGCTTCCCTCACAGAGCCCTGTTTCTGTGGTGCCTCAACAATCTGCCTGCAGAGAAGTTGGGCTGCTTTTGCTTTCTGACTCCTGAAGCACTGGGGAGCTTGGAGAACATACTGAATTCCAGGAACAGCATCATGTTCCAACTTTGGAAGCATGGCAGTGTTTTCAAAACCAAAAACTATGGACTCTTACTTGTGAACTAAATGTCCTTGTCTTTTGTTAAGAAGGATGATTTTAGCCAAAGCTTTAGTTTTGCACGTGAGGGTCTCTGTTCAACTCCTCTGTATTTTAGGAACTTACACGACCTGTTACAGCCTCCAAGGCATTATTCACATAATATCCTTGAGCATTAAGGAGGTACCTGTATCACTGCTTAACTCTGTTATTTTTTCCTCTTATCTAATAAAGATATGTATCTCACAAATATTTAAGTGACTGTTGGACACAGCAGGATTCCTGCCACCTAAATGAAGTTGGTTAAATGAGGTGCCTAAAATAGGAGTGTCATTGCCTGGGGTTGCCCAAGTAGTCTCAACAGAAGATATAGACATTTCTGAGGCCTGACTTAGATCATGAGTGGACACAGCCAATTTCTGGAGTTTATCTCTCTCTGCTGGTAACAGAAGGGGCTTGCAGTGACGAGGCTTGTCACTCAGTCACTTCAGGTAAATGCCAAAAATGAAATAGCATGACTTTGGACTGAAGTTTTACACCAGAGCAAGGAATTGACTGTAGATGTTCCATGATACTGGCATTTACCCTAACAATGACTATTCTTCCCTTTCATAATAGCCCTATCACAGGTAGTTTCCCTCTGGTTTTCTGTCACATTGACTTACTGTCCCTCATTTTCTACCTAGACTTTTGTAGGGAAGAATTGTATCTTCTAAAAGGTAACATTCACAGTCTGGCCAAAGTTACTATAGGACTATGTGTCTATTCATAACTGCCGAAACATCAGCTTCCTTTCATCTTTTCTCTCTCATATTCTGGTAGCTGTAAGGGACTGGTAATTTGCTAACTAGGGAGCTTATCACACAGAAATTTTCAGCTGCAGTGAAATTACTTGCGTTTCTTTTCCTATCCTTTTTTTTTTTTGCAACAAAAAGCAGGGCAAAGTACAGAGTCCTACGTTCCTTGTATGTGTTTAACTTTGATTTCACATCCAGGTTAAAGCTATTCCACTGACACAAATGTTCCCTTGTGCTGGTCACTTTGGAGAGTTTTGGGTTTCTTTTTTTGCAGTGCTATGCATAGCCTTTATCCTCAAACAGAACTGTCTACAGGACTTGTTGATAGACTGCTGAACTGCAGGGAGGTAAAAGAGGCGCCAAATATTGTGACCCTCCATGTGACTTCCTTCCCCTACGCGCTGCAGACACAGCACACTCATATCAGCCCTTACAATGAGATCCACTGGCCTTCTTCATACAGCAATGTAAGATGGATGCTTTGAGGGTTTTGGGGTTTTTGTGAGCTTTTCATAAGTTATTTTACATTTACATACTTGTTGAAGTTGTGGAGGGCCCATGATTTTTGTAAACAAGAATGAAGTTTGCACGCCATCTTTTTCTTGTTCAGTCTGTGGTGAGTTCTTTTTCCCTTTCCTTACCCTGTCATTTCTCGACATTTTTCTTTATTCCTTTTATAACTTCTGTAAACTGTAGTGGCTCTGCTAAAAATCTACATAAAATGGAAACAATCTGAAAAGCTGTCTTCAGTGCATCACTACATAAATATATGTGCATATGTGAATTTTCTTTGTGTGTGTGCATATTTATTCTATACAGAGCTGTTCTGTCTGTGTATATGTATATATGGGGAGAGAGAGAGAAAAAGAAACAAGGAAAAATGGGGTCAAACTTCCATTCTCTCAAAAAATTTAATTCTGTTTCTTTCTCTCCTTGTTTGAATATGTCTGAGTAGATGTATGCCTATAAGAGAACATTATTGCAAATATATCACATGCCAATGGTTAATCAATTGTAAATTAATAATTGATAAACTTCACACTTACATTTTTGTTCTTTCTTTAGGGTGTAGATTTATACCATGAAAACATGAAATACTTTGGACTGTCAGAATTCATCGAGTCCACCCTCTCTGGACACAGTATTCCCCTGCTTCGGTACGACAGCTCTTTTGAAGCAATGGTCATGGCTTTGGGAAAAAGGTACGGTACCCTCCTTTGTTTAACACAGGAACTTTAGGAAGTGTGTT
This sequence comes from Jacana jacana, assembly GCA_013400555.1. Classification (NCBI taxonomy): domain Eukaryota; kingdom Metazoa; phylum Chordata; class Aves; order Charadriiformes; family Jacanidae; genus Jacana; species Jacana jacana. The sequence continues at coordinate 10,787 of VZTM01016228.1, read as the reverse complement.
CTAATGACTTCACTTACTAGCTACAAGATGGTTCTTCTTTTTTTTCTCTTTTTCTTACTGTCCCACAAATCAGCTGTGTATGCAAGGGCAGTTCACTCTCTCTTATTTTCTCCTTCTGTCTTTTTTTATATATATATGGCTTGTTATCTAATCAGCCTAAGCTGCCTCTTATTATGAGCGTGCACACAATTTTGAGTGTGCTTTTGTTGCAACCAGTAGCTACTTCTGTATGATAAAAATCTAACATTCAATCATCATGTAATTTCAAATGCGTTACTGCTTTTGTCCAATGTTATTACTTGCTGACCCTGGCTGATTTTGATGTATATAATTGGTGTA